>JAPMUY010006410.1:142500-432500 GCA_026901105.3 Galaxias olidus
CCCATTCACTTTTTACTCAATCACTTACTCACAAACTCACTCACCAACCCCCTTATTCACTCATTTACTCACGCTCGCTCACTCACTCACTCACTCACTCACTCACTCACTCACCCACTCTCTCTCTCACTCACTCACTCCCTCACTCAAGTGTTCTGTCGTGTGACTGGGAAACCCAGAAGTGGTATTTTGCGCCATGTCCTGTTTGTTCGTGGATCTAACTTTGTGGAGAAGGGAGAGCTTTGGGCCTCTCACAACACCCGAAACGTGACGTAGCAGATTGTCAATTCAATTATACTGAGTTAATCACCTAGACTAGAGCAACTGCTTGTCTGTGTACCTTAGAGTGTGTGTCTGTGTGTGTGTGTGTGTGTGTGTGTGTGTGTGTGTGTGTGTGTGTGTGTGTGTGTGTGTGTGTGTGTGTGTGTGTGTGTGGGTATGTGTTAGTCACCTTGTTCGATACCAAATCTGACGTCTCTTTACTGCTTCATTACGTTACATTATTCTCTTGAATGTTCCTCTTTCAAGCTCACCTTTGTTCTCTATCCTTTCTGTCTCATTTTCGTCTGAACCCTTCCCTCTGGTTTCTCTCTCCTTCCCTCTGTAGGTGTTGAAGGGCTTTCCTGAGTGTCTGCAGGCCGACATCTGCCTCCACCTGAACCGCAGCCTGCTCCAGAACTGCAAGGCCTTCCGCGGGGCCAACAAGGGCTGTCTGCGGGCACTGGCCATGCGCTTCAAGAACACCCACGCGCCGCCGGGGGACACGCTGGTCCACAGCGGGGATGTCCTCACCGCCCTGTACTTCATCTCCAGAGGCTCCATCGAGATCCTCCGCGACGATGTGGTGGTGGCCATACTGGGTGAGCTCAGACAGGGTAGCTCTCTGCCTCTCTGCGCTTTAACTTTTCAAGTTATGGGTGTGTGCGTGTGTCTGTGTGTATGCGTCTCTCTGCTCTTACTCTCCCCTGAATCTGGTTGGAAAAACAAAAACAGGCTATGTGTCTTTGGAGTGTGCACTGTCTAGCCAGAGGGCCTCGTTATAATTTATCTTTTAACTGTGTTGACTTAATGTACATACAAGATTGAATGAAGTAATTTGAAACATTAGCCTTTGTAATAAACTATTTAAAATAAATGTCTGTCATATAAGACATGTCAACTGTAAAGCCTATTGGTGCTGTAAGGAATACCATAGTCTTCCCTGTAAAAAAAACGTATATATTCCAAAGGAGTGATTGAATAAGAGGCTGAATTCAATGCCAAACAGAAACAACAATATAACAACCAGGTGGTCCCGTCTTACCGCTGCAGGTAAGAATGATATCTTCGGTGAGCCCATCAGTCTGTATGGGCGGCCAGGGAAGTCCAGTGCAGATGTCAGGGCGCTAACCTATTGTGACCTTCACAAGATCCTGAGGGAGGACTTACTGGAGGTGCTGGACATGTACCCAGACTTCTCCGATAACTTCTGGAGCAACCTGGAGATCACCTTTAACTTGAGAGATGTGAGTCAAATCTTTCAACCGTTTCTTCTACAGGCGTTGCATAAAAACCCTTGATAGTGTACTGTATGTGCATTGTGTGCGTTGTGGAGTTACTGAAGCTGATGTGCATCAGGTAGATAGAATTCACCAGAGAACCCCCAGTGAGGACTCAGAGTGTGGCTACCGGCGGCCCAGGCGTAGAAGGAACTCCCTGCACAGACGCAACCGCCCGGGTACTCTTTTGTTTTGTTGATGCACTTATGTTGTATTGTGTGTTTCAACTCAGACGCTTCATCCATTAAATTAAATGAATGGAAATAATTTTCACATGTCTGGAACCCTCTGTTTGACCGTCCGCTTTGTGTAGACGGCATGGATCGTGAGGACCCGTACCCTGACCAGACATGTCCAATGGGGAACCACCGGGACCCCGGCACCACGCCCCACTGGGACGACCTCAGCAGCGGTTCCAGTTTGTGCTCTCAGTCCAGCGAAGATGAGATGAAGCCCCTGGGTAACAGCAAAGGAGAGCTGTATCCCCCTGGGGGCGAGGCGTGCGACTACCTCCCAGCTGTGGTCAGTGTGCTGCCCTCCGGCGGGCCTTCAGCAGGCACGGGTCAGCCGCTGGATAGAGGAGGTCACACATATTCAGGTAAAGAATAAGGTTGGGTGGCGTGTCTGCGTAACATGATATTCATTATTATGAATGATTCATTGTTCTTCAAAATCTAACAGCGGCACCCGTCAACGCGCCAGGGTTATACGGCTACTGGCCGGACCGCAGGACCAGCCACTTGTCGGAAAGCCAGCGTCGCACGTCTTCAGTGAGGGCCACCTATCACCCTCCACCCTGCCCAGAGGACCGGCCCATCGAGCTGGAGTCCAGGCTGGAACTGCTGCAATCCCAGCTCAACCGGTGCGTGCACTCGTCTGTCTGCGTGGCAACGCGTGTCTGCAAAAGAGAAAATGCGACCTTGAATAAGATTTTGTAAAAAAAAAAATCTTCTTTATAATTTACTCTCCCATTCTTTTCCTCCTGTCTTCCTTATTCCCCCTGACGGTTCCCAGACTGGAAACTCGTATGACAGCGGACATTAATGTGATCCTGCAGCTGCTCCAGCGACAGATGGCCCCGGTGCCTCCCGCCTACAGTGCTGTGTCCCCGAGCCCACACCCGCCCCACCCCACCACACTGTACGGCACTGCAGCCCCTGTCATCCACACTGTCCCTCCTATCCCACCGGTACAGATTGACAGCTCACCTTCCCTACAGGTTTGTACTATTACCTCATTTATAGGTTTTGCAAGAAAGGTAAAATATTGTGAGGTGTACATTGAAACTTCACACTAAATCTCTGCTTTCCCGCCTTCTCCCTGTGCAGAGTCCCGACTCTGACATCAACAACAGGTCCAAGGACTCGCTGTCCAGTGGGATCCACCTGACTGTGGCCTTTAGTGACAGCATGTCCCTGTCTCCGGAGACGGATTCTCCCTCCATGCCCACAGCAGGCCTCGACCCTTCACACTTCCGTTGCTCAGGCCCGGGGCCCCCTGGACTGCTGAGTGGCAGCCTGCGTTTCCCTTCCCTCCCCGAGAACCTGCAGACCCCCGCACAGAGCCAGGAGCTCCAGAGGCACGTCTCCAACCCCGTCCTACCAGGCAGCTAGAGCCCTACCACCTCACCAAAGTCCAAACCCAGATCATCCACCTAGACCCTCGCACCCTTTAGCATCATCACTACAGGAGGGCAGCCATACGGTGGTGTACTCTGGTCACCACTCTTACCCTCATCCCCTTCCTCTCTCTCACGCCTTAGTGTTCATCCCTGCCCCCGGACTGTTAAGATGCTGCTGAGGAATGGGGGAGGGTTGCCTTTCATTCAGACTCACTGGGATCATTCTCACAAGCCACCTCAGTTTTAAGCTCCAACCTCCTCTCCCTCTCCAGGATTTGGGTGGTGGTGAGGCGTGCCCAAGTCCCTCAAAGGTTGAGATGACAATGACTACACAAACCACCAGTATCACTAGGTCCTAAGATTTAAAGTGTCAAAACGGTAGCAGCTTCATCCCACACTTATTTCCCCTCAATGAGCATACTAACTATTGTTAAGTACGAATAATCTGTCTGATTGTGTGTCTAAATGTCAAAAAGACATTGTAGCTGATTTCTATGTGGAACTGAATTTTGCCCAATGTAAAATCAACATGATAAAAAAAAGCGTCTAAAATGGGTGTAACTTTATAATCTATTGTTGTTTTGGTAACAACTGAACATGGTACCATAATTGTGTTGTGATTTAGTCAAGTTATTGGTTTTGGTTCATGGTCTCATGTTCAAATTCTCTGTTAACACGTTAACATTGAGGATTTCATTCAAATGATCCGATAATACCATTTGCCTAAAGCCAATGATCATGATGTTATCAAGTGAGTGCTATGAAAAGAATCAAGCAAAGTAAAAGTAATTTTCCATAACAGCCCTTGTTAAGCATTTCAAGGAGTTGTTGTTGGTTATTGCTGCTTTGCTTGGCTCCCTGTACCTGTGAGTTTATGTATCTGTACTGTCACATGTAATCATTTAACAGCAAGGATGTGTCATCTATTGTTCAGATGCACATTATTGCAATGTCTGTTAGCTATATTTGATTAATGTCCACTCTGGTACATATTTAACATGAACCAGTTAATATCCTTCCTAATGTGTTTAAGAACTTGAGGTGCCAACATTTGGGGTTGTTAAATGTTCACCCAAGTTGAAAGCGAAGTGGATGGTAACTGTCAATCATTATCGGTACTAGGATACAGATTTTCTGACAGCCTTTCCAGTACCAAAAGGTTTGTATCAATCCCAAAGTGAACTCCTTTTCCAACCTTGACAATTGTGTAAAGGTCAATTAAAGCACAAATATATAACTATTATTAATTATATATATTTTTCAGATTAAAGATCATTTACAACAGATATCTGTTGCCTGATATTCAGAATGTGTTTTATGTTGATAGATGATGTCAGTAGTTTTAAAGTGTAGTTTTCATTTATGTTCATAAAACATAATTAAAGAGAAAATAATTCAGTTGTAGAAACTTTTATTAAAATACCTACTAGACCTTCAGGTATTAAGGTCAAGATTAATATCTTAGCATTGTTGATACAATAATTTTTTTGGCCATTGCCAGTTATTACTTTCTAACTATCATTATAACCACAACAACTAAAATCCTTCATGATAATCTAAGAGCTGGCTAGTTTGAAAAGAACATACAAGTCTAAATTTAAGTTTAAGTAAACAAATTACAATAAATAAAGGAGGTCCAAACAGGGTAATGGGGAAACAAACAGGGTAACAGGTGCACATTATATCTGTACAGAGCTTATATGGAACACAACAAGTAAGGGATGCAAAGTACAAAATCCTCCTTTGGATGGAGGGCTGAGTACACATTATCTGTAAACCAGGATGCTTTAGAGGACAGGACACTCCAAATGTCATGAGTTCGCTCATTTTCAAATCCAGGTGAGGGAGAGCAGTGGGTGGCAAGGCAGTCCTACTCTCAAAACAGTGGTCCAAGCTCTGACACTTGGCATCCTCCTCAGCCAATAATCAGTAGCTTCAAACACGCAGAATCTCCAGACAGTTATTGTAGGATATGGCGATCCAGTCAGGTTGAGTAGAGGCCCACTGGACGTTGTTGATCTCCCCCTCAGCTGTATAGGCCAAAATGGGGTCCTCAATGGCCCGGGGCATTTGCTGTATGTCCCAGATTAGGGCCTGGTGGTCGTCCGCTGTGTGCAAAAGACAGATCAGACACGTTGCAGCTAAATCCTCTGCTGATAGGTTAAGGGGAGTTTTGGTGACAGGTTTATATTAAAGTGTTAGTAAACTAGGTCTTACAAGCAGTACAGATATGGCAAGAAGAGTGAGGGGCCCATCCAATGCCATTGACACTGGCGCGGTGGTTGTTGAGACGAGCCACAGGTGTGCAAGGCACGCGCACATCTAAGATCACCACCTAGGACATAGTAAGACAAATACGGAGAGAATGGAAGGACATTAAGCACTTAAAATGGAAACAGTAGGGCAGTTAGTGTAAAAAGTTAAAAGAATAGGAATGGTAGACCAGGACTGACCTCCATGCCGTCCATTGCCATGGTAGCCAGATAGTTTGGGTCTTGTTTGTTCCAGCAAAGCCGGAGCAGTGGGTGATGCTGGGGGTCTTCATATATGATGGTACTGTGTTCGAGGTGACGCAGATCAAACATGCGGACCGAGCCGTCCGCTCCAACCGACGCAAACATGTCTCGGCCACCGCCTGCCCGGCTGAATGCAATGTCATAAACCTGCAAGCAATATAAGCGAGAGCCCTCACTACCATGTACACCTCCACTGCACATACAAATACACACAACTAATATAATAATTCGATAATAAAGCTAGGCTTTGTAACACGAAAATCCAGACACACACACACACACACACACACACACACACACACACACACACACACACACACACACACACACACACACACACACACACACACACACACACACACACACACACACACACACACACACACACACACACACACACACACCTCTTTGTCATGAGCAATGAGCTGGGTCTTGACATGACCTGATACAAGGTTGACCCGGCCCAACACTTGTCCAGTTTCCAATCCCCAGATAGTACAGGTTGTGTCAATGCTGGATGTACCTACAAAGAAAACCAAGCAGTTTATTATCTAATTGAATGATCACACAATGATTACGGTTGATACAAACAAAATATATTTGCTTAAATAAATATAGTAAATAAACAAAATAACAAATCTAAAAGCCTAAACCCTCTCACCCAGTAGATTGGGATCAACTTCATTCCAATCAAAAGAAGTGAGCGGAGCACAGAAATCGGAGTTCTTGTTATTATTTAGCAAGCATTCCAGACGCGTCTCTGTGTCACCGACCTGGCAGGAGTAAGGCATTAACAAAGTTGTCAATGGACACGCTCATTTTACTACTTGAAATAAACATGACAATGGGTGAAGTTCTGAAGTATAATGAATGGAAAGGAGTGCATTGCTAATATGTGATGTTTCATACCCTCCAAATTCTCAGGTAGTCCCCACTAGTGGCCAGCAGGTCTGGATAGACACCTTTGCTGTCAGGGATCCACATAATCTTGGTTGTAGGATAAGGATGGTCGAACGTGTTCCTGCTAATGAACTCTGAACTCTCTTCTTCCAGACCGACCACCTGCACCTATGAGCAGCAGGAAAAAAAATGAAGTAAGTAAATGTAAATGAAGCTATAGCTGTTTTGATCATGGTGAATGACAAAACAACACAATAGTTAATAAAAATGTCATTCGAAATTATGTGAAATGTGGTGGCCGCTGCCGTGACTGTTCATGTGCTATGTGTGTAAGATCCTAAGATCTACAGTTACACCAATACAAAGTTTTTAAAAAATACCTTATTGTTGTACTCTTCCACAAAACTTCCAAGGGCCAGCCGAAAGCGCTTGTCTGGACGAACGCTCCAATTCATTGCGTACACCGTCCAGGGCGCCTCGTATTTGTAGATCTCTTTTCGTTTACCGTGTAAAGACATTCTCGGTTGTTGTGTTCCAAGTTGGCTCTCGTCAGTAGCAAACAGGTTGCCTAGTTCTTTGGCTAACAAGTGCAATCAGGCAAATAGGAAAACTGCAACCGTTAAGTCTTTTAGGATTTCCAAACAATAAAAAAAAAGGACTGTCGATGCACACGAATAACAACCTTACGTTTCTGGTGCTGGCTATACACCATCCGTTGCAGCCACAATTTGTGACCGTAATGTTCGTAGATGCAAAACTAACGTAATTCTATAAAAACGTAGCGCGACAAATAAAACCGATTGAAATTTTAAAAGCAAGTATATTCTGTTTTTTTGTATTATCACTTCGGTGTGGTCAGGGTTCCGCTCCTCGAATCCGTGTATTTTGAGAATGCTGTCGGGCTTCCGGTTTTATTTTATTTTCAAAACACAAGCACGTCCTCGCCTACATAACTTTAATATTTTTTAGATTCTTATCATAATTTGAGCATACAATTATTTTAAATGTCACCTTAAATGTCACCCCACCTCTGCTCTAACTGTTTGGCTAATATAGCTAAACGTATCCTGTGATGGGCTAATGGACCAAATGAGCTAAACTCCAAATCATGTAGACATGTTGCCCGAGAAAATCAAATGAATTTGTGTTTTAAAGACCTTAAGGTATTGGGGGTTCAACAATTTGCAGTGCTTCAGTGGTTGGGCCTTCTATCGGTATT
The DNA here is from genome assembly GCA_026901105.3 of Galaxias olidus. Taxonomy (NCBI): domain Eukaryota; kingdom Metazoa; phylum Chordata; class Actinopteri; order Galaxiiformes; family Galaxiidae; genus Galaxias; species Galaxias olidus. Next base: position 150,295 of record JAPMUY010006410.1, read on the forward strand.
TAATAACATGCATAATAGTCGGTTTTTGAATGATAAAAAAGTTCCCCTGGCTTTATCAAGTATCACATTCTTATCATAATAATTCCATTACTGGAATATTTCAGTTGTATTTCATATTAATGCGCTCTCTGTTTGTATGCACTTGAACGCTCATAGCTCAATGGTTTAATGCACACGTGACCTGTTTTATTGTACGCTTTTATTCTGAAGGTAAAATACCCAAACCGGACATTCGCTATTTTAATCAACGAATGTTCTGACTTGCCTCCTCCCATGGAAAAACATGTCTGCATATAAAGCTAGCGCACTAGTAGGCCAATGGCTCTGGGCCTTTATTGTGCTAAGAACTAAAATTCCTCAACAATCCATTTTGGGGGTTGATTATTTTAATTTTAGTATCATCCTAATCATATAGACATATTGATACATTTCATTATAAACATACCCCTACCTAAACTTGATTATGAATCTGTACCCTTCCTTTAAACTCTCTTCTAAACCTATTTTATATACTCAAAATTATACAAATACAATATGGGTACGTTACTTGTCTAGAAGCCTACAACAGCAATATCAGGGCATGCAGGATGCCAGAATATGATAGTTCAACCATACAAAACGATACATAAAACATGCCCAATAAGTGTCCGACAGCAACTAGGGTAATGTCCTAAAACTGCAGAAGGAGTATGATCTTGTTTAACCTTTCTACCCTATAATGACCCCTCTAGGCCTCTGCCGCTTGTGATCACTGCTTGCGTTAAATCGCATAGATTTCTGGGTACAGCTACTCAGTCAGTGCTGTCACAACAAACGTCGTAAACCGGAAGAACCTAAATGAAAAAAACGGTGTCAACGTTTTCGAGAAAGGATTGCATTAGCACACGCAAGGTAGCGATCTAGCTTAACATTTAACAATTCATTTTAACTTGTTGACATGTAAAAATAACAGAAGTTAGATCTAGCTCTGCTCACATTCATTAAGTTTTGGGCTATATCGGTACTTAGCTAGCTTACTCTGTTCGTCTCGAAAAACTATTCACATTAGCTAGCTAGCTAATCATCTGAACGTCGTAATCCCCCTAGTCTAGTTAGCTTGCAAAAACAGGCTCGCTTCCTTTACTGGCTAACGTTAGGCTAAATATATTGGGGGATGGGACAAGTGGCTTAAGCCTTACATTAAGTTAAGGCAAGGGCTGGCAACGTTTGGAAATCAATGTTAGTTCGCGTAACTTTAGCTGGCTGGTTAAGTTGTATCTTGTTCTAGCAATGTCCATTGTCAGTTGACCATGTCATACAAACTAAGTTGAATTATCTAGCAAGCAACCTCATTCTTCTTACAACATGCCCAGGCTGATCAGGGACTGCGCAGTTAAACCAGGTGTATGTCTAACATTGCTTTGGTTTCACTCTCATGATGAAGATTTCAATATTTGCCTTGGTTGAAAATATACCATAATTTAGCATAGATCTGATGATAGTTACGTTTTCAATTAACGACAAAGTCACTGTTCTGTGGACGTCTAGTGGTCTTAGAGCACATCTCTATGCATGTTTATGGGGTCAAGTAAAAAAAAATTGGCCAAAAATAAATTGGTAGCCTTCCGCTTAAAGTTGGAAAACTTAGCTTATTTTTTCAGAATTGAGATGAACTAGTTAGAAAAAAAGTCATTATGTCCCATTGATATATGCAAATTGTTTACGAAACATACTTAAAAAAACATGCTGTTGCTTTCTCAACCTTCTTCCTGACATCTTTTAAGTTCTCTTTTGTTCATACATATGCGTTCTCCTCTGCTTAAAGGGGCCCTAATGTGCAAATGTTCAGGTTCATACCTTTTATTTAGGAGTTCTACTAGAATAGGTCTACGCGTTTTAATGTTCAATTAACAATTTATTTTTTCCAAACTGCCTGGATCTGCAGCACCTCTATTCACCCTCTGTCTGAAACGCTCCGTTTTAGCGCCTGTCTCTTTAAGGCCCCCCTCCCGACGAGCCCAGTCTGCTCTGATTGGTCAGCTGGCCAAACAAAGGGAACTTGCCTTTGCACTGGCTAAACAGCGTTTTCTCGACATGGCAACATCACTTCAAAATTCCCGACCTCCGCTCTGGCTAGGGGGGCATTATGCAAATGTGTGACTTAGTGACGTAGATAAGTTACGGAAGAAAACGCCAGACTACAAACGAGGCGTTTCATGCTGTTCAGGAGCAGTGTTTTCTGTGAGAGAGAGTAGCTTCCTTTGGCGTGGACTAAGAGCTTTGTAACTTTTCAGACTTTTTACATGCACAAAAAGCTATAAAACATACTAAAGAAAAGGGAAAACCCCCAAAAACATAATAGGGCCCCTTTAACTCACCATCTATCTGCTGCCTCTTGTCTTGCTGGTGTAGGTCCAGACATGCGGAGTGTGTACTTCCTGCTTCCCACCCTCGTCCTACTCCTTTTGCTGCCGGTCTCCTGGGGGCGCTATAACGATGACTTTGACGATGGGGAGGACCTGGCAGACTTTGATGACAACGACTTTGCTGAGTTTGAGGACATGAACGAGGACGCTGTGCCAGAGACAGAAACGGCTTCGCCAGCACGTGCTTCCCTATCCTCACAGCCCGCTGATGATGATGAAGATGAAGCCACCGTTGAGCTTGAAGAAGATGGGCAGGATGGGTTTGAAGACTCTGAAACACAGGTGAGGGACTGGAGTTGCATGCTTGTGCACCTGTGGTAAAAAGTGTAGTAATTTTCCCCTATTTAGTTTTTTTTTTAAGATGGAGGTTATCCTATTCTTGGTTCATAAACAATCTGCTTGTGAAATTAGTTAACCTATTTATCTATTAGTTCACATAATCCAACCATTCCTTTGCTAATAGGATCAAGATATTTACAGCAAATATGACCAAGAAGAGTTTGAGGGGATTGACATGGAGAAAACCAGCCCTTCCCTCAAAGACCCGCTCATCATCCATACGGTGAGCCTGACTTTTGGCTTCACTGCCATAACTATACTACGATCCAGTAAGAAGGTTGCTTAGACCAATCCGCATCGCTCCCCCTCAAAATGATAGTGACCAGTTAGTAGCATGATGATGATGAAAGATTCCCATTGCTTGCCATGTAGGTACCTGCCCATTTGCAAAACAGCTGGGAGAGTTACTATATGGAGATCCTGATGGTGACAGGCCTACTGGCCTACATCATGAACTACATAATAGGCAAGAACAAGAATAGCCGCCTGGCTCAGGCCTGGTTCAACTCCCATAAAGAGCTCTTGGAGAGCAACTTTTCCCTGGTTGGTGAGTAGTCCTGCTTTATTACAAAGCAATTGTATTATCAGCATGGGGTAAATACTGTAGATGAATGGACTTTAGATTGAAAATATAATATTTTAGGAATACTGCTGCTGCCAAAATATGTATTATGATTATAGTAAAATCACTATGCAAAACATGATTTTAAGTTCTTCTTCTGGTGTCATATTAGGTGATGATGGCACCAGTAAGGATGCTGTCAGCACTGGGAAGCTAAACCAGGAGAATGAGCACATCTATAACTTGTGGTGTTCAGGCCGTGTGTGCTGTGAAGGCATGCTCATCCAACTCAAGGTACTGTGGTGTGATAATGTTTCAGTACTTTCTGTGTCCTTGATTTGTGTTCCATGTTCTATGCTAATCTTCACTTTGGTGTGTTACAGTTCCTGAAGAGGCAAGACTTGCTCAATGTCCTAGCCAGAATGATGAGACCAGCTGGTGATCAAGTGGTAGGTGCACACATACAGGACATTAGTCACTAATCATTTTAAAGTCCATGGGAACAGACATTTCTTCGTTATTTATCCATATCTCTTTTGTAGCAAATCAAAGTGACTCTAAATGAGGAAGACATGGATACGTTTGTATTTGCTGTGGGAAATAAGAAGACTATGGCCAGGCTTCAGAAGGAGATGCAGGACTTGGTAAGAATCACTATTTTAAGAAACCCTTACCCACATTTTACACAGGATGATAACTGCAGGGAAAATATTATTTTGTATGTATTGTGTAAGTAGTGTTGTAATGATACCTGGATCATGATTTTACTTGTTTAGTAACAACAGTCTTATAACACAGAAGTCAAGAAATTAAAAGTCTGAACCTGGACTGTCGATTATTTTCGTCATGTACAATCATCAGACTGGCATTACCTTCTTGTCTTACACAGAGTGAGTTCTGCAGTGACAAGCCCAAGTCTGGAGCCAAGTATGGCATTCCAGACTCCCTGGCCATTCTAACAGAGATGGGCGAGGTCACAGATGGGGTGATGGACAGCAAGGTGAGGAGGTTAACCCTATTCCATCCCATTTAAATTGGGAAGAATCTTTGACACCATCAAATGATTGCACAAAAGAGGGTTATGATGATATTCTGTTTTCTTAGAATAGTGATTTACTGTGACTTACTGTACCGTACTTGCACCACCCTCACTGCTCTCTGCTAGTGTATGCCCATTACTACTAAATAGTACTTGAGAGCTGTCTCAGTTGTATCTTCTGAATGTTTATTTTATTTTTTATTTGTTGATGAAATTAATTGTGTTTTAGTAAACATTTTGTTTGATATTATATAATTTACTTATATCATTAATTTACACTGGCTTCCATGTGCTTTTTATTGGGCCTTTTAGATGGTACACTACATTACCAACCATGCTGACAAGATAGAGTCCATCCATTTCTCGGACCAATTTTCTGGTCCAAAAGTTATGCAAGAGTAAGTGCCTACGTGTTCTAGTTCGTTCATCCATTATGCAATGTTAATTGTGAACATTATTTTGTATTAACATAAAGTTTTGTTTCAGGGAGGGTCAGCCCTTAAAGCTGCCTGAAACCAAGAAGACGCTGCTGTTTACATTTAATGGTAAGCTCATGTTCTCAATAGTAAATCTTGATCAGCAATTTATTTATTTAACCATCTATTGGATCATTAAATTTGCACAATTTGTGTGTGTGCAGTGCCTGGCATGGGCAACACGTCTCCCAAAGACATGGACTCCTTGCTCCCTCTCATGAATATGGTCATCTATAGCATCGACAAAGTCAAGAAGCTCCGACTCAACAGAGAGGTACTTGTTCTGTTCTCATCTGGACTATAGATCCAATGTATTTCTACAAAGAAACAGCTATACTTAACAGATATAACAGCATAGGTTCAAGCATTGATGCCTATGACGTAGTAATTTCAATGACAATGGAATTGCACACGTACTCTCCAGTTTAATTATTGATTGCTCTGTATTGCTGTCACAGTTTTTTCCTTTACCATTCTCTTGGTTATAGCACATTGTTATAGCACCCGTCCTCATGCCATGTCTGGTTTGTTGGATTGTATCTTTGAGTCATTTGCTGTCAAACTCTATTGTCCAGGGCAAGCAGAAGGCTGACAGGAACCGCGCCCGTGTGGAGGAGAACTTCCTGAAGCAGACTCATGCTCAGCGCCAGGAGGCAGCCCAAACCCGCAGGGAGGAGAAAAAGAGGGCTGAAAAGGAGAGGATCATGAGCGAGGAAGACCCTGAGCGACAGCGTCGTCTGGAGGTCAGCTTCAAAGCTTCTAGCAACTAACTATCCATTAACGTTACGTTAGCCAATCCTTTGTCTGGATAATAAAATGCTTCTCTCATTTATTTATTTTTATATTTTCCAGGAAGCTGCCCAACGCCGTGAGCAGAAGAAAATTGAGAAAAAGCAGATGAAGATGAAGCAGATTAAAGTCAAAGCCATGTAAAGAATGGCAGCTACAGGGATATAAGCACACGTGCAGACGCTGCTTAGCTGAGATGGTTTTTCCAGCTGTCATCAATCTCTCTCACTTCAGGGCCCAGCTCTTGCTTAGACCTACACCAAAATACAACACTCTTGCATATTATAGGTGTATATTATGTTTAACTCTTAATGTCCCCAGCTTTGAGTTAACTGCTAGTGTCTAGCGAGAGGGACTGAGAATTCTTCCATATCAAACGTGTCACTACACAGCAAGCCAATTTTTTTACTCTACGATCTTACTCCATGTTCCTCATTGTTTGGTCTTCAAACAATATAGCTCAACAATCTTTTTTAATTTGATCTACAAGTATGAATGGTTCCTTAGTGATCTAGATCGGTTCACATTTTTAAGATCCAAGGCATTGTGTGGTTTGAAATTATGAAACCTATAAAGGAAATGTATTTATATCTGCGTGACTGGTTTCTCACAAGCTATGTCTGTCACTGGTGAATGTCTAAGAAAAACATAATAAAATGCACTGGAAAGTATTGAATACTTTCTTATTCTCATTCATTGCCTTTCTTGAAAGCTGTAAGGAATAACATTTTGGCATATGTTCAGTTATGTGAGAGGGCTGGTTAGGCAATCCATAAGAGGGACTCTTGAGCCATATTTAGTTTGTAGAATGTGTCAGCACACTGGGTGGGTACTTATGGAGTTACATGAGGGAACTCATTACTCATCAATTTTAATACAACACGGGCTGTGCTTCTTGGTATGACCAAGTTATGGATCATAAATCGAGTAGGTTTATCAGATTAGGTTCGACAAAGTGGGATTAGCAAATTCAACAAAATATAGCAGCAGGATTGATTTGGATTGCGCCATTGCCAGTAGATCAGCAAAGTCACTATGCTGGTTATTATTTTATTATTGGCATTTCTAAGAGCACTCATTTAATGTGTACATTTATACGAAGCGAGTTAGATTGCTTATATTTATGCATTGTTACTAAACAATAATTTCAAGAGGCCCAACAATGCCAAGTATAATTTAGGCAAATGTATGTTTTTCAGAAATAAATGTTCTTTATTGAGGTGCACAACTAACGTACCTATCGATTGGACTATTCTCAGGATGCAGAAAAAGGTCAGCTACTTTTACGTTAAAATGCTCGTTAAATACAGGCAAAAAGTACTAGAGGAGCGAGCACACAATTTATTATTGCTCTGATAATATTGCCCTCTGGTGGAAATTGGAGGATGAAGACAAGATGGGGCGAGGGTAGGGGGGCGCGGTCTCCTTCAGATCAGCTGTATGGAGTTTTTAGTCAAGACCATCAGATTCACTATATATTTTAAACATTACAGCAAACTGGAAAATGTTCTTATTGTTTTTTTTAATTACCTGATAAATAATTATAATAAAAAATGTCTTGCCGTTTGTTGGGATATCTATTGACTTTCCTTCTTGACTGGTGGATCCTGCAGAAAGCCCAAATTTGAATCACTGACTACATTTACAAAGACTGATGGAGAACAGGCGAGGCTTTCAGGTTGGTTACGCGATGGCCGCGCGTTTAACATATTGTAATTTTTGAGGTAAACAATAAGTTGGTAAAATTATATGGCATACAATAGAGACCACAAAGCAACGGAATGTTAGCGGTAACGTTTAAGCTGAGCGGCTGTGTTCAGGGGTGGAAACGGAGACATTTATTTTATGAAACGGACTCTGTTTTTCTCCTCTGTCCTAGGCCTAGTAGCTGCGCTTGAGCGGCGTCCTGGTAGTTTCGGATGAAGCGGGCAATCGGTTGGAAAGAGGCGGGTTCACTGTTTAGTGAACTTAGTGATTGTAGACTAACAAATTGCTATGCCATGATTTAGTCAGACAGGTGCATACCTCAAATCTAAAGATAAAATTACAGTCAATTTGTTTCATCAGACTGTTTCGAACTGGATGTGCCTGCTTGCTGTTAGCTAACGGTTGCTAGCTAGCCAAACAAACTAAACTAACAGTAGCTGATGTTAGCAATTAGTACCACCTAGCACTCAAAGCGAACCTTGTCGTGGTGAGTTACTAAACATTTAGTTAATTCGCTTCTAAGCTAAAAGCTTAGTATTATATTTATCTTATTATTGACAATAATTTAGGAGGAGTGTTTGCAGTGGAAAATCTGTAAAGTAGCATTAGGTTGCTAGCTAATAATAGGACTATTGTAGCTAGCTAGCGACGTGCTGCAGCCTGAAGTGACGTCGCCAGTTAGTCATTGTTTTGACAGCGGTATCCTGACCATGTTTGCAAAATGAATTGAAATCGTAAAGCTTTACCAGTTTTTCTTGTTCATTATACTACTAACTTGTTTATTGACTTGACTACCTTCAACTTTTAATGTTAGTGACCTTGTGGCAGGTGAAGTTCTAAGGTTTACTTTAAGAATATTGTAGTTTAGTTTGTAGCTTCCTTTGTCTATAATCCATTACCATGCTATGCAATATTTTTTCTGCTTTTACTTACATGGGCATGTATGTGTATGTTAGACATCGATAGCCCTCATACGTTTTACTCTTGGCTCTGCCACTTGCTCAAGTTCTGTTTTCTCTTAACCCTTTCAGTCATAGGATGGATCCGGACAATGGGCCAGAAACACGAGCTCTCAGTTTGCAGTGGAAGAGCTATAAGCTTGTGCAGGACCCTGCCATTCGGAGGGTCACACAGAAAATATACAGATACGATGGTGTACATTTCAGTGTGCCCGTAAGTGATGTCATATTTATCAGTGAAAATGTTTATTTACGAAAGACCTGAACTTAATACTGTTACATTATCATTATTATTTTTACAGGATTCAGGGTTCCCCCCAGTGGGAGATCTGCGGGACCCTCGACCTCGGAGAATTTGGTCCAGACACACAGAACTGTCCATGCCAGTGCCCAAATTTAAGGTAAAAACATTCTATCTCTATTTAACTTCACTTCTTTTACAGCTTTATATCCTTAACGATTTATATAAATTATGCAGCTTATCTAACACATTCTGTCTCCACCATCTCCTCAGCTGGATGACTTCTACGTGGGTCCCATTCCCCTCAAAGAGGTGACCTTTGCCCGCCTAAATGACAATATCAAGGAGCCGTTCCTTGCCGAGATGTGCGCCAAATTTGGTGAGGTTGAGGAGATGGAGATCCTGTTCCACCCCAAGACCCGTAAGCACCTGGGCCTTGCAAGAGTTCTCTTCACTAGCACCAGAGGAGCCAAGGACACAGTGAAGCATCTGCACAATACCTCCGTCATGGGAAACATTGTTCACGCTCAGCTGGACATCCAAGGTAAGTCGACCTTACTAATAACAGGTTTTATGTTTTTTATGTTGGTGGAATTCCGGGCTCCTTTGCAGTGTTTTTATTTTCATTAATCAGCATGTAAATTATACAGGCAGAAAATCTAATGTATGTGTACTTCCTCAGGCCAGCAGAGGACAAAGTATTATGACCTGATAGTGAGTGGGTCCTACACTCCCCAGACTGTACCGCTAGGAGGCAAGGCTTTGGCTGAGCGCCTACAACCTCAGGCCCCCACACAGCCTGACACGGTACGTGTCATTACAATTCTATATGGCCTCCCATTTCCAAAGAGCAATTCATGTTTCCATTACTCTAGTTGGTTAACGGTACTACCATCTCATCCGTTCTTGTTGTGACCCTGTCTGCAGTCGTCAGACATCAGGAGGAGGTTATCCTCTGAAATCTCAGCACTGGCTGCGGGAGTGCCGGTCCTCACTCCCGGGAGCATCACTCCCTGTTCTGTTGACACAGCTTTCAGTGAGCAGCGTTTGGACACGCCCCCCTCTTCCATGGGAGGGCCCTACACCCCAGGCTCCTCTGTCTCTTCCCAAGGGGGTGGGACACCCTTCACCCCTCGCTCTGGGACTCCTTTCTCACAAGACTCTGGCTATGCTGCTTCCAGGTTTGTTCTACACATGACCCAACGGAAACATGCACTAATGTATCAATGATTTATGTCCCTGCTATAGAAAAACCATTCAGCAGAAGACTGTGTATAACACATGTATTGAAAAGCGGAATCTAATTGTAGATAAACGTTTGACTGCACATGCGCAGGTTAATCATGGGCTAAGAAAGCAACACACTAAAAAGAAAATAACTGAGCACCAGTTGTTAGTGTGGAAAACAATTGTTTTATTGACAAGTCTATATTCCTTACTCCTTTCAGACATGCTGGCTACAACACTGGGACTTTAAACAGTGGCTACCCTCCACAGGACATGTTGCCCTCCTCCTCCTCCTCCTCTTCCTCTGCGGTGTCGTCTTCGGTAGGAGGATACAAGGTGTCCCGGTACCCTGAGGACCCCCACGGACCTGACCCATCCATGTACCACAGAGGCCGACCAAGCTACCCCCCTACCGCCTCCTACCGTTCCAACGAGCCGCCATGTTACTCCAATTACCCCCCCATGCCCCCCCCACCTCTTGCAGCTCAGTACGAGCAGGTGCCGATGTCAGAGCGGGAGAGGGACAGAGACCGGGACAGGGACTCGGGGGGCCGTTACAGCGCAGGTGGCATCAGCTCCCGGAGGTCCTCCTACCACCATCAGGACACTAACTCTTCCTCCAAGGCCTCCTACCACTCGCACCATCACTCTGACCGCAGAGATGACAGGGGCTACAGGCGCGACAGCCTGGGCTCCCGCTCCGGGGAACACGGCCACCAGAGGCACCGGAACCACCACTCACACAACCACAGCAGCGGCGGCGGGGGCCGGCGGCGGAGCAGCCACGACCGGGACAGAGACCGAGACAGCGACTACTCCAACAGCTCAGACCCCCGGTTCAACTCCAACTCCCACCGCTCCTCCTCCAACAGCATGTCTCCGCCACCTTCCTCTTACTCCTACTCTTCCTCCAAGGAGCCTCCGCCACCACCAGTCCACGAGTCACCAGCCTCGTCCCGCCTAGGAGGTTCCGGCGCCGGGGAGAGAAGCTCTGCATCGGGGGTGGGCGCCGACAAGGACTACCACCCGCCCCCCCACAGCGCTCTGCCACCCGCGCCTCCACCTCCTCCACCTCCCCTGCCACCTGCTTCTGTCATAGCTGCCGCTGTGGCCGAGACTCTCGGTGCGCTGGACTTTGGCCAGGAGAGTCCTGTCAGAGAGGAGCCGTGGACAAAGCCCAAGCGGCGTCCAAGCACCCCGCCGGCTCCACCCAAGACACCCCCACCTCCGCCCTCCCCACCCCACCCCTCCATTGCTTCGTCCTCGACGTCTCCTTCCTCCACCTCTCTCCCTGTCCTGGTTCCTTCCTCGTCCACCTCCCTGTCTCCGCCTGCCCCTCAGCGAGACTCCTCCTCCCCGGAACCAGATTCTACCAATGAGAGCCTGCCATTTGTGTACCACAGCAGCAGTCTCGACTCTCGAATCGAGATGCTGCTCAAAGAGCAGAAGGCCAAGTTCTCCTTCCTGGCTTCAGATGAGGAGGAAGAGGACAAAAAGGAAGAGAAGCAGAGAGAAAAGGCAGCTGCAGGGGAAGGAGGAGAGCGCCTGCGCGAAGTTGGTGGGGAGGGGAGGAGCCGTAAACCTAGGAGGGAGGACGGGGATAAAGGCCAACATAGGAGGAAAGGAGAAAGGGATAGAGACGGCCGCAGAGGAAGGAAGCAGGGGAAAGGCGTAGAAGGGAAGAAGAGTTCTCCTGTGCTTGCACAAGTTGCGCCTTCGTCATCCACATACTCTCCCCACATCCCTCCCCCTGAGGACCCTCAGGTCCAGGCGGGCGTCTCTGCCTCGGGGCCCCAGCATGACGAAGCTCCAAAGCCTGGCTCTGCGGACCCCCACAGTACACAGGGGGCACACACACCGCCTTACAACGGACAGAGTCAGGTAGGTTTCAGCTTTAAAGACCATCATGAATATATATCAAAATATTAGGAACACAAGGTTTAATGGCATGGATGAGTGTGATTTTTCGTGATAAAAATAATATATGACCATACATGAATTAGTGAACCTAATAATTATAAGCCTTCAGTAAAAGTACAAATATTCAGTTTTCATTCTTACTTACCGTTTCAAAATACCACAAAGCAAAAAAAAAAAAATATATATTATTTTTTTTCCATCATTACATTTACAATATTAATATTGCCCAGCTTTATTTCGTACTCTTCCAACATTTTTACACAGGAATATTTGTTTGCATCGTTGTTTATAGTCCAAATGACTCAGTCTTTGTCTTTCCTTGTAGTCATCTCCCCGGTCCTCAGGGGAAGACATGGAGATCTCTGAAGAAGAGGAGGAGAGCACCATAACGACAGTGACTACCCATCACCCCACGGCCTCCTCCGCTTCCTCCCCGTCCTCCTCCCAGGCTGCCCTCCCCTCCCAGCACTCAGACCCCTCCTCGTCCACCCCACCCATCTCTGACTCCACACAGCACTTTGGCACCTCCATGAGCCACCCGCCCATACCCTCCTACCCGCCCCACCTCCCTCCACCCCCAGGCTTCTCCCTGCAGCCCCCACCAGGCATGTCCCACCTGGAGCTGCACCCTGAGTACCCCCCCATGCCCCACCACATGTATGACTATGCCAGCTCCGTGGAGCTGATGAACCAGTACAGCGGCGGAGCCCCCATGTCCTTCCAGATGCAGACCCAGATGCTCAGTCGACTGCATCAGCTCCGCCAGTCCCATGCCAACGGTGCCGCGGCCCCCGGGGAGGCTCCGCAGACGGACTACCCGTCCTCCTACCACCTGCATTCGATGCCCCCTCCTCCACACCCACACCACGCGTACATGGACCAAGAGGGGGGAGGGGCAGCTGGTCATTATGACCAGGACCACCACTACATGCCTCCCCAAATGCCCTACGCCTACCCAGACCCCCATGTCATTCCACCTCCCCACACAGCCTGGCCCCCTCACGTCCTTCCTTCACACTACCCCTCCTACCTGCCCCCACCAGGCTATGGGACAGTGCCCCCTGGCGGGGTTGACCCGTATGGGGCTCCAGGCGATCAGATGCCACTGATGGCAGAGAGCCCCCACGAGGCCACCGTCCAGATGGTCTTGGCCACACTCATCCAGGAGATGAAGAACATCATGCAGAGAGACCTGAATCGTAAGATAGTGGAGAACATCGCCTTCGCTACCTTCGACGAGTGGTGGGAGCGCAAGGAGACCAAGGCAAAGGTAAGAGAGTTCAGCCGCAATGTGGATTGTGCCAGAGCGTCGTCGCTCCTCCTCTCAAGAATGCTGGTTGTGGGCTTCAGGAACCTGTGTTTCTCCCTGTCTCACAGCCCTTCCAGACAATGGTGAGGGGTGTGTCAGCGCTGCGGGACGACGAGAAGAAGGAGGAGAAGGCCAACCGGCCCAAAGAGCCCCTCACGTCTCTGGTGGACTGGGCCAAGAGTGGAGGCATGGAGGGCTTCTCGCTACGCGGAGCACTGCGGCTACCTTCCTTCAAGGTAACGCAAGATCAATAAGTTTCAAACACAGTTGTCGGACTGCTAAAATAAAGAAGACAACATGGCCACACATGTTGCTAAACCGTTTCCTCGTGGTAGGACCTACATGTTTCATTGTTTCTGTTGTACAGGTAAAGAGGAAAGAGCCTCTGGAGCTAGGGGAGGGAGGAGACCTGAAGAAGCGGCCCTCCACCCCACCAGATGAGGACGACGAAGGTTTGCCTTTTTTTCCGTCACATTGAGAGTTTTAGGGTGGTGTTTGTTGGACTGCCAAAGGTTAAGTCTGCTTTTGGAATGGAGTGACTTGACCGATCCCTCCCGTGCTGTCTAGGTGCTGACGGCAGGCGGCCGGACGGAGACGGCCACAGAGTCGAGAGGGACAGCAAGAGAAGGAAAAAGAAGCCACGGAGTTGTAAACCCTGGGACCTGGATAGTGAAGGAGAGGAAACCTCGGATGGCTCCTCTTCTGGAAAGGTGTGTGTGTGTGTGTTTGATTTAGAGAATGAGACAAACTCTAAAATCTAAACTAAAAAACAAAATCTAATTTGATTGAAAGACTTTGCACACTTCATTGGTGTCATTGTTTTGAGTACAACAGTGCAGTGTTGTGTTTTCCCTTGGTGTAAGCTAGATGGCAGCATTTCATTGGGTTTATATCTGAGTTTTAAAGGAGCAAGTGGTTTTTGGCTGTAATTAGGGTTGCATTTTGGATCCAACTTTCCTACCGGCAATAAGAGATATTTAGGCATTTGTCAAATGTTATTAAATGTGTAAAAAGAAATTACATGATAATAATTTTACATGTGCATTTACAGAAAGCTTTGGTTGTGGCTCACATCAAATACTGCGGGGTCTAAGACTACACAGACTACATGCCCAATTAAGCTTTTTAATTTAATTAAGATCTATTTCTCAGCTCAAATTTAAATAAAAGCCTATAGGTGCCTTTAAGGAAAAAGAAAAGTTCAAAGGCGATATTGATTTACTGTAATTTGAAAGCAGACAGCTGGCATGAGATTGAATTTTCCTTGACTACAAAGATGTTCAAATGATTCACAGAAGTAACCTGTTCCACCTGGTTCATCATGCTATATGGTATTAGTCTTGCATAAGCCTTAGCATGGCTTAATTCTCAAGCATTGGTAATAAAAATGTCCCAATTATTTACGATGCACTTTCAGTGTGGAATGTGTAAAACAAACAACAACACAGGCTTGAAAGAGTCCTCAGTTACTCTGGCATCTCCGACTCATTAGTGCCTAGTCCGCAAACATTAGAGACAAGTCCAGTGTAATCCAACTGAAATCTAGTAGAAAGTGTAATCCACATCAACACATATTCTCTGTACGGTTATGTCTACATGGGGTGTAGACCACAAAGCAAACACAAGCTGAGAAAAGGGACACATTGTCTCTGAATGTCTGGTAATTCCCAAAGAATCCCCTTCTAAAAATGTTGTCTTTCTGTTAAGGAGGAGGGCGAGGAAGAGGAAAGCGACAAAGAGTCTGACGGTAAAAACCCTGAATTTATTTTCACTCGAATTAAACCACAGTTTCCTTCTGACTAATGCGAACGTGATTTATTTATCTTGCTTATTTCCTGCCTGTTTAGATGCTCTTAGTGCTGACAGCGATGATGAGAGCCTCTCGTCGTCTTCTGGGAGCTCAACTTCCTCGTCGTCTTCAACTTCCTCTTCCTCTGAAGATGAGGACGAGGATGAGGAGGAAGGGGAGAGGGCTGAGAGTGACATATTGGACTCCATGGACGAGTCAACGATGGATAGCATCTCTCTGGACACAGAGAAAGATGATAGGAGGTATATTTTTTGTTTTGTACTGCTGTATTTTCGAAGCAAGAGCAATACCTTGGAGCTGAATGCCAGAGCTTTTCCCAGGCTATTTTCATGGCCTGAACCTTTAAGTGACCGTTACAATGTGTTGTTCCCTGCAGAGAAAAAAATGTGGCCTCAAAGCAAGACGTCAAAGCAGGTTGGTGGCAAGCCTTTTTGGGAATGAATCTATGGTTGTCAGAATGTGGCATCAGTATATATAAATGTCTTGTCGTATTGTTGAATATAGGTTGATATGTTCATTTGTTTCACAGGGGAAACTGGGGACAGAAAGCCAGATACGTCAGCAGTACCCATCAAGAGGCCACCATCTCCTCCAGTCCCGCGCCCTTCCTCTCCAATTGTTCTTCTGCCCCCTCTCAAGAAACGCAGGAAGACTGTGTCATTCTCAATGGAAGAGGGCGACAACAAAATACCAGCCATGTCCCTCTCCCCCTCTTCTACTTTGCCAGCTCAGTCTTCCCTCCTTCCCCCCGAGAAGTCCCAGCCTTCAGACTCCTTCTCCTCCACACCCTCCACTCAGCCCTCAAAGGGCATCCGCCTTCTGCCCTTTGCCTCCAAACCAGGCGAAGGCAACGCCCTTACCGTACCCCCGTCGGCACGCACATTATCCCCCGACGCTAAAAAGAGCCCCTTACCCCATGGGTCCCTGCAAACCTCCAAATCCCCTATCAAAAAGGGGGCAGGCAAAGAGTCCCCCAAATCCCAGCCCATTCTGGTGTGTCGCACGGTTCAGAACCTCCCCCTGGACCATGCCTCCATGTGCAGGATGGCCTTTGAGGAGGCTCCTCCTCCCCCACCACCTGTCACCAAGCGGGGTCGAGGGCGGCCTCGAACAACCAGCCTGTCAGCTCCAGCCCCCTCCTACCACACCCTCAGGGAGGAGGACGAGGACGAAGAGGGCATGGAGCAGAGGCTGAGACTCAGGGAGCAGTTGGGGGCGTCCAGTCTCCTCCAGCTGGCCTCCGCCCCTTCGGCCGACTTGTCTGTGCTGGCCGACGTGGCGCTCAAGATGGACCCAGATGCTGGGGACTCTGAGGAGACTGAGACATCGGACGAGGCTGAGGAGCAGAAGATGGAGGAGGATATGTTGTTCTCCCCAGAACCACTGGCCCTGCTTATGGACCCAGAGGGCCTAACAGTCCTAATGGAGCACAACTACTCAAAACCCCCGGTTCTCCCAGCCTCTGCCCCACGAAGGACTTCCTCCAAACAGGACTCCTCTGTCTTGCTGCCTGCAGATCTCAACGCCATCTCTGGTGTGTTGGAGGCCCCCGAGGAAGTCATTGGGGATGCCAGGGCTGACACTGGGGAATATCTGTCTGGGATGGGTCTGCTCTGTGATGCTGGAGACCAGGCCAAGACTGGCTCTCTTGCCCAATCCCCCAAGAGGAAGGGCATGACAGCTAAGCCTCTAGCACTTGACAAGAGTAAGAGTAAAAAGAGGAGGAGGAAAGATAAGGAAAACATGGAAATTCAGCACAAACAAAAGCAGAAGGAACGGCCAGAAAAGAAACCAAGGAAACGGAAACTTGAGGTTGGTGGGATGTGTTACTATATTTGTGTTTCCTAATCAAGGGTCTCTGGGCGTTTTGTTGAGTGTGTTAATAGGGTGACTCATTCAAATTACGAAACCCGGTTTTACATTTCCTTGACAGTGACAGTAAACCTAAATGTCATCACAATATCACATCAGGAGTAATCTTGTATGTTACAACAAAACTGTATGCTGATATTCAAAATAGCTTTTGTGTTAAGTCCTTTAAAGATTAGTGTATTTAGTTAAAGTTAATTTAAACTCTGGCCGAAATTTCAAGAGGTTTGTTGACCATCTATTTCCTGTGTTGCTCTTTCATCTGCCACTCAGGAATCGGACCTTGAAGAGGACGTTGACGTGGAGGAGCTGGAGTCTGGGGAGCTGTCCAGCTCAGACACCGAAGACGAGGATTTCGACGACGTGCGGAAAAGCGAACGCCTCTTCCTACAGGAGGCTGGGGTGACGTCGTCCCAGCGCTGGCCGAAGCCCATCCCAGCCCCAGAGCTGCCTCTGGTGGTGTACGAGCAGCGCAGCGAGTTTGAACAGATGACCATCCTGTATGACATCTGGAATTCTGGACTGGACGGCGAGGACCTCACGCTCCTGAAGACAACGTACGAGAAACTGCTGCAGGATGACCACAGCACCGACTGGCTCAACGACACCCACTGGGTCGGCCACACTGATATCCTTTGCGGCGTTCAGCTAGCGCGGTTCTCCTCTTAAACTTTAGTTTCAAAATATGTTAAAATAGCCATTATTCACGTTGTAGACTTTAGTAATAGTGGGTATGACTGGTTGGTCGTGTGTGTGTGTGTGTGTGTGTGGGATTATGTGCTTTTAAGGTCAGCTGCAGCACACTTGCATGTTTAGGCATTAGTTTGTTTTTTCACTGTGGTTGTCCTTGACGTTCTGCGTGCACTGACCAACCTGCCAGACCCCCGCCGCAAAAAGAAGAACCCGGACGGGCTGCTGCGTCAGCACCTGACTGGCTGTGCCAGGAGCGAGGGCTACTACGCCATCAGCCGTAAGGAGAAGGACGTCTACCTGGACCTCGACCTGCCTGAGCAAATTGCCCTGGAGATCGAAAACGATAGCTTGGTATACAGACCTCTACACCTCACCTCTTGTCATATACTGTATGTATATATATATATATATATATATATATATATATATATATATATATATAGACATATAGACATACATACAGTATATATTATATTATTTTATATTATATTAGGGGTGTGTATTGTCATACATTTGTTAGTAGTTTCTAGTTGGGTTTTTTGTATGGAAAATCGGGGCAAGAGGAGTTAATCTTTGTTAACAAATGACAAAATGTTAATACGCTTTCACAATAGACCACACGGACTCATTTGTTTTCTAATAAGGTTAAAGTACTTGTTGCACAATGAGGTGATAGTGCTTTCTGTCTCTGACCTGCCCTGGATAGCGCAAGGCCATGTGATGGTGATAAGAAGTCAATGACCCCTTTGTGTGTGTGTGCCTCCTCTCTTCCCTCCCAGGGCACCAATCGCCTGCTGTCTGAGAGGCGCTCGGAGCAGCGCCGTCTGCTCACCGTCATTGGCACGCCAGCAGTCATGGACTCTGACCTGCTCAAGCTCAACCAGCTCAAGGTACAGAATGGGCTGCTTGCACTGCCTGTGCCCTTGGTCCTCATGCAAAACCGTGTTCTCCACAAATGACTATCTGTGCATCTTCTAAATTGTTTACATAGTTAAATGCAATGCAAGAGCTACCTGAGCGAAATGTATCAGGAACAGAAGATTTATCAAAGTCAAATGTTCTTTATCTGCTCAGTGTATGCCTTAGTGACCTCATTGTGACACTGTGTCTTTAACCTCGGTTCAGTTTCGTAAGAAGAAGCTCAGATTTGGACGGAGTAGGATCCACGAGTGGGGCCTGTTTGCCATGGAGGCCATTGCTGCTGATGAGCTGGTCATTGAATATGTGGGCCAAAACATCAGACAGGTACTGCTCATAACCCAACTCAACGTTGCTGTCATGAAGTTCTCAAAGAGCTTGTTGTCAGAAAGTAGGCAAACGTTTGGCAATTTCCGCTGAAGTTCTTTTTTTCTTGACTGACTATGCTTGCTTTTCTGTTGTTTATAGATGGTGGCTGACAACCGAGAGAAGCGGTACGCCCAGCAGGGTATAGGCAGTAGCTACTTGTTCCGTGTTGACCATGACACCATCATCGACGCCACTAAGTGTGGCAACCTGGCCCGTTTCATCAACCATTGCTGCACTGTGAGTCAACTATACCTCAACTATACCGTTAGGAAATTACCCCTGCAAAGAAAATACAGAATTGAGTCGCCAGTGCAAATATGTTTACAGTTGACTTTGTACCATTGGCCCATTTTCTATTACAATTACATCCTGTTGACGTCATTCGTTTATTGCTTTCCACCAGCCAAACTGCTACGCCAAGGTGATCACCATCGAGTCCCAGAAGAAGATTGTGATTTACTCAAAGCAGGCCATTGCTGTCAACGACGAGATCACCTATGACTACAAATTCCCTCTGGAGGAAAACAAGATCCCTTGCCTGTGTGGAACAGAGAACTGCCGTGGGACGCTCAACTAGACACCACAGTACCTTTACCCACCACCAAGAGGAAGACCCTCTCTTATCAGGCCGGCTCCACCACGCGTTACACTCAAACACGAATACACCACTCTCCACACCTGTTGTTCTTTCCAGTCACATCGCTGTCCCCAGTCCTTGTCCTGAAAACAAAGAAATACATGCACTTTTCACACACATATACAAGTCCTTTTCTTTTCCATTTCATGGGCCATTACGAGCATTGGAAAGGCTTCCACCCAACCGTAATACGAGCAGTATGAGGCTATGTTCACTCAAAATAAGCTTCTCCATTGCAGGATGAACTACCATGATCCGCTGGGCCCAAGCTGTTAAATGCATTCAGGCAAAAACTGATTTCGTTCTTGTTGTTTATCCCCATTGCCTCTGGTTAACAGAATGGATCAACCATTATTGTTTAGTGTGTCCACCCCAGCACACACATTAGTGAAACCCTCTGCTAGTATCAACCCTTTGCCCACACACAGACGCACAGGAACAAACAAATAAATTCAGGGTTTTTAAAGGCCCTTGGTCAGGGCACCGTTTTAGAATTACACTGATCTATTTGGACTTCATTTATTCAACATTTAGTATGAGGTTGTATGAGTATTGTTTCAGACTTTTTGTTTAATAGTATTATATATTATTAATATTACTATTACTGTTATTGTTATTTAGTTGTGCTAGCTGTAAGTTTCTTACAGAGAAGTGAACTGTGCCCACTGTCCATAGTGGCCTGTGTTTCACCGTCCCTTATGTTCTGTAGTGCATCCTTCTCCACTGTGTGTAACTCTTCTCTCACAAGCTTGTGTTTGGCTGAGAGACCAAAGACCTTTGAACGTTTTATTTTTTATTTTTTACATGCTACAGTTTGAAAAATATCCGTTGTTTTGGAAAGGACTGTGTTGTCTGTTTATATTATTGCCTAATATGGCTGCTGAGTTTTACTCTGCAGGATAAGAACAAGGAAAACTTTTACTTTATTTGTTCTGTTACATTACCCCCTTTGATGTTGTTTTATGGGCAGTGGTGTCTGATAGTAATGCTCTGCCGCAGTTTTGTAGGACCAAAACTCTTGCCACTTTAAATTAAGAAAGTGTTTTCACCGTGTGCATTGCAAGTGTACATGCATAAAATATATGCACTGTCCTACTAGTTTAATTGTGCGTTTTCACCAAATCATAGTCTGATTGCACATTTTGAATGACATGGAAATGTTTTTAATGAAATTTCATAGAGTAAGACATTATTGGGAATTTACATTGATACAGTCTGTGGGGGTTTTGACTGAATGTTGAAAACTAATTTTCAAACTTTTATTTTGTGAAAGGTTTTGTTTTTAAAGAAACAAATGTTTTTGCTAAGATTAGGCCTATTATGTATTTTCTGTCTAGAAAATATTTCGTAAAAGGTTTGGTAATTGAAAACTATTGGCTCCATAAAAGAAAAGCATAATTATTAGTTAAGTTAATTATTTTTAATTTGTGCTTGAGGTAGTGTGATACATAGTTTCACGCATTATTTTACCCCGTAAGAATGGATAATCTCTAGTTTCACTTTAAAAGTGTGCCTACACCAGTGACCAGAATATAACCTTGTAAGTTTGTTTCTCAGACAGTACATCCTCTTTTCTTTTCTTTTCTTTTTTTTTTGCAATAAACAGCAGATAGGTTGGTGGGCAAATGTGTGCACACCTGCATGTATGGTGTTTAGAGGTAATACGTGTGACCTTTTGTTTTTAGTTCTGCCAATGTCTGAGGATTTTATGTTAGTTTGAATTTTTAACCGTCTCAAGGCTTTTTCTGTTCCCTCCCCAAACAACTATGTAAGATATTTCTTGTTGCAATGAAAGCCAACAAACAAACCAACCCTCTTTACAATAATATTAAAAGATGGAGAAAAAAAAAGTTCAAAGAAAAAAATGTACATATTGTAGAGGTGATTGTTTCTCGTAGAAACACACTGGTTCCAATCTGTAAATAAGTTGTTCCTTTCCTATTCTCCATGAAGAGGGAAAATGTACATACCTTCCATTGTTATTTTTTTTATCGTTTTCCTTTAAATTTGATTTGTTATTATATTATTTGCAATTTTTCGATTGTATTAATGCGTTGACCCTTTATTAATGGTGCATTAAAATATTTTTTAAATAAATTACAAACTTATGTTTTGATTAAGTCCTAACTTGCAACAGGCTTACTTATAACATGCAAGCCGTTTAGTCAAGTATTTTTAGTAGCACCCATTAAAGCAGTGGTTCTCAAACTTTTTTGGACAGGCCCCCCTCATAATCAAATCCTCTTTCTATGAATGCTAATCGCTGATTTTGCGAAAATGTTGGCAATTGATTATGTTCAATAATGGAAAATAAAAGTGAAGTCAAAGTTTTTCTTGAAAACAGTGCTATGAAAAACATTAACTTTTGTTTTGCTTCATAAAAAGGTCAAACATTGGTTAGGGTGAGGATTAGAAGATATTATAGATGTGGGTGTGTGGGTAGTGCTCTTTCTAAAATAGGTAAATACAACAATATATTTGAAAGTCATTACATAAGTTTGAAATAAACTGCCAACATTATCTCTTTGTTTTCGTTAATAGCAGGTAAAACTTGTTAAATAGTTCAACAATGTTCCAGAAACGTTCAATAAAACTACTAGCTTTTTCAAGCTTCAAACCTTTGAACTTAACATCTGGGCTGATCAAATACCCTTAGGTGAATGCTGAACCACAAATGATACTTGGGACTGGTTCTGTCTGCCTGTTAAATAGGTCATATAGCCACAGCTGCGCAGCTGTCTCGTAGTTGCGTGACTGACTGACTTCAGAGCGCCGCGCATAATGCGTGGAGTTGCGAGACAGGGCGGAAGGAGAAGTAGTCCCTAGATACACAATTACTACATTTATTTTTTCACTTCAGCTTAAACCTAATAGAAATATGATTATAAAAATTGCTGGTTAAAGCAAACACTTGGTGTCGATATTTTTACGTGAGGATCGATTCTCAAAAATAAACTTCGATCGATATCGATATTTAAGAATCGATCCGGCCATCCCTAACGCATATGACCCCCTTTACGTTCACACGCCACACCTCATATTTCTCACGCATTCACACATTTGTTTTTGAGAACTGAAACTGTTATTGCAGGCTATAGAAAAAAATTAGACCAGCACTTGCAGAATAAAAAAATAAAATAAAATGGGACAGTGAAATGTGTTTTCTCCGTAGGGTGGCTGGGCTCAGCCTTAGGGATAGGGTAAAGAGCTCGGTCATTCGGAGGGAGCTCGGAGTAGAGCCGCTGCTCCTTCACGTTGAAAGGAGACAGATGAGGTGGTTCGGGCATGTAATTAGGATGTCAACTGGGCGCCTCCCGTTGGAGGTTTTCCGGGCACGCCCTACTGGTAGGAGACCCCGGGGTAGACCCAGAACACGCTGGAGAGATTATGTATCCTCATCTGGCCTGGGAACGTTTTAATTTGTCTGAATATAGCCAAAATATTACCGAAGATCCACTTGCTTCCTACCCTGCTCAACCAATCAGCGATCGTTTGACACATTGAAAAAATGCTTCGCGCGAGGGGCTGTTAGGATGTGGGAGGACTCCTTGTGGCCTTCCGTGCGTAACCGTGATGTTACTAGTTCATGCAATCTGGCTATCTAAATTATGAAGTCAGCACCGTTGCACATGCATTGTACTTCCCCGATAGAAAGCGTGTCCCTGGCTGCGGGAGCGCGCATACATTCAGCAAGGGTGGAGCTACAAGTGGATCTACGCACGTACCAACCAATGATCCTCGAAAACACAGGTCTTAGTAAATGAAATTATCAGCGTGTATACTTTAATTTATTGTTTTAGTATTTTATTTTAATCAACAAAGTTAATATAACACATTGCTCATCAATCAAAAATAAATACTTTTAAGACCCGCCTTGATGAGAGAACTGACAGACTGCATTTGAATTGTAATGTTGTGTCCCAAAGTGAGCTGGTGACATGTAAATGTAAATGCAATAGACTCGTAGCGCTGATTCAGTATTGCATTTGAATATTGTCCACTGCCCAGCGTAGTACTGAAGATGAAGTCTTTGAAATGTAATGGAAAATGCGATTTCCATTTCATTTTCAAATTGTTAGACAACTGCATTTTAATTTTAATTGTGACATAAATTATGCTTGCACAAATGGAAAATGAGGATATAGTTTTTATATTGCATTTTAATTTTCAAGTTTGAATTAACATTTGAATATTGTTCGCAGTATGGCGGGGTAGGACTTTGAAAATGTAATGTCAAACAGCTTTTGCATTTGAATTTTAATATTGACACAGAATGCCCATTGGAGCCTTTGAAAATGCAAATTCAAATGGGATGATTTCGTTTTCATTTACATTTTGTCTCAAAAAACAGATACAAATGTGGAAAGTGGTAATGCTATTGTGGAATTGCATTTGCATTTTCAAGTTTACATTTTCATATGAATAAAGTCCCTTATGGGCTTCCATATGGAACAGTATTTAGGCCATGTCGTCAAACGGGTCCACGATAACGCAAGAGTGGACAAAAACGTGGATTGATAAACTACCGAACTCTTTACTGTCACCATGCTTCCTGTAGGTATGGGCAGCATGAGAAAGAGAACTATGGTACGATTATGCGTAATGAATGGCTGGGAACCGACTGTGAAACAGAAGCCATGCTACTTTATATTGCGCTAACCCAGCTCATAACAAAACGGAAGAACGAATGAGAGAGGAAGTGGTTTTATTTACTAAAATTGTGTGGGCCCATAGAGCAGAAGTCATTTGGATATTTAAATTGCAGTGTTTAAAATGACTACGTATATTACGGACTGAATAATGGAAAATGCTGATCTATGTGCCGGTCGTAAGTCTTATTTAATAATATATAATATATATATAAGAAAAGACTGCGTTGAGCTTCGCTCGTGCTAGTGTAGTGCTGCTAAGGATTTCGTGCGTGAACGTGCACGAGTCATCCGAACGCACTTGGACTTTATGCTGCTCAGAGCCTGTTCGACATAGTTGTTGGGGTTGCAGGGAATCAAGACAAAATTGTTGAAAGGAAGTAGGGAATCGATTAAGCCGATACATAGCCAGACGACGTGCAGAACAAAATGTATCACAAGGAATCTGGCCTGGTCTATTTAATTACTGGGGGTTGTGGTTTCCTCGGTCAACACCTGTTGCAAGTTTTGCTGGAGAAGGAGGACAAAGTAGCGGAGATCAGACTATTCGATAAACATATTGGCACAAATAATGACCTCAGCACAGGTGAGTTATCCAAGTCGGTGCTCAGTCTATGTTGTTGAATCTTGTTTTAATTTTAATTTACCAGTATACGAACTCTGGCTCAAAATAAAAATGCATATATATTTGTATTAGCTGTTGTATTAACTTTTTGTGACATTTCATTTAGAAATTTGATTTAAACACGTTGATTAACACTTATCAGTAACTAATAACTCATAATTTTAGGTTTTGCTTATGTAGACCAGAGTAGTTTGTACATCATCCCATTCATTAGGGTCACACCAGACCAATATTGTATTCCTTTTTTTCAATTGAGGAATTCATTTTCCATGCAGCTAATACTATTCTGCCAGTGATTATTAGTAATGAGCCCTTAACTCACAGAGTTGAAACTGCCTGCTATTTGTAATGTTTGTGATGTATGTAACAGGAGGAACTGTCTATTGTATTCTTACATTGTTATAATAGAGGCATGTCCCACTGTCATTCTCATTTTAAACTGCATTGTGTATTGGCTCCATCCCTGCTATATTCAGTGGTCAGTATGAGGTTATGGACAGTCAAACACCAGACCCTAGTCAACACCCCAAACACATCCTGTGTTCGGAACTGTGACAAATTATGCGAAGGATGTCCTTTTCTGTCACCAAACTGTTACTTGATATCCTTGAATGTTTCACCCTCACTTGAGTACCATGTACAGGCCCCTATTGAGTTACAAACTGAGATTGATTTAGCAACAGAACGTCTGCTTCGTGGAAATTCTTGTTTCAGCCATATGCCCCTAATCTTGTGTTTGTTCACGCCCCGTCAGGACATGCAAGTCAGGCAAATGTTTGGGGCCCCGCCAGAAAATTATTCGAAAGGGGCCCCCAAATTGGCACTTATATTGGCACAATTTGCAATGACAACTATACCTCCCATAAAAGGCCTAAACAGCGCACTGCCGCTGGGCGAAAAGCCCCCTCAGTGGGGCCCCTTTGTAGCGATCAGCCGGACGTCACAACATCAAGTGAGTGGCGGACGTATCGGCTGTACAGCTAATACACGTTAGGCTATTCTTCGAAAAGATGATGAGCAGTGAGCACACAAATAAAATATAAATTTTTAAATGGTTTAAAATGTTGTGTATGGTCCAAACACCGTGCCGTTATAACTATAAAAATTTAGTTTTTACGTGCTGTTTTTACAGTATGACTAAACGTTAATGTTGTTGGCCACTTCATGTTAAGCACAAAAACGTAAAGCCACCAAGTGCTTACTTTGCACAAATAGTAAGCAGATTTCATCCTTCTACAACACGACACAAAATATGGTTAATTCCCAGACACGAAGGTATATTATCTCACTCAAAAGTGATCTCTCGGCTAGTTCCCGTTTATCAACTCGATACCGTTAGTTAAGACAGTCAGCTAGCTACGTGCCTAGTATGACTAACGTAAAACAAAAAAACAAAAAGAAATAATTGGCCCTAGTTATCCTATGCCAGGTGTTCTGACAATTTGCACCTCCCCTCAGAAAAGGTGGCATATATTTTTGACAGGGAGAAATTACTGCTCAGAATGCGCTACCCTGTGTTTTGAAGTAAATGCATACTTTTTGAAAACATTAAAGCCCTGCAGCCCATTTTGACAGGGAGAAATGACCGCTCAGAATGCGCTACCAAGTAAATGAGCATGCGCAGTTTGCGAAGGTAGCCCATCAGGAGGGTGAGGTTCAGAATTTCAAAACACCGGCTGTTCTTTACATCTTGCTATCAAATTCTGGTCAATTATAGCATTTCAATAAATAGTTTTTCCGATATCTTAGAGAACTGAGAGAAATTTACAGGCCTGTGTGGTTAGTAAAGGAATGTCTATCCCCACCTTTTTATAATCATTAATGTGATAACTTTTGCAATTTAAAATTTTACACGGAAATGTGCTCATTTTGAAGGTCAAGTTGAAGATGTAGGTTAGTGGTTTTAAGATTGTATCAATCACTTTCTTGGCAAATTGATTTAATTCCAGTCAGTAGGCCTACTAGACGTTTTATTCGAACACTTCACAATGCAAGTCCTTTTTTTCTGCTGTGCTCTGAAAAATCTCTGAATAATGTTGCTTGGATTTCTATCCCCATAATCTTCAACTGCCTCTTTTGGCTGTGGATCATTGATTTGTTCTGCAAATTTTGGTCCCACATTTACAAAAAAAAGTTCTTTAACCCATTAACCTCAGTCCCACTGTTTGTTCACTTACCTTAATTCCTCCCTGTAAGAATGTGACTGCCATGTAAGGTTAAACAGATGAGGCCTCTTAAATGAACAACATGTTAACTCAGTCAGTGGAACTGCAATACCCCACTGAATATAAAAGCAGAGTTGGTCATACTATCCCTCTACTTACTACAATGGATTTATTGTGGAGCACCCATTATAGAACTGCGGCAGACACCCACTTTTAATTAATGTTGTTTTGAGTGGTGAACTAACTTCAGTGGTTGGCCCTGTCAAAAGGCCTGCTTATTCACACCAATAACCTTCCTTGCAGAATGAGAACACTACCTTGTGTGGTGAAAATGCTCAAAGTATTTTGGAGAGCAAGAAAAGATAAAGATAAAGAAATGGACTCCTAGTGCAATGGTCCGGGCCATTGCAATGGTTATCTTCAGTGGCTCCATGTCCTTTGGTCATGGCCAGATAAATTAGGCTATATATTTTCAAGGCCATAAAGATAGATAATGCATATGCAGTTTCCCTTTTCCCTATTTTTTTTTTTTACTTTGTTGAACATGTGACCATTAATAGTAAAAAAACAAACACTTTATTTATTTTCATCTTGTACACAATTCAGAATACAATTAGTATTAAAAAGTTATATTAAAAGGCATATAACATTTGCTCCCTAAATGGGGCCCAAATTGAGCGTGTTGCAGTTTACAAATACTTGGTGAAAAGTTATCATTTAAGACACGTGCTTGAACTCACAAAGAAGGTGAGGATCAGACTTGGAGCTCTATATAGAATAAGCTCATGCTTTTCACTTGAAAACAGAAAGACAATTGTGAAGTCTACTCTCTTGTCAGTCATGGAGCCCCAACTATTTTAAAGTCCCTTGAAGCAGTTTACCACCGTGCTTTGCGTTTTGTAACTCATCATTGTACACTGTATAGAAAAGTAGGATGGTCTTCTCTTAGTGATAGGAGAGAAAAACATTGTCTCTTTTTTGTTTACAAGGCATTGCTGGGCAAGTTACCTTTTTTACCTTACTTCATTATTAAAACACAAATCCAGTAGTCATATGACACGCTCACAGGACTATATCAACCTTGAAAGCCCCAAAGTGAAAACAGAACTGGGTAAATCAGTTTTTTTTGCCTTGGATAAATGGAACAAGATTCAACAGGAATTGAAATTAGAGCAGTTTGTTTCTGTTGAACAATTTAAACATTTTTTGGAGGATTTGGGAGTTGAAGAGTGTTCTTGTTTTGGTTGAAACTTAAATATTGTACTGTATTGTCTTCCCTACTTTTCATATCCCTGTCTTTCTCTTCTTCAGATCGCGTAAAGGTGGTGGTGATCCAGGGAGACATTACTGACTACTCCAGTGTTTTGGAGGTCTCCTGTGGGACAGACTTGGTGATCCACACAGCCAGCCTAGTTGATGTCTGGCACAGAGTCCCAGAGACGCTTATTCATGCTGTCAATGTACAAGGTGGGGATTGGAGTAAACAGTAGACTTTAGTAATAGGAAGAGGAATTTGGAATTGGAAAGAGGGTGGTGGGGTGAAGGGAAGGGGAGAAATTCTTGTCATAGCACAGAAAAAGAGAGAGAAAATACTCTCTGAGGTAATATATTGAGGTTGAGTATGTCTGTTTGACAATGAAGAACCACAAAGGCAACATCAAAATTGGAAACAGCTCTGCCTTCAACCACAATGAGGGTTCCCTAGATGCTTAGTTGTCACCTCTCCCTTCCGCCCTATGCCAGTGCTTTTCCTGGATATGCCAGCATTTATGGTTGTTCCTTCCGAAGATGGAACTATAGGTTCACATTCTAAAACGAAAAGCAATTCTAATTCTTTCTACTAGATGATAGCCAGTTTGCTGGATTTAGTAAGTTTTTGATTGTTTTTTTTTTGTAAATAGTTTTACGTTGAGTAAGGGTGTGGTCATGTACAACTATTTTCTTTATTAGGGAATCTACCCGGCATATACAGTGCTGTGCAAAAGTATTTTCCCCCTTACAGCTTTCTTCTGTTTTTGCTTCTTTGTCACACTTAAATTTTTCAGATCATCAAACAAATATTTATATCAGACAAAGACAACCTGAGGGAATACAAAATGCAGTTTTTAAATGATGATTTCATTTATAAAAGGGGAAAAAAGCTATCCAAACCAACCTGGCCCTATGTGAAAAAGTAATTGGCCCCTAAACCTAATAACTGGTTGTGCCATCCTTGGCGGCAACAACTGCAATCAAGCGTTTGCAATAACTGGCAATGAGTCTTTCACATCGCTGTGGAGGAATTTTGGCCCACTCTTCTTTGCAGAATTGTTTTAATTCAGCCACATTGGAGGGTTTTTGAGCATGAACGGCCTGTTTAAGGTCATGCCACAGCATCTCAATCGGATTTAAGTCCGGACTTTGACAAGGCCACTCCAAAACCTTCTTTTTGTTTTTTTTGAGCCATTCAGAGGTGGACTTGCTGGTGTGCTTCGGATCATTGTCCTGCTGCATAACCCAAGTGCGCTTGAGCTTAAGCTCACGAACTGATGGCCGGACATTCTCCTTCAGGATTTTCTAGTTGAGAGCAGAATTCATGGTTCCATCAATTTCGGCAAGTCGCCCAGGTTCTGAAGCAGAAAAGCAGCCCCAGACCATCACACTACCACCACCATGTTTGACAGTCGGTATGATGTTCTTTTCCTGAAATGCTGTGTTAGTTTTACGCCAGATGTAACGGGACGCACACCTTCCAAAAAGTTCCACTTTTGTCTCGTCAGTGCACAGAATATTTTCCCAAGTCTTGGGGATCATCAATATGTTTTTTGGCAAATGTGAGACGGGCCTTGAGTTCTTTTGGTCAGCAGTGGTTTTCGCCTTGGAACTCTCCCATGGATACCATGTTTGCCCAGTCTCTTTCTTATTGTTGAATCATGAACACTGACCTTAACTGAGGCAAGTGAGGCCTGCGGTGCTTTAGATGTTGTTCTGGGTTCTTTTGTGACCTCCTGGATGAGTCGATGCGCTCTTGGAGTAATTTTGGTTGGCCGGCCACTCCTGGGAAGGTTCACCACTGTTCCATGTTTTCTCCATTTGTGGATAATGGCTCTCACTGTGGTTCGCTGGAGTCCCAAAGCCTTAGACATGGCTTTGTAACCCTTTCCAGACTGATAGATGTCAATGACTTTGTTTCTCATCTGTTCTTGAATTTCTTCAGATCGGGGCATGATGTGTTGCTTTTTGAGATCTTTTAGCCTACTTCATGTTATCAGACAGGTTCTATTTAAGTGACTTCTTGATTTTACAGTTCTGGCAGTAATCAGGCCTGGGTGTGGCTAGTGAAATTGAACTCAGCTTTCCCAAAAAATGTGGTTAATATCAGTTAATTCATGTTTTAACAAGGGGGGGCAATTACTTTTTCACATAGGGCCAGGTTGGTTTGGATAGCTTTTTTCCCTTAATAAATGAAATCATCATTTAAAAACAGCTTTTTGATTATTTCAACAATCCACCCTTTTTGTCATATAAACGAAGTGATCATTATGAAAACATCAAAAAGGTACTTGCATAATTATGAACAAGTTAACCATACATAAAGATTACAGAAACATTATTTTTAGGGGGTCAAATGCTGATTGTAGATTACCTGCATGTACGTTAACATGCAGCATGATAAAATGGAAGAGGACAGAACAGAAAATGTATTTTCATATTGCAGGACCTTACAAATTCACATCATAGAACTGGAAACGTTTCATCAGTAATAAGCATTTTAAAAAGAATAGTTTATGGGAATGCAGAAATTATTTAACTAAACAGTTAATCAATCAAACAATACCTAATGACTAAATTAAGCCAAAAAACTCTGTCCACCATTTTGGAGGAAAGAAAAAACCCGAAATGGGCAAAATTATTTCCTGACCCATGCAACCTTTAAACAGGCGATCGAGACCTCGTCTCCTACAAGAGACCTCGTCTCCGTGAGGTTTGTGCTGTGGACTGTCAGAGTTGTGAAAGTGAGATGTAGTGTATCTCATGCAAAGGGGAGTAAGAGTTTGTGTATGTGTTTTGTGTGTATGTATATGAGGCCTCGTGTGGCGTACGCCTCTTCGAGGTCTGGAAGAGGTGGGAAACCTCGTTGAAATTGGCCATTGGCAGCAATCTGCAGGACATTCTCAGCTAGTGTATCTTTTTCAGCTGTCGTGGAGACCTTGTGGATATCTTTATCCATTTTCTCGGAAACAGTGTCACCAACCAGCGATGGAGGTATCTCATGTCCTCCGGACACCGATTGCAGGAGAGAGCCTTTTCCTGGAATCAGAGAACAGAGAATGAAAAACACCAACACTTTCATAGATAGCCATACTACCCGTCTCAGTCCTCCATGATAGGGGCATGCCGGGCAGAAGGTCCCTCTTCTGTCTCTGTGTTTGGTCTTTTGGACACTGGGCTGGCTTGCAGTGGGATGCGTGAACCCAGTTTGGCCTGCCTTGGCACCTGATCGCTGTGTTGGTTCGTCAATAGGACCTGGTAAGGTCCCGTCCAGCTTGGAGCGTCCAATTTTCACTTGAACTGATTCACCCAGTCCCAGTATCCTAGTTCATGTTTGGGACACTGGTGTAGTCTGCTGTACCATAAACCTGGGAATGGAGAATCTTGAGAAAATGCTAAATTTCAACATATTTCCTTGAATGTCACACTTATAAGTATTTGGGGAGTTCCTTGTCCCCTTAGTAAAACGTCCCCACTTGCTCCCCCTCCACTGGCTGGAATTCTCCTAATCAGCAACAGAAGACCAAACATGGAAGAACAAAACAAGGGCAGAGGCAGTTACCTTTAACTTTAACAGATATCTGTCAATCATTAATTGATAGTCTCAACCGAAGATGAGAAAATGTGCCTAGCACAAGCATACAGATGAATTCAAACGCTTAAACAAATTGTTACTATTGATGTCACATGATACAGTACATTCCTCCATTTGATTCAATATGAGTTCATAAAACACTATATTAAAATCAAACTTGGCCAATAATGGCAGAAAGCAATTTGTGAATTGTGAATTTGTCCAAAAGACAACAAGTACTCAGCCTTTGTGTACATCCAGAACGGTGTGAAGAAGTGAAAACTTTTGAAAAAGTCATATCCATTTTCTGGAAAACCATTGATCATCAATGGTGTAGCATTCGAGAGTCAGATTCAGTGAGGACAAGTCCAAAGTCCAGGCGAAGAAGGCTTATTTCAGGTCTGACTTGTAACTTAAGTCACAATTGTACAGCACTGAGCAAGTGGATGCATCAAAACAAGCAAATATTACCAATATCAGCCTAAAAAATGAAATGTGTGAAGTGTAATTACTCACAGATGCAATGACGTCCGCAGAGGTTTTTAGCGCTTCTGAAAACCAAATCAAGGAAACCCAAGGCAACACATACCAGTATAGGCATTAACATGTAACGTAGTCTTAACACAAATTATCGTAACACTTGCAGCAATTTCGTTCTCCTTCAGGGAGTTTCAAATTAGCTTTATTTATTAAAAATCTGTTTTATTCTAGCCTGGTAAAAGTCTTGACTCGTCTTTATTTCAGGAAAAAGTGTGTGCACCCACCAGTTCCAAAACAAAGAGGAGCAAATGGACTCCCAGGCAAGAGCAATACCTTGTTCAATTTGAAGTAAACCAAATTGGTTCATTTTAACTTTCAATAACTTGTTGCAAATGTCACATAATGGGGCTGGACCTCTGACTTACTCTGGCAGTGCTAAAAAGTACACTTTTAAAATAATACAGACATTTCCTGGATTCCTGGAGATAACCCTCCCCGGTCCAGAGGTTTAACCACCTTCTAGTTTGAGAGAAAGAAACAAAAGGACAGATATTAGTGACATGTATCAACCTTTTGGTTACTCTCTCATAAATGTATATTCAAAGCCCACAGTTCAGTTTTACGTGAAAATAAAACGTCCAGGTATCACTGGAGACAAACCAAAACAACCCATAGCAGAATGTTCCCTAACAAGGCCCAACAAAAAATAGATAGTGGTGACATTTGATAGTGTTGACACTAAACATAAGACAACTCTGGCACTCTTAAATTTTATCAATTTGACACCGAAATAACATATCTCATAAAATGTCCAAAATATAATATGAGTACAAAAACGAATTGACCATGAAATGAAACCCAAAACAATAGTCTTGCTCCATATTTAAGCCTGTTTGCCTTTTAAAATGTCTATTTGATCATTTTAACTGTTCGCATTAGTATGAATGATCAGTCATATACACACCATGGGGCCCTTGCAACATAAAGAATGACAAACGCTCTGGCCATTTCAATATACACAGGATAGGATGATATAATATCCATTATGCCATATTCCAAGATGAGCACTTCAAAAGACAATATTTTAGAATGGACTTGGGTTGAGAGCAGACTTGTCATTGGGGTTTTCAAGTGGGCACCATCCATCCCAGGTGTTTCGTTAATTTGAGCCCACGACACCTCCAGAAGGCTTAACGGTGAGCGATGACGTCTCAGAGCCACCCCCCTCTATATCCGCTCTCGGCACGGCCAGATAAAAAAATAAAAAATAATAAAAAATAAATAAAAACGTTGTTTATTAAACTGAGAGATACCCCTATACCTATCCCTAATTCCTATTCCTGCAGGCTTTCAATGCCAACTCTACAGGGATACTTACCACCTGAAAACAAGATAATCGTTCCCCACTCTGTTACTGCAGGCTTAATATGTGACGCTCTGCATATATCCCTATACCTATCCCTATTCCCTATGCCTGCAGGCACTTTCTGCCAACTCTGCAGGGATACTTACCACCTGAAAAGGAGATAATCTTTGCCTACTCTGTTCCTGCAGGCTTGATAAATGATGCTCTGCAGGAAAGACTTACCTTTTATACCTTTGTCCTGATATTAAACCACTTCTTGGTTTTTCAGCATGATGTTCTTTACTTTTGTGCCCATATAGGATCCTTCCTTTTCAGCCACATCCACTGGCTAATTCTTTCTGCTATATCTGATATAGCTTTTATGATCTGGCGCAAATCTTTGCCGCAGATCCCTAACACCTTCAGTAGTTTGGTTGTGATATTGCCACAAATCCACGGCATCCAACTTCCTCAGGGCACACCTTTGTTCTCCAACCTCGCTGTTCTGCCTCAGCTGCTAATTCGCTATAGCGGAGTTTCTTTATTTCGTAAGCCTCGTCTATTGCTTCTTCCCACGGGACTGTTAGCTCTATAAAATAAACAATTTGCTGTGTGTTGGACAATAGTAATAAGTCTGGTCTTTAGCTGGAAAAATAACTTGTCAGTATGGTGCCAGTGTATCCACATTGTCAAAGGCATCTCTTTCTTTCCCCTGAAACGTTAGTCTCTACACCAACCCATGTTTGTGAGACAGGGAATCTGAGAATCACCTGTCATGGGTCAGAAACCGTAATCTTCCCAGCATCAACGTAGGGCAATAGTGCCTCGCATAACAGTGTGTTTACTTTTGGGATAAGCAAAACACTGAACAACTGTAACAGCATCAAGAAGGAGGACAACATTGAGAATGTTATCAATGATAGGCCCATGTTGAATTAGGGTCCCTGAAGGTATCAGGAACCCATGTGATGTCCACAAAAGGTCAACGTCATGAATAGCACCAAATGCATAGCGACGGTCAGAGTAGACGCTCAGTTTTCTTGTTGACCAAAATTTAAGCCTTGGATAAAGCAAACATTTCCGCCATTTGTGCAGAAAAGGAAGATGGTCATTTTGAATGCTTCACTAAGGGAATGGTTTGAACATATTGCATAAATCAGAATCTTGTAACCCATCCATAGCACTGCTAAAACAGGAGCAGTTGGATATCAAGCATCAGTTTCCAAGTGCAAAAGTGTAGCTGGTTTCAAAGAGCTTCAACAAACAAACCTAAATGTGCTTAGTGACAGGTAGAATGCTCTCATAAGCCATGACTCTTTGAACAGACACATGTATTTTAAAGTTAAGAGAGAAACCACTGAATATGGCACTCAGACATTTGCACTACAGAGTTAGAGATCTCTCTGAAGCTAAAGAATGGACCTGAGACAAAAGCACAACAGTGGCAAGAAGTGTGCTGTATTAGGCAACTGGTCTCTTTTACATTAGTCATTTAGCAGATGCTTATATCCAAAGTTACTTACAATTTGATTACAGGGACAGTCCCCCTGGAGCAATTTAGGGTTAAGTGCCTTGTACAAAAGCACACTAGTGGTGATGTTCCCAGGTTGGCCTTAACTCATGACCTTTTTGTCACTAGGTAGCAGTTCTACCCACTAGGCCACCACTATCACTCTTACCCTCATAAACCCCGCTGATTCTGACATAACCCAGCCTTCATGACTCCTTCCCTTTCATGAAGAAACAGATGAAATGCTTTAAAATAGTCTGGGAGACCCAACGCAGGGCCAATGCTGTTTTCACAGTAGTAAATGCATATATAACATCATACAAGTCCACTGCCATACAAGGGGATTTGGGCGTGTAGAGCTAAAAAAATTTACCAATAAAGGCTGCGTGAGCTTAACATAGTCACGAGTCCACTGCCAGCAATAGCCAGTCGCTCCCAGAAATGACAACATCTGTTTTCAGTTGGTGGGACGGGGGAGGTTGAGAATTGCAAACACTCGTCCCCGCATTGTCCTGGTGTCAAATCAGAATGGTGGCTGGGTTGGGAACTACAAGGAACTGAGGAATTCAGAAACAGCTCTCAAATCTTGAACAAATCTCCCTTGGGGGGATCCGAGGGTTCACTGACTGGCAATACTGGTGTATTACAAGACTGTCATTACAAGGTACAACAGTACCTATGACCAAACGGGGCCACGCCCCCTTACAAAGGGGATATTTGAGGAACCCTGAGCAAAGGTTTGGAAGGATCTACTTTAACCACTATAGGAGTAGCACTTAGCATTCTGCCAATGTCATTACCGTCTTTCGAGTGATCAAGTGGCTGGTGGTGAGACAACGTCAAATCAGTCTCATAGGTGGCAGAACTGAAAAGATCCCAATTAAACCAAAACTATTTTTTGACTGCTGATAAGACTTAACAACCAGTGTATTGAATTATCTCAGTTACCACCCAGGTCTTGTGTTTGACCAGCCTTGAGACACAAACACAATAACAAATTGTGTGTGTTGCTCTGTTTTGAGCACTGCATATGAGGGGGGAGGGAGACATGCACAGCAATGCCTTCTTTCCCCAACGTAGCTATGTGTGAGGTGCAAATGAGAGACTGCTTCTTTGTGAGACTTATGGTCCTCCGAGTCGTTACATGGGTTATCAGTTAATATATGCACAGGAATGTTAACCTGATCAACCAGTGGAAATG
Organism: Galaxias olidus; assembly: GCA_026901105.3. Classification (NCBI taxonomy): domain Eukaryota; kingdom Metazoa; phylum Chordata; class Actinopteri; order Galaxiiformes; family Galaxiidae; genus Galaxias; species Galaxias olidus. The sequence continues at coordinate 186,364 of JAPMUY010006410.1, forward strand.
TGTGAACTATGTGGGAGCAAGGGAAAACCATTGAACAGTCTCAATGAGTAGTTGGCCCCACGCACCAAAGTCACTGGTGTTGTTTGTAATAACATGAGTGCACAACAATCATTTTACATTCCTGAAAATGCGAGTGACACCATGAGCGGAAAAAGAGACAGTTGCATTGAGTTTACAAAAAACGTCTCTCCCTAAAAAATTTACAGGAACAGCTTCAGATTAAAGTAATTCATGTCTCCCCATACTTCAAGCAGTTTTGGAAATGGATATGTAGAGTGAGGGGCATACATATACCACTGCTTTGCAGAAAGCTATATTTCTCTGGAATCTCTCTTTGGGAGTGACAACACCACATTGTCTCCAGCCTGCTCTTTGCTGGCTGATCTTCCCATTTTGACCAATGTTAAAAGAAACTTAAACTTCACACAGCTTTGGGAATGACGTCCTAAACCCTGGAATCCACACAACTCTCCCTCTCTCTCTCAACACACAAACAGCACACACTCAATGGTGTTGCCATGCCAAAATATTTTACAGACATTCTCTCCTGTCATACGCACACTTGTATGTATGACAATAAGAGTGAGAATGATGCTACTAATAGGCTTCTAGTCTTAAAGACTTATGTAAACTGTTATCAATGATTTAACAATTGTAATGACTGGCCAGTTGTAATGACTGGCCAGTTCTATAATACATTTTAATCAATCATTCCAAATTTAATATGGACATGCTAACATTTCAATTGATATTATTATTCAACATCTGAGTAATTTATCAGCTATGTATTGCAATTATTACGCATTTCATAAATACTATCACGCAAAAACATACAGCTCTTTGCAAAATACCAGAAGTAAAACGCTTACACAAAGGCCTAATAAAAAGGTACCCCAGTGACACAAGCGTAGTAATTTGTTGGCCTGTGGTTCCAGCCACACCCAAGAAATCTACCCTGCTCACTGTCCGTGCCTAGGCGTCTCCAACCCACCAAGCCTGCGGCTTTCCACAGCTGGAGGTGGATCCTCCGTACACGATGGCGTGAAATCGGGTGCCAAGCATGCTTCTGAAACACCTCGCCCCGTTCCACTTTCACAGCCCAGGCACAAAGCCCACAAACAGGGGCGAAAGGCCACCCTTAGTGACTACGCCCTGTCCACAGGAAGATTTTCTAAGTCCCCCTAAAGACAAATAACTGAAAAGTCTCCTACAACCAATCTAAGCATGAAACAATACATACGGGGATCACTTCAGCTACGCTCTGATCAGCAGAAATCTCCCTCTTCAGCACAAAACAGAATATAAAGGTAATGGCCTCTTACCTTCAATTGAACGTGCCTTCTGTTTTTTCCTGAAGTCGAGAGAAACCAGGCAGGTCAGACGTCCAGCCAATTGTGATCCCATCCTTGTCGCCAAACTGTGGAAGAAAACAGAGTCTTCATGTAACCCAGGTTAAATAAGCTATACATAAGCAATAATCGGTCAGTATTAAAAAAATAGGAAATTGCAATATTGTATAGATGCATTGAGGATAAATAAACAGACAATTATATTTGATAAAGATAACACTAAATGTGAAAATACAAATTTCCAGTTGGTTTAAATGGTTGACCTGTGAACTGAAATGGTTAGCTCAGCCAGCCAATCAGGTGTCAGTTTACATTACGTGAGCTGACGAGCACCACGCGCAAAGCGTTTTGATTTCCTTTTGAGCCCGAGCACGAAAGAGCAGAGCAGTGACGAGCGAAAACGCTGAAGTTCGAGAAAGATAAACAAGTAAGTAAGTTCAAGTTTTATAATTTATTTAAACATAATTTCCCCCATGTGAGGACAACCAGAGGACATTATCGTCGCTGGTTGTTGAGAAAATACCCGCATTGGTGAGACACTCCTTGATTGCTGAAATTATTCTTCACTAGCCGCTAATGCTAACTAATATAATGAACAAATGCCGTTCCCTTATGCTAAACGTGTTAGCTGTGCTACTGCTATGTGAAAACGTACTTTTGTGCAAAGTAATATGTACATATATTTAGCAAAGTAATTGATCTTTTATCTGTTATACCGAATGGTTAATTTATTTGTTTTAAGCACCTTAAATCTGTACGCTTGTTAACTGTGAAATGTTTAGTGCATGTGACCATCCAGGCTGCCATTACATGGCGCAGGGCTCAAAGCACGTGTTTTTCTGGCATCTGTGTGGGTAATTCATGCCAATTGCCATGTGAAAGAATCAAATAATATTTGATTACTCTTGAATTGTGAGTTAGAAGTTATTTTGGTAACTACATTTTCATGCCACTGTGTTCTTGTAGGTAATGGAATTTGTAATTGCTGATATTTATGTTATAATTGTTGTTCTTACATAGTATAGTACAATGAGATTGACAATATATATTCTAGCATTTATTTTATGGTCCACTATTTCATATTAGAAGATTGAATGTGAGTTCTGACCATATTCACTACAGGTCAGGTTTTTTGGGATCTACTTGGAACACATTAAATATTAGATGGCGAGCTACAAACCAATGGAGCGAACAAAATTTGCATGCAGAAGATTGGAACCCTGGATTTATCGGACTTTGTATTCCCACTAGACAGTACAAACGCGTTTTCAGGTTTTTTTAAAACAAGTGTTTAGACTGTCAAATCTTCAAATTGTATGTTATTTTGTAAATGTTTATGAATAAAAAAATTAATTATTACATTGCCAGCATGTCTAAAATGTATAGTTTTAGTGTCAAAAATATTTTTAATTTTACCGAGTTGATACTTCCGTGTAGCCAACCACCCAGATAACACACACACATCTGGCCGTTGCTGGCCGGACTTCGAAACGTAGAAATTGCATCGCGTTCTATGAAGCACAAACGGATTAGTGTAGCGTCATCCCCGAATTTGGAGTGAGCGTCTCGGGGAGGGTCGGCCTGGGGTTCGAATGGATCGGAGCACCCGCACGGAGCCGGCTGCTTGGAATTTTAAATTCAACGGTTTTCAGTTTGACAGTTAATCCCATCTTTTGACAGACCTTGGAAGACATCGATAAAGGTAAGGTAACTTGTTAACTAGCTACCTTGCTAACAACAATGACAAATTAGTTATCTTAACTAGCGTTACATACGGTTGCTTTAGTTTCGTTACGAGTTAATAACAGTGTTATTTAGTGGCTTTCAGTGTCTCAAACAGCTGCTTTGCTTTCCAGCTAGCTAGCCTATAGGCTAACCTTAGCTACAGTTAACCGGTGTTACAATTAATTAAGTTACCATAGGTTAGTTTGTCGTGGCTGTGTGAGAAAGAAGTTGTCTGATTGTAGACATTTTAGAGGTACATTGTTGCCAACGTTTCATAAAAAAAAAAGTTTGCTAAAATTAGCTGCCAGTAAAGTTACCAAAATCTGTTACTTTTCTTGCTATGCGTTAACGTCGTCACAAGCCAACAATGATTTTCTTATAATTATAAAATTAGATGTGGTAGCTAGCAATATGCGTGTTTGTGTCTGAAGTAAACAAAATACCATAAAGCAAATAGAGCAAATAAAACAAAAAAAGTCCAGCATCGACCACCAAGTAGTGGTGAGTTTTAGAATGACAAGATGATGCTATTAACAGTAGAGGTATTGATGATTGAAATGTCAGTGTTTTAAAGAATTTATGCTTTAAAAACAGTTCATCAATTGCTTGATGTTCAATAACGTTTTTTGTAAAAAGACGTTTTTATATATTTGATTAGTGATTTTTTTCAAGTAAGAACAAACCTATGCTTTTTGGAAGCCAACTTTGAATAAGCATAAGCTTTGTAGATTAACAGTTATCTTCTGTAAAACTAAAATTGACTTTAATAATTGAATAATTTAAAATACAAAAGGTAAGATTTGTTTGATTGTAGATTGTTTGCTTGATCTGTAGTATGGCCAATGCACCATCGTACTGGACGCTCAAGAGAAAGTCAAGGGCATGGGTTAGTCAGCAATTGGAGGGGCCTTGTAGTCCTGTAGGTGGAACAGTTTGTGTAGATGATGGTGGAGATGAGGAACAGCTTGGCGAGTTTATGGATTGCGAGTTATCTTTTGCGGAGTCAGAGGTTTATTTTGATGCATTGGAGACCAGCTCAGAAAGTTCTGATGATGAGGAGAGCTTGGATGAATTCGTGGCAACCTGGGCAGTTGAAAATAGCATTTCTCTTGCTGCTCTTAGCAAACGTTTGAAAATGTTAAACCGGTACCACCCAAATTTGCCACTGGATGCGAGGACATTATTGGAAACTGTGAGAACCCCAACACTTCTGAAGTTCCAGCATGGGCAATACCACCATTTTGGTCTACTGGAAGCAATGAGTAGCACTTTGGAAAACAATAGCCACTTACTGACTAATTGTGTTTCCTTACAAGTGAGTATTGATGGCTTGCCACTATTTAAGAGCTCTTCTGAGCAATTCTGGCCTATTTTAGGTACCTTGCCAAACCTGCCTAAACACCAGCCATTTGTTATTGGCCTCTACAGTGGCATCAAAAAGCCTCCACTGGAGCAATATCGGTCAGATTTTTTGAAGGAGGTTGTACAAATGGAGAGTGGTTTTGAATTTCAGGGAGTCCCCTTACACCTCCATCTTGCATCCTTGATTTGCGATGCTCGCGCTATGGCATTCATAAAAAATGTGAAGGGTCACTCAGGCTACAGCAGTTGTGGGAAGTGTTTGGTTGAGGGGGACTATGTCTCTAACAGAGTAGTATTTTTTCAGACAAGTGCCCCCCTCAGAACAGACAGACTTTCATGAGATGATTGATGACGGTCATCATCATGGGCCATCACCTCTGATGCAGGCATCTCTTGGGATGGTGTCAGGTTTCCCCTAGGACTATATGCATCTGGTATGTCTTGGGGTGATGAAGAAGCTCCTGCAACTCTGGCTCTGTAAAGGTTCCTTGATGACCAGGATGCCGGGAGCCACAATAGCCTAGCTTTCAGAAATTCTGTTAGATGTTCGCTCGTTTGTTCCAGTAGAGTTCTGTACGAAGCCACGATCTCTCAAAGAAGTTGACCGCTGGAAGGCAGCTGAGTTTAGGCAGTTCCTCTTGTACACTGGGCCAGTTCTTTTGAAAAATGTAGTGTCCTCTGTAGTGTACCAGAACTTCCTGCTTCTTTTCATTGGTCTTTATTTTATCTAACAAATCTTTACTGAAAGATTATGTCAGCTATACAGATGAGGCTCTGGTAACATTTGTCAAGCACTTTGAAGAGCTTTACGGAGAAATAAACATGTCCTACAATGTTCATGCGCTCATTCATCTGGCTCAAGATGCACGTCTTCATGGTACATTAGATAGCTTCAGTGCTTACAAATATGAAATTTTTTAGGCCAATTAAAAAGGCTAGTCCGGAAACCTTCATGTCCCCTTAGTCAAGTGGTTGAGGTTGTCATAGAGAAGAGCAGGAAAGGCAGTTGTGGTAGATGCTTGTGCACAAAGAGAGCATTCAACAGGTCCTTTGCCATTGTATTTACCTGTTGGAAGACAATATATAGAATTTAAAACTGAGCAGTTTGTCATTAAGCTGGATAAAGCCAACAGCAATGTGTACATTGAAGAAGTGGTAGTAAAAGTGAAAAATATAATCATAAAGGAAAAATATATATATTTGGTGTATTCTCCCTATCTGGAACAAGAGTGTTTCTTTGCTTATCCTCTGCCTTCATCAACGTTTGGGATCAAATTGGTTGATCGTATTTCCAACTCCTTTAAATTTCTGTGAAGTTGAAAAGTAAGGGGGAAAGCATTCCTTGTACCATCCGAAAACAAATTTGTATTAATGCCTCTTCACCATCATTAAGCCAATCAGTCCTCTTTCTCCTACCAACACATCAACTTTTTGATTAATTAAATTAATTAATTGATTCTCTAATTTGAATAATAATAATAATGAAATAGATCAACTCTACATTGCTTATCCAACCTGTCTCAACTCCAGCAATATCACTTGACTCCACAATTCCAAACACACCCCTTAAAATGACTAGCCCATAGCCCATTGCCCTCCTACCAGGATCATCTTCACCTGCATGTTACCTTCTCCTGCGTAAGAAAAAAGAATTGCCTAGTTAAGTTTTTAATCAAAATGAATATAAATTTTTTGTAATGTCATACTCTTAACAAATTCAATTTTATTGTATTTCAGATCCAAAATGTACTTTTAATAGTAGATTTCTTTGAAGAGAACACCACTGGACTAATACACGTATCCTGGTACAACGAGGGCGATGCCTGGTGGCCACCTTTTGGAGACAAACTTGGCCTAATAAGATGTCTAAAAAGTGCTGAAGTTCCTAACCCAACCAAAGGCTGGCAGCAATACAAAGCCAACATCATAAGTGAATTTGGTAATTGTCTTTGTTTTGTTGTACTGCTAATTGTGGGCACAGAAAGAAATAATATACAAAAACAAAATGTTCCGTTGCTTAAGTTTCTCTTCCCAGACGACATCGAAATTTTTTTAAAGTGGACTCATTCAAGTGACCTTGAATCGTATGCTGAGCCTCTTAAAAGAAAATCTGTGAGGACATCCAGCCTCAAATATTTCAAGAACAAAAGAAATTAGAAGATTGATGATTGTTAAAACAATTTTCTTTTTTTTTTAGACCCAAAAAGGTTTTCACTTCAGAGGAAGAGGATGAGGCCCCTCCCCCCTCCAAAAACAAGGCCAAACATAAAGAGTTCTGAACCCTCCACCCAAACTGAAATCCCCTCAAACCAACAAAAATACATCAGTCTCCTATTCAAAGTAGGTATTGTATAAAAAAATTTTTTCCAAGTGTAGTTTTGCTCTTCAGTCGCTAAAATTACACTGGTGGTACATTTACAGCCCCCTGCATCATATCCCCTTACATTACGCCACTCCGGCCGCTACAATTTGAAACATTGTGGCACCAAGAGGCTCAGCAGAACTGGTTGAATGATGTGAACAAGAGTTGTGTTAGCGAGATCCAGATTCCAAAGAGAACAGCTATTTTTGTGGTAGTATTATATACTCTCCCTGTACGTTATGTAGGGTTACTGGTTTACTACTTATGTGTAAACTACTCTTTATCAATTTAGTAGATTATCAATTAATTCATAAATTTATATTATAATCGATCAATTTGAAATTAAATAATTAAGGGGGCACCACCCAAAGATTTAAGCTTATTGCATGGCTCGATGGGAAACCAGGTCTGATTTGGCGTTAATTTAATAAGTAGGCCTAGTTGAAGTTTTAGTCTCAAATCTGAAGTAGTGACGTTCTATGTTACGAGAATAAATGATTGTATGGAAACGAAGATATGACACAGCTAGGATTGGTTGCAAAGCAATTCTATTTATTTACTAGTCTAAAACACATGAAAATTACAGTACTACAAAGAATGACTAAATGATGACATTAATAAACTAAAGTGGTTAGTAGCTAAACATACACAGTATAACAGTGTATCAAATATTGATAAATTATGGTAAGCATAACACATCAGAAATTATCTAAGTTTTAGCTTCCAACGCTCAACGTATGAAAAGCATGGGTTACGTTACTGTGAGAAGAAAGGCGGAGCTGTGGCTCAAGGATTGGTTTTATTAGCTTGCTGTTGCGGCTGGAGCCAATTTGAGAAGTCCGTGGTTCCTTTGGTAAAGTTCTGAAAGTTAGTTCCTTGTTTGAATAAACATGGAAAAGCAACGTGGGTTTTTGGTCTTCTTTGACGTGTTAATCGTGCGCTGGTTCAGTTTGAAAGTGTGCAAGGTTTTCCGGCCTTGTAGTGAGGAAAAGGCCTAAAATCCTTTGTCCAAAGAGTTGCTTGCAGACACGAGGTCAAGGATTAAGGTTGGGTGCAATTTTTATCAACCCGTGTAACGCATGGCGGCCTTCCCAGGTTACGTGTGGATCTTAAAAAAGCCAGGTTCCCTGGATGAGAACTCTATTTAAGATAGTTTGAGAGGGGGTTTCCAAAAGGTGGCTGAGGTCACCTGATTGGCCACTGGTCAGGGACTAGAGGTGTAAATTATCTCACTGTATGAGATAGGGGTTTTAAGCTTGATTAGCTCAAATCATTTTCTTTCTATTTATACCTGTATGCTAAGAATATGTTCTATATAAACGTTTGCAAAGTTTACAAAATATCATGGTGGACATTTGGATACCAAACATGACTAGGCTAATTATGTTAGTTAGCTTAGTAAAAGAATACAACATATATAATTACAAAATACAAACAATTGATGTTACAATTTCTTCTCATTGTCAATGTCCAATAATTTAATTGATTGTTCCTTTGGCAACAGTTTCTTAATCCCAATTCATTAATCCTTAAAGTAGCAGTTGGAATTGTTGGAATAGAGTTAAGGTTTATGACCCTTTGTGTTGAGAGACCATGCTTTGATTCTCTGGAATGAGGGGGATGGTTTGAGGATTGGTTTCCCTACAGTTATGTGTATGTGTGTATGTATATGTTATATATATATATATACAGTGCCTTGCAAAAGTATTCACCCCCCTTGGCATTTTTCATGTATTGTTGCCTCACAACCTGGAATTAGAACGGATTGTTTGAAGGTTTGCATCATCTTATCCACAGAACATGCCTACAACTTTGAAGATGTGATTTTTTTATTTATTTATTGTGAAGCAAACAACAAATAGGACAAAATAACAGAACTTCAGCGTGCATAACTATTCACCCCCCTAAAGTCAGTACTTTGTAGAGCCAACTTTTGCGGCAATTACAGCTGCAAGTCGCTTTGGATAAGTCTCTATGAGCTTGCCACATCTTGCCACTGGGATTTTTGCCCATTCCTCAAGGCAAAACTGCTCCAGCTCTTTCATGTTGGATGGTTTCCGCTTGTGAACAGCAATCTTCAAGACTGACCACAGATTCTCAATTGGATTGAGATCTGGGATTTGACTAGGCCATTCCAACACATTTAAATGTTTCCCCTTAAGCCACTCGAGTGTCGCTTTAGCAGTATGCTTCGGGTCATTGTCCTGCTGGAAGATGAACCTCCGTCCCAGTCTCAAATCACAAGCAGACTGAAACAGGTTTTGCTAAAGAATATCCCTGTATTTAGCACCATCCATCTTTCCCTCGACTCGAATCAGTTTCCCAGTCCCTGCTGCTGAAAAACATCCCCACTGCATGATGCTGCCACCACCATGTTTCACTGTGGGGATGGTGTTCTTGAGGTGAGGGGATGTGTTGGGTTTACGCCATACATAGCGTTTTCCTTGGTGGCCGAAAAGTTAAATTTTAGTCTCATCTGACCAGAGCACCTTCCTCCATACATTTGGGGAGTCGCCCACATGCCTTTTGGCAAACTCAAAACGTGCCATCTTATTTTTAACACTAAGTAATGGCTTTTTTCTGGCCACTCTTCCATAAAGCCCAGCTCTATGGAGTGTACGGCCTATTGTGGTCCCATGCGCAGATACACCAGTCTCTGCTGTGGAACTCTGCAGCTCCTTTAGGGTTACCTTTGGTCTCTGTGCTGCCTCTCTGATTAATGCCCTCCTTGCCCGGTCTGTGAGTTTTGGTGTGCGGCCCTCTCTTGGCAGGTTTGTTGTGGTACCATGTTCTTTCCATTTGAAGATGATGGATTTGATGGTGCTCCGGGGGATCATCAAAGATTTGGATATTTTTTATAACCCAACCCTGACTAGTACTTCTCAACAACTTTGTCCCTGACTTGTTTGGAGAGCTCCTTGGTCTTCATGGTGTGAGGCCTCTTGCTTAGTGGTGTTGCAGCCTCTGGGACCTTTCAGAAAAGGTGTGTTTATACTGACAGATCATGTGACACTTAGATTACACACAGGTGGACTTCATTTCACTAATTATGTTACTTCTGAAGGTAATTGGTTGCACCAGAACTTTTGAGGGGCTTCATAGCAAAGGGGTGAATACATATGCACATGCCAATTTCCAGATTTTTATTTAAAAAAATAAATTTTTATATATATTTTTTTCTCATTTCACTTCACCAACTTAGACTATTTTGTGCAGATCCATCACATAAAATTCAGATAAAAAAAACATTTAAATTTCAGGTTGTAATGTAGCAAAATAAGTAACAAGCCAAGGGGGGTGAATACTTTTGCAAGGCACTGTGTGTGTGTGTATATATATATATATATATCTCTCAGCTAAATGTATGTAAAGTTGATATCTTAATATTTTGCAGGTTGCTAAGCTTGGTTTGACAGGGGGTCACACTTTAAAAAAAAAAAACTGTGTGGCGGGTTTGTGGCCACATCTTTTCACTGGAGTTGGCCACATGCCTGAATTGGTGCGGCAGAGGGGACAAGATGGTTATCCGCAAAATGAAGGTTAAAGATGTCATTGTGTGCAAGTCTTAACCATTTGTGGTTGTTTCGACTAATACAGTACTATTACAATAGACCAGTAATTAGAATCTTAGTATTACCTAACCAAATGGGCAGATTTCTTATTCCAAGTATACCATTACCTTGTGAAATGTTCATAAGGAACATAACCAACCAAACATTTAAAAAAAATCTACTTCTTTCGAGAGAAACAATACATGTCTCTAACCTGTGAGTTAAAATGAGGCAGGTACACTAAAATGACTTAATTACAAACTTAATGAATTAATTCATTTCATTTACAACTTCTATTTTCTAGTGTCTGTGTTCCAGAATGTGGCTCTAGCCAAAATAACGGAAGCTGAGGTAGAGAAGGCAGTGCAGGATTGGCGCAGACTGGGTAAAGATAGGATTGGGGGGAAAAGAGGAGAGAGATTGACGAGCAGAACTCACACAAACATTTAATTAAAACTATTTTGTTTGAAGTATTAGCTGTCGGTCGTTATTATGCGAAAATCAGTACATTTAGTAAAAGTGTTAAACAGTTCAGCCTTGTGTAAAATATAATGTTTAGTTGGACTGTCTGACAGCAGACAGCTCATTGTACAGCACGCAGGGTAAGTACATAGTAAGCTAAACAGTATGTCACAGTCAGTCTCTCCATATTGCAAAAAATGATAGCATGGCTAGTCGTTCCTAAATTTCTTATGAATCAAAGCAGAGAGTTGTGTATCAAAATGTTTGTTTTCTTTTGTCCTGTTTCAGACTGGTCACTGATTGACGGATATTCCCCCCCTCAATAAGGTTCCTGAAGATGTCCAGCCTTACCACTGCCTTAGTATGTATACTTATCAAATTTGATTTTACAAAATGTATTAACTGCTAAGTGAGGATACATATTTTTACCAGTTTTTTTTTTTTTTGTTCTGTAATATCAGATATGTTTTTTTGTTGTTGTTGTTGTTTAAATTGACTTCATATAATTAAACCATTCATTATTTGTTCTTTTGTCCTCTATTTAAGCTCCATCTGGCTGTCCTGTTGTAGATGTCCATCTGACAGCGTCTTCAATACTAGAACAACACTACATGACCCAGCATTAGCATTTTATCACTGCTATTTACTTCAAAACTAAATAAAAGACAAGAACACTGAATCATATGCCAAATGAACAGTGCCTAATCAATGTTGTTTTTCCTTTTCTCTAGAGTTGGCTTAAATCTATAGCATCCACTAGAAGACCATGAAACACTGAGGACTTGTGTTGATGGTGAGGGAGAGACAGTTGATGAAATCCATCGTCCTACAGATGTACTTTATTACTGCACACACACACACACTAAATATTCTTCACTGTTTGAATTGATTGGTAACATTGTATGACTTGAATATCAAGTTGAAATTTATTTGATGCACGTTTTACTGTTTAACTTCTCTACTTGGTTACTTAATTTACTCGTGTGATTTGTCAATATTTCCATTAAAATGTTAAATGATTATCACAATTACCTGATGGCATTACTTATTGATTAATTATTGATGTGGTTTATTTAAATAATGACATTATTAGGCTACTCTGTTTTAAGCAATTTTAATGTGCTTTTTTGCGAATTTGGTCCTGTATTGTAGGCCTACCTATATATTTTTATTGGATGATCTATTATGTCACTGAACTTTTAATTAGCAAACTGAATAATCTTTTACTAAATAATAGTATTGTTTTAAAGTTTAAAAACACTGTCCTAAAGGTTTGCTAGTCAACAAAAGGCATTGTTAGGAGAAGGGGATTGGAAGTAGATGACAGACCACATTTTGGAACGTCGAGGCAATAAATAAATACATTGGCTTAACGTACGCCCGTACGTCGGAATAATCCTGGGTAACGGTTGGAGGTAGTAGACGGCGATTGGACATATTTATTGAAGCGGCCGGATTGAAAGAATGAAGAATCGTACAGAGCGCCCGGAGGAATCGGTCTACTCCATCAACATGGATATTCCAACAATTGTAATCATCGGGAGCTCTCTTGATGTGAGACTGGCAAAGCACGCCAGGGACCGAGGCCTCTATCCCCACCTGGGCCTGAACGTCCGTGTCATTTGGGACGGTGAGAGCGGCATGAGATGGGAGCAACTCATGCCACTGCTCCAAAGACGTCGTGCCACCACCCGATTTGACCCTGCGGTCATCGTCATTCACCTGGGTGGAAACGACATCGGCCGGAGAGACAGGAGGAACATCATCCTGCTGATGAGAGAGGACATCCCGGCGATTGAGAGCCTGTTTCCCCGTTCACGGCTAGTATTCTCGCACATTCTTCCCCGTGCCAACTGGCAGTACCAACGGCCCGCTCCGCCTATGGCATGGAAAGGGTGCGGCGGTACCTTAACGGGTGTACAGTGCTGTGCAAAAGTATTTGCCCCTTTCAAACCAACCTGGCCCTATGTGAAAAAGTAATTTCCCCCTAAACCTAATAACTGGTTGTGCCACCCTTGGTGGCAACAACTGCAATCAAGCGTTTGCGATAACTGGCAGTGAGTCTTTCACATCGCTGTGGAGGAATTTTGGCCCACTCTTTTTTGCAGAATTGTTTTAATTCAGCCACATTGGAGGGTTTTTGAGCATGAACGGCCTGTTTAAGGTCATGCCACAGCATCTCAATCGGATTTAAGTCCGGACTTTGACTAGGCCACTCCAAAAGCTTAATTTGGGGTTTTTTGAGCCATTCAGAGGTGGACTTGCTGGTGTGCTTCGGATCATTGTCCTGGTGCATAACCCAAGTGCGCTTGAGCTTAAGCTCACGGACTGATGGCCGGACATTCTCCTTCAGGATTTTCTGGTTGAGAGCAGAATTCATGGTTCCATCAATTTCGGCAAGTCGCCCAGGTTCTGAAGCAGCAAAGCAGCCCCAGACCATCACACTACCACCACCATGTTTGACTGTCGGTATGATGTTCCTTTCCTGACATGCTGTGTTAGTTTTACGCCAGATGTAACGGGACGCACACCTTCCAAAAAGTTCCACTTTTGTCTCGTCAGTGCATAGAATATTTTCCCAAGTCTTGGATCATCAATATGTTTTTTGGCAAATGTGAGACGGGCCTTGAGTTCTTTTTGGTCAGCAGTGGTTTTCGCCTTGGAACTCTCCCATGGATACCATGTTTGCCCAGTCTCTTTCTTGTTGATGAATCATGAACACTGACCTTAACTGAGGCAAGTGAGGCCTGCGGTGCTTTAGATGTTGTTCTGGGTTCTTTTGTGACCTCCTGGATGAGTCGATGCGCTCTTGGAGTAATTTTGGTAGGCCGGCCACTCCTGGGAAGGTTCACCACTGTTCCATGTTTTCTCCATTTGTGGATAATGGCTCTCACTGTGGTTCGCTGGAGTCCCAAAGCCTTAGACGTGGCTTTGTAACCCTTTCCAGACTGATAGATGTCAATGACTTTTTGTTTCTCATCTGTTCTTGAATTCCTTCAGATCGGGGCATGATGTGTTGCTTTTTGAGATCTTTTAGTCTACTTCATGTTGTCAAACAGGTTCTATTTAAGTGACTTCTTGATTTTACAGTTCTGGCAGTAATCAGGCCTGGGTGTGGCTAATGAAATTGAACTCTGCTTTCCCAAAAATTTGGTTAATATCAGTTCATTCATGATTTAACAAGGGGGGGCAATTACTTTTTCACATAGGGCCAGGTTGGTTTGGATAGCTTTTTTCCCTTAAATTAAATCATCATTTAAGAACAGCTTTTTGTATTTACTCAGGTTATCTTTGTTTGATTTAAAATTTTGTTTGATAATCTGAAACATTTAAGTGTGACAAATGTGCAAAAACAATAAGTATCTGTAAGGGGGCAAATACTTTAGCACAGCACTGTATGTGTGGTTTTATGTTCAAGCCTGGCATGGCTTGCATAAAGCACCCCAACATCTGCCACACCGAGCATCTGCTCTGCGACGGGGTGCACTTGAATTTCGAGTGGCTGGAACTCTTAATGGCGGATTTCCAGGCTGCCTTGAGTGTGTACCAGCTCTACATTTATGGGGATGTCAAATCAAAAAGGCTCTTAAGAGCCACCCACATTCCCGGCAAAAGAGCACATTTCTCACAAAAGCTAGTTCCCTTGATCAGTCTCTTATATGAGGCCTTATCTAGTGTGTCCTATTATAAATTAATTTGATAGATTAATACATGTTTATATACATGTATAGATTGTATAAAGTGCAGTGAACGTACACGCTCAAAATGGTAAGTTGCAGGGAAAGGAAAATTTACAAGCACTGTGCGGTTACGCACAGTTCCCTTTGAATTCCCACGGGGTTGACATGCAACATATTTGTGAACCTCAAATCCATTGTTAATGTGATTACCAAACAGATTAACCATTCGAACAGATTAATCCTTCAGTAAGGACTACATTTGAATATGTAAATCTATTAAGGTTTCAAAAATCTCAAACATCAAATATCGCTGGAACGCTACCGTTGTACCATCATTTATAACCCCAACCCCATGTTTTCATCAACACGTATTTATATGCATACGTCACCACTCTCGTCCCAAAAATCTCTCACCAATTGAATTCGTTCCCTCATTGGGTTTGGTACAAAGCTGCAGATGACTGAATTTACATCACCGCTCTCTTCCCAAAAATCTTTCACCAATTCAATACGTTCCCTCATTGGTTTTAGTAGAGGGCTGCAGATGACTGAATATGGGGGTAATATAGGGGTAAAAGCCCTCCAAGCAGTCTCAATGGTTAATTGTAATTAAAGAAAATTATGTATATCATTACATTCCATATTTAATTCATAATGAACTGGCATGCAACTCACTAAAATATTTAAATCTAGTAAAGTCAAATTTAATGTAACCCAATGATCTCTCCTATAATTAGCAGTTTATGTGTAGATACTGGCCGGACATTAGATTAGATTCTTCACAAAAACCTTTTATTTGGATCTCACATTTTGGGGGGAATGTTGTGTATTGTGTGTAGAATGTTGAGGATTTTTTTTTATTTAATCCATTTTGGAATTAGGCTGTAACATAATAAAATGTGGAAAAAGTGAAGGGGTTTGAATACTTTCCGGATGCACTGTAACCTGCTCTTTCCTATCACTGTCTAAACCTGACAGCCAATGCCATGACTTGTTCTGCTTGAAGAGCATCATCCCCTCCAGGGTGTTTGCAGTTTCCCTCGTTTTCTCACAGAGAGGTCTGTCAAACACACAAGTCTCGCTCACAGCTCACATTGGTCTTTGGTGCAGAGGCGAGCTGGCTGTGTAGCTCGTCAGACATGTCTGCATAGCGTCCATGCGTTAAGTGGTCCGCTAGCATGCTACAGCACACCCTCACAAGGCTGGCAAGGATAATCTCAATGGCCTGAACAGTCATGGCATCAAACTGTATGTCCCCTTCTAATCTCAACTGATGCAGCACAGGAGTGTCATGGACGTCTACGTCATTAAACAGCCTCACTTCCCCTGCGAAAAATGGGCGTCCATCCTCCTGCCACTGCCTCAGTTTTCTAACTAGTTCCTGATACCTACCGTTCATGGCAAGCACATTTTCCTTCATAGAAAGAGCCTTCCACAATGGATCCACCACTTGCTTGCCTATCAGGCCTAATGCCCTACACCCTGCAAGATAATGAGGCACACTAACGTCCTCATACACAGACTCCGCTCATCTGTTTTGTGGAATGTAACGTTAGCTCTATTTCCTTTAAAGGAAGCAAGTGGAACATTGTCAGACCCATTCCTATCAATCAAAAATGTTCTAAACTGGACCGGCTTACCACTTTTCTCGCATCCACGTTCCTGAACCAGTTTACACACTGTTCTTACAAGGTGAACAGTTCCACTCTCAGCAGTTTTCTGTAACCCGTACAGCCGATGGCTACCAACTAAATCTTCCTCGAACACCATGTCTTCCCATGTAGAAAGGGCTGAGTTGGCTTGATGAGCCAGGCCATCAATGAGATGCAGGCCACAAAACAACTAATTTACAGTTCCTAGACTTGCCTTCTCTGACTCACTAAGCAACTCAAACCCCTCAACTACGTCTGGAAGAACATTTTTTCGATATTCTATTAATATCTCATTAAACCGCTTCTGAGTGTTGCCACAGTCACTCATGAGGTTCCTAATTTTTGAAAAAATAAAATTTTCCCCTAACTCTACCTCTACAACCTCACTGCCTACTATATCCTGAATAATTTCCTGTACTGTCTCAAACGTGCATTGGGCAGAGCCGGATGACTGCTCTCTTAATCCTAAATGCAGTCTGGTGCCATCTTTTAAAACTATGCCTGCAGTGCCATATTTATGACCAAATTTACTGGTTCCATCAGTGCCTAAGGTGATATCTTCCTCGACCAGCAATGCATCCCTAAGGTGCTGGTAAGATACCACTCGTGCCTCATAAGCCATATACTTACAAAATAAAACACTTGGTAGCCTATCTGTCTCAACATGAGCAAGTTTCTCTAAAACTATCTTAACCACTTCTGATGCTTTGTTGGAGCTAACCCCCATGCTGCAAACTAGATCCATGTAAACCTCCCTAACAGCATCAGTATACTTACCATGCTCAAAAGTTGGGACACGTCCATGCACAAACCTTTCTAATTCCTCTCTGGCAATGACATGCTCTCCTTTCCAAAACTGAACCTGCTCATTTAGAATCTTCACTTGCTCTGTTAACGTTGAGGCCATCTCAATACACTTGGCGGTCTTTTGTTTGTGATAGCCAAGACTTTTACTATCCCTTTTCTTCTCTATGTCCATCTTTTCAAGCTTTTCACTAAGATCATGTAGTTTAGCTTCCAAATGATCCTTGGCCTCAACAAGATTCCTATTTTGGAGAGAAAGCACCTCCGGTTTCTGCTGCGTCTACTCTAACTTAGTCTCCCTACACCTCAGCCTCTTTTGCATCATTCAGCTGGATTTGTGTTCCGGCAGCTTCTCACTACACTTTGTTAACTTTGACTGGAGACTACTGATTTTTACATCGGCCTCGTACAGTTTAAGTCCCCTGTGTTTCCACTCACTGACTGCTTTGTCTCGCTCTTCCCTAAGGTGGTTACATGTGGCCTGCAACCTATCATAGTCTGCATGTAACCTATTCCTTGCTGTAATGGCTACATCCAAGTCAGTAACAGCTGCATCAGCATCCCTAACACAACGGATCTGATTGGTGGCATCATCATTACAAATATTGTCTGCATCTTCACCTACTTCTCTACTTACATCCTGTCTGTCCCTCTGTGGCAAGCTACATACCAACTTATCATAATCATCTCTAGCTGCGGACCATAACCTACTCTGCTTGGATGTTAGTTTTTTAACATGCACAAAGGCGCTTCCCATATGCCAATTTGTTTTTATCTGTATTTAACTAAAATACAAAGTTATGGCAAAGTATATCGACAAATCCTTCATTGATGCTCCCCTCCCAAGTTACAGCCCCCAGAAGAAAGGCATGTATCTCAAGCATGACCCTGTTGGTCAATAGATTAAGACCTAGCCTTACAGGTCTCTCAACTGACATATCATCTAATGTTAACTTGACACCTAGACTGTCACACACCCTCAAGTCAAAACTCCCAAACCTCCCAAGCATTTTGCTACAGCTCATCTTTATGTCGTCACTGAATCTCCGCTGGTAATCTATAAAACAAAACAAATTTAGTTTGAGCAAAACTCAAAGATTTTCTCAAAGGAGTGAGTGTTATGAATTAATACATTGTGCGTTAATATCATGATTCATTTGAATGGAAATAGATCTAGAATATAACCTTTGATGTAGATAGTATCATACAAAAATAGTGCTCAATGCAATCTTCAAAGAAACCAAGGCTTTGGTAAACATAAATACAGGAAAACAAAGATGAAAGGAACGGTCCAGCTTTTCTCACGGCAATTTATAGGCTACCCGAAACTCGTATGGTGCATGTTAAGTTTTAAATATATATTAAAGTATTTTAATAGAAAGTGTTTGAAATCCGCAAATTTAATAGCCTTGCCCTGATAATTAAAACCAGCCCGCTGCATTTTACTAGATCTCTGCTGTTAACGTTAGCTTGGTACTGATAACGTTACCAATGTATATCACTTAAGTTAGATTCACAATCAACATGGCCAAAGTTTCCATTTAATATGTTAGATAATAGTGCCAAACTGACTGACATAACTACATCTAGAACAATTAAAATATGTTTTGCTTTATGGATTTTAACCAACGCGACTGTCTGAACTCAACCAAAACAATCTTGCTAGGAAGCTAGTGCAGTAGTAGAGAGTGACTTACTGCTGTCTTCGGTGGCCTGAACAAGTGAAGCACGGTAAATTTTGAGAGGGCAGCTCTTTTTTTTTACCTTCGGTCGATTTATTTATTTTTTTTTTGCCGAATATTTCCCAGAGGCTTTGGTCTAGTCAGAGTTGAAAGGCCACGGTGGAACTTTTGATTAAAGCTAGTAGCGATTCAAGTAACGCATATAACACGTATTTTAAATATATATTTGTTTACTGATTGCTTAGGTAAGGTGTAAATGTAAGGTCATGTTCTGACAGGGGTTTACCTTAAAAATGAATCAAAGTTTGACTTTCAAAAATGGTGGGAACACCGAGGTGATTTACCTTGAAGACAAGGAGCGCTGGACTATTTTGTGCCCGTTTGAGAAAGAAAACGGCATTGCGTCAAAGTTTTGCATCGGCTACCACCAGAGGCGAGTTTTGAAATGACACAACTATGTTATTAACAGTAGAACTTTGGAAAGCTGGAATTATCAGTGATTTATGAATATATTCTTAAACCAGTCAATCAATCGTTTGATATTAAATAAACATATATTTTTTTATTTAACAGCTCAAAGTTGAAGATTTTTTCGTGTAACAACAAAATATACGCTCTTTGGAAGCTAACTGCGAATTGCAAGAGATCAATAGATATGAACACTTCTATTTTGTGAAGCTAAGTATTACTCTGGAATGACTTAAAAGACTCAGATCAACAAAAACGTTATATTTGTGTCGATTTAAACTGTTTCAAAACGGTACACAGCGCGGTTTTCTTTACCGCTGCGTGAATACAGCTGCCGTCGACTACACTGCAGCTGTTGGGTTTGACCTGCCTATTCCCACATACCTCCAACTCACTCTACAGTGTGGTAGGACTCACACCTTGAAAGTGGTATAAACCAGACTGTCCTCTTGTTCTGGTTGATAATATAATAACTGAGTTAATTGTCACTAATAAAAGTGACTGATAATGTGTATACACTTGTATTGTATTGAACTGTATGGTACCTTGAATTTGTAGATTTTATATGTCAATATGGTTTATTTTGTACTTACCCAGGCAATAGCTTTTCTATGTTTATTTTCTTATCTCTACATATCCATTTACTTAAAGGAAGTGTTTCACTTCCAAAAAGGAAATATTGATTGTCAGGCCAAGTAATTTCTGGTGTATTGTTTGGTCAATCTAGGCTCCGTAGTCGATTCTAGAACTTCTGACTTATTTAGCCAAGTGAATATCGTACCTAGTATAGGTCTACCTTTATTATATTCTGTACCTTCTAGTAAAAAGGGTTACACTTCAGGTTCTTTTTAGTATGTAAGCAGGTTGTAAGAATTTATTCAGAATTAATCATAACACAAACATTGACAAAGGAAATATAGCTAGTTTGTCAATGAACCCCCGATACCAACCACTACCTAAGATGAGTCAAGTCCAAGGACTTTCACGGAATACTTATACCCAGGCAACAACATGTTCCTGGCTTAGTATTAACAGGTGATAGCGATGAAGGAATTGAGTGAAACGTCTTACATTCAGCCCTTTTCAACCGACCAGACATGGTGGTGCCAATCATATTCTCAAATATGATTAAGATGATTATGTCAGTGCAATAACTAATATGGCAATCAATAAACAATAACTATGCAAATCATTATATAGAAATATGATTATTTCAACAGGGTTGACAACCTTTTGTCGCCCTATCGTCACCTCACATATACACAGAGTGAAACCATTGGTCTTAAAGACTGAGATTAACTTAAAATAGTAGATAATAAATACAAATTCACCACAATGAGATTTGTTAATGGTTCAAGGGTATTCAAAATTGTAACACATAATGCTGAATATAATCAAGGATTTTTTTGTGTGATAAAGCATTCAAATGGTGTTCTGTAATTTTTTTCAAGTACCGTTCTTCATGTTGTGCCAATTCTATCCAGATGTATTTAATATTTTACTTCCTAATATACCCTTTTATTTTTTTCTCCGGCTTCCATCTGTTTTGTAGACTTAAGTCCTTGTGATGATAGTGTGTCCTTTCCGTCTCTAATTTTATTTTCCCTTTCTTATTAGGAACAGAGAATGTAATCAATGCCTGTGTTGAAAATGGCATCCAATATTTGGTGTACACCAGTAGTATGGAGGTTATTGGCCCTAATGTCAAAGGTGACCCATTTATCAGGTATAGTATGATAGTTTTTTGTCCTAAACTGTGTACCATCAACAATTTCTAAATGGCCTTTCCTTGTTTTTCAGCACCCCTTGTAGTTACCTGTTCTTCAAGTGGATTTTTGATTTTCTTTATAAAACCTACCAAGAAAACATTCCAATTTAAAACTGAAAACCTACCAATTTATCTCTCCCGTGTATCTTCAGCTTTTCTTCCTGCGTTTTCCTCTTTGTCATACAAAGAATAACTAGTTGGAAATAATGTTATAGTATGTAATGTGTGTTGGTGTGTCTCTCCTACTATTTAATATGTCCCATGGTCATACTGTTTTAGAGTTTAAAAGAACAGTTAGTTTATAAATGTACACTTCGGTTTGGTTTAAATGACCTTCAGTGGTATTCATGCTTTATATCTGTGATAATTTCAAGCAGTAAGTGCAGTAGTTTCTCTGAGACTAGACTCAGTCCCAGTGACACAACTATAGGGTGGTGCTTGCTGGAACGTGTTTCTGTCAGGATCAAAAGCATCGTTTTCCTTGGAGTCACTTTTAAAAGTCAAAATATCTGATATACCACAGAAAACGAATTACGTCCTAGTGCCATATGCCAAAAGTGTTCACATACTTTCAGCTTGACACACTCTTGGCAACCTCATCACATGACCTAAATCAACAAGCTATGATTGCTGCACAGAACCACGCAACATAAGATAACATGAAAACAAAGTCTTCTCTTATCCTCTCTTTAAAATTTCAACTTATGTCCGTCCACTTGACAAAAAAAAAGATCACAACACATTCCACATCTGACTTTGTCATTGTTCAGAGACCAAAACCTCTCTCTCTCTCTCTCATATCAATAGGGGTGATGAAGACACAGCCTATAATATTTGCCACGAGATGCCCTACCCCAGGAGCAAGGCTAAGGCTGAGAGACTGGTTCTTGAGGCAAATGGAACTAAGGTACCTTCCTTTCATACTCTGTACATTTTATGACTTTTTGTATAAAATGTAAAAGACTCGTATAATTAATGGTTTTACTACTACACCATGCATTGCGACAGTCCTACAAGAAACAGCAGTATGAGTTAGGAACGTAGCATAAGTGGTTGATAAATTAAATGTACAAAACCCCACTGCAGTGTCATAACACATTGTATTGTTTGGCTCAAGGAAAGTAAAACATGCGTTTCAAGTTAGGTCACTGAAAGGGTAGCATTCCTAAGCAGTTAGCGGTCTCACAGGTACTTGATCACTCCCATGGGGCCACACTCTGGTGGTACCCCAATTCTCCATTGATATTTTGATTGACAAAATTATATTCAGCGACAATGTTTTAATTTCTGATCCAGTCCTATCCTGCTGTTCCCAATCCTCATATCTCCCTGTCCAGGTGAATGGAGGGGGATGTTTTTACACATGTTCCCTGAGGCCAACAGGGATCTATGGTGAGCAACATCAGCTGATGAAGGACTACTACAAGATGGCCTTGCGAACGAGAGGCTGGATTTTCCGGGGTGTCCCAGTAGACACAGAGCACGGACGTGTCTATGCAGGTGAGCTTAGGTTGGGGACCACTAGCTCTACTTTCATTTCTGAGCTGTAGATGCTTGCAGAATCGTGAGTTTGTAATCAGTTCATTCCCTCTTTTTTGTTACTAGGCAATGTGGCTTGGATGCATCTGCTGGCAGCCCGGGCCCTGAGGGAGCAACCCAACAAACTTGGAGGAGAGGCTTACTTCTGCTATGATGACTCTCCCTACAAAAGCTATGAGGATTTCAACATGCAGTTCCTGATGGTGTTCAATTTCCGCCAGATTCGCATTCCCTTGGTGGCGCTGTGGTTCTTTGCTCTCCTAAATGATATTTTGCGCAGGGTACTGAAGCCGGTATACAGCTACACACCCCTGATCAACCGTTACACCGTTGCCGTGGCTGCTACCTCCTTTACCGTTGCCTCAGACAAGGCACTTCGTCACTTCCAGTACCGCCCACTCTATAACTGGGACCAGTGTCGAGCTCGCACACAGGCCTGGATTGACACCTTCCCCCAAGAAGGCAATAAAGACTCCTAATGTGGGCACAACTAGCGAAATGAAGGAACTCATAAGGAATGAATACACGTATACAGGGTTTTTGCTGCATTGAGAATTACGAGGCGTATATACTTCTCCTCGACACACCACTTCTCTTCGACGTGAATGCGCGCTGCCATATTGAGCGTCAGTCCAATCGCTTATAAGCAAAGAACAAGTAGAACGATCCATATGATAAAGCAACTGCACAGGTTTTCTAATAACTCTACTGGTTGGCAGCTTTACTGCGCAGAATCCCACCTTCCCATCACGTCCTTGATTGATTCCCTCGACCCTTCCCATTTTCCACGACTGTCTAGGCAGCATATGCTCATGGACGAGTACTAGATCATATCTCTTTAATGAGACAATTATTGTCAGAGTTGTAGAAGTGTGAGCAAATCCTCAGTTCCATCAAATATTGTTTTCTCATGCGAATCCAGAATAAACTGATCAATCTTTCTCTATACTTGCGTCTTTTTGTCAGAAAAATATTTTGTTGTCTTTGTGGCTGAGAATAATCTGCATTAACTGTGAGGCTCAGTCCAAATCAGGGTTCGAGATATGTGGGAGCCAGTGGGAACTGAGCTCCCATGAAAGCAGTAAAGTCATATCTGTGGGGGTTGCAAATACATTACCCACAACCTTTATTTTAATCACAAATAATGCATTTTTTGCAATCATGCGATAAGTATTATTTACATTAACAAGATAAAAAGGCTAAAGGAAACATATTTTCCAAAAGAACGAGGCAATATATTCTCATGAATGATAGTATGGTAGCACTTAACCACCAATGCACCATGGTGCACAGTAGTAGTGAGCAATCTGTCTGTGTTGAGAGAGCACAAACGTGCAATTTGTGCGAAAAACTGAAGCCACTGACATCTTAAGAAATATTGAATAGACAGTACAAAGTAGTATAGTCATATCTACTATGCCGCTTTAGTCTGTTTTGTCTGCAACAGTAAGAGGGTGGCTTTTACTTTTTACTAGGCCTTTGTATGCATACTTTTTTTTTTACCCCTGTTCGAGCATTATTCATCTGTAGAAAAATTGTTGGCCAAGATACGAGAAACTGCTTAACTGTTGTTTAAGAACAATGGTCAGCGCTGTTGTGTGGTGCACGCAACATGATTTATAAAGTGGGCTGCCTTGTGTGTGAAAATGTTGGACCACGTAGTAGTATGGGTATTGGAACTCTTACACACACACATACACACACAAAGTGCACCGGTTAAGATATATTTATTTATCTCCACCACTAACATTAGAAACCCCCACAACGATCGGATTATAACTCAAACCCTGGTCCAAATAATAAAAATGGTTTGTTATTTGAAAGTGTGAAATGTCCAATTATAGTTATTAAACCCTCACTGTTAACAGAAAAAAACACAGATTAGGAGAGTTCAAATGTTCTGAATATTATTCTTCATAATTTAATAAACACATTTTGAATGGGAGAATGTGCATTTGCATCCTTAAATAATAAGTACATGTATTATTTTCGTGTAAACTTTAAAAAGTCGATAAATTTACTCAATTTGCCCATTGGATTGAATTAACTTTCCTCGGAACCTGGGGCAAATTGAACAGCATGACGACTTTTTTTAAGAAGAAATTAGTACATATTCTTCTGATGAAAGCAAAGATCTGTAATTTGTTGTACCTTTGTCAAGAGAGGTGATTGTTTTCGAAAGATTATTTTAAGGAAAAATGGTCTAATGTTACCCGACTCTCCTAAAAAAAAATGGCTGTGTTGGGATTGAGAAGGGAGTTAGTAATTTACAATGGATTCCCTCTGTTTGGGTGTCCCCCGTTACGTCTATTTCTCCATAGCAACCAACACAATATTTATACATTTTCTTTTATTGTGGAACTGTATGAGTCATGGAGCAAAATACATTTTCCATTGCCCAAATTTCAGTGGTCACAGACATATGCATTACACATGACTGCGGTTAACAATTAGCGTTTAAACAGGTTACTCTGGCTACATCACCTACAATAAGTAAGCTTTTTGTTGCTAGGTAATAGACACGCAAACAAACAATATCCACTGAAGTTTTTCTTAAATGGAAATCAAGACATAGGCCATAAGGAAAAGTTAACATCATACGATTGTAACATCATTATATCATTCACGTCAAACAACCTGTCTTTTAAATTCCCTTATCTTATTTGTAAGCGTTGTTGGGACTTGAGAATATCAAACTATAATTTGGTTGGGAGACGCCCGGTGGTGTTTTATGCCTGGTACAACTAAGCCCCCTACCGGTATCACAAGCAAGTCAAAGTAAAAACACCAGCCCGGCTATTGGTGAGAGAATGAGCAAAACACAGTTAGGCCTAACTAGGCTGTAAAGTGCGGTTAAATGTAGTATGATTTCAAGTTTGCAATAGTGCCCATTTAAGATGAAACCATACAACATTCGTATGTGTGGTATTTCGTATTTGTCAAAGCTAAGGGTGCAAAATGTAAAAAAAAAAACATTTTTAAAAGACCCTTAAGAGGGAGGCTCCCGACAAAGCAAATGCGCGTCAGTGTCTGAGGTCAGAGAAAGGAGCGCGCACGTTGCTGTCAGAAGGAAATGTTGGTTAGTTCAGGGCAAGTGTCCCATCCAAGAATTCATTTTCTAAAGAAAATCTATTAAAATTGGGATGATCTAATAGCTGTTGACCCATTTATAGGTCATAATGTTTTCTGCAAGCAGTTAACGCTAACTTATGTGTCTGTGGCTGGTAAACAGACAGTCTGTTTTAATAGGTTAGCAAGAACACCTAATTTAGCCTTTTAAGCTAATGTTAGCTAGCTAGTAAGCTAGGCTAATTAGCCAGTTTGGGGAAATATTGCGCCTCCAAGCCTCCGTCCGCTTGGTCATACCCCTGACATTGTTTACCACCGAATCTGTCCTACATTGTATATTCACCAGTGGATCTGACGGAACTAACTAACCGAAGCTGTGGGGGGCCCGCGGACAGAAACCCCCTGGGCGTCCAGGTGGCAGGTGGACGGATCACGTTGACACGCGGGCCGTTGTGGTGAGTGAATGTACCCGACGTCAAAGTCGTTAGCTAGCCGTTACATCCGACTGATTTAAGTTGAGTTTCACAGATTGTTTAAGCGGATGGGCTAGCCCATAATTAGCTTATAATGACATTGCACTGAATTAATGCTTTAAAATGTGTTTTTCCTTCTATCTTAATGACAACTTAGTATAGTGTTAGTGGACAGTTATTCCCTGTGCTAAATCGGGAAGTTAACGTTAACATAACGCTGGGCTGGGCTAGGCCTAGGCTAGAGAGGAACGTAACATTTAGCTAGCCTTTTAACCAACGTCAACGTTATCATAAACAAAGTGAGTGACTGGTGTTGTAAAGGGAATCACAGAGATATGGGCAGCAAAGTAGTTAAACTAATTCAACGGTATGGTCCATGGCATAATCTTGATACAAAAAGCCAACTTTGGATGCATATGTCCCTTTATGGCTTTAACCGTGCTGATCCCAGCCACAGGATCTTTCCAAATCGCTCAATTTTGAAACGACTACAGTTAACACTTTCCATGGTTTAAAAATACCCCCAAATTCATATGCAATGCACCTGATAATACCAAATATATTATTCACTTTGTGTTAATACTAACTATTAAGTAATTATTGTATAATTACAAGCAAATTCAATTGGAACAGGCATGGTTTTGTTGCTGCCCAAATGTTTATTTGTTGTTTGTGAACTGTGTATGCCATTGTATTTAATAGTGGATGGATATGTGTACAGCCAAAGACCGAGCAGCTCTAGTAAATATGACCCTCCCATTGTGTTTTACTGAAGTATGTTTTGGCCTTTTCCTAAATTTGTCTTCTTTCTTTTTTTCATGATAGTGTTATTTCACTAATTACATTTTAATAATTACATTTTAATATAAGAATAGATACTTGCACATTAAAAAAATAGGCCTGCGCTGTTAGTCTAAAAGAAACAAAAGATGAAGAAACATTGTACAAATTAAACTGCAGCTCCAGAGTTTGTTATATTCATATGATTTGATCTTTTCTTTGCAAAATGCACCTTCATTTTCTCTTTCTGTCTTTTAGGGAAAGATCAACAAGGCATCATGGCTGAAATTTCTGCTCTAACCCCGTCACCTCCAACATTAGGTGATCCCTGTGCTGCCCCTTCCATTGCCCAGACTTCTACAGTTCAACCTGCTTCCAGTAGCCTTCCACTAGTGCTTTTAAAGGAGACCCCAACGCCAAAATCCTCTCTCTACAATGACAAGGCTTTGACAGGAGCGGCTTCTGCATCACCCCCCGTTGAAGAAACGGTTCCTGCTCCCCTCAAAGATGTGCAACAAGGCCCAGCCCCGAGTCCTCCTGAACCTGTCCCACCAGCAGAGGCACCAACTGAGAGTGTGGCCCCTTCGCTGGTCAGCAAGGCTGTGCCCCAAAGTGAAGAAGCAGCTGTAACTGAGTCCCAGGCAGACCCCATGCCGGCCATTAACCTGGGGAGTAATGAGCCACAGTGTAGAGACTTGTTAGATAACATATCAGAGACTCCGCCTCAAGCCCTAAGTGAGTCTCAGATTCCGGGACTAATACAGCAGGTATCCCCCTCACCTGATCCCAATCTCTACCCCAGTGTGCACGTCTCCCAGACCCCTATTCCTGTCAATGATGATGCTCTGGCGGTGGCAAGCTCTCCTCTGGTGCCTGCAGCTTTCACACCCATTACTCCTCCCATTGACCCCATGCACACTACAGCAGCAGCAACAGCCCCAGCTGCTGAGAAGCACAAACCCACATCGTCAGATGAAGGCCGAAACCCCCACCCTCAAACTTCTACCCCTGAACCTGATACTCCAAGAGGGCCTGATCTCCCCAGCACTCCCTCCAGGGCAGAATATCCCAGCCCTTCAGTCCCTGCAATTCAGGAGCCGGTTCCCTCCCTCTACCTGCCCAACATCAACCCACGGCCGGCTCCAGACACCCTCAGCTACTTGGAGTCAGCCAGCGTGATGTCGGGTACGCTGGAGTCTCTGTCTGGCCTGGGAGAGGATGGTAGCTCTGTGGGTTCTGACTCGGAGATCAACGGCATGGCCATCAGACGCACTGACAAATACGGCTTCCTGGGTGGGAGCCAGTACAGCGATAGCGGGTAGGTCTGTTTTTAAACATACACAGTAATGCACTCTCTAGCAACACAACTGAAAAAGGTCTGATAGATCCTAATAAGCGTTCATTCATATTAACTTAGTATTATCTAAAATTAAAAATAGTTTCAGATTCAAGAAATGCTTTACATCTGCTGCTACTACAATGTTGATGGTGTACTATGGATTGGACGTTTCGAGAATAGATGTATGTGATTCTGGGTAGAATAATCTTGCACTGCCTCCTCTGTCACATTTCTTTCCCCACGTCATGTCTGTATGTCTCTCCCCAGTCCCCACCTTCTGCTCTATCCTCCCCAGCTCTGCTGCTCTAAACATATCTGTCTGTCCTTGATCTCTCCTTGGTCTGACTCAGATAGTGCTGAGAGCACTTTTCTGACTCAACATGCACTGACTCTCGTCTCTTCTCTGTATCGTCCCCGCTTTGTCCCCACACATTTATCTCCCTCCTCTCTCTCAACCCATTCCTCTCAATACAATCAGCGTTCCCTGGCTTGGTGGTAGAATTATATTTGTTATTGATTGCTCAATGCTTTCATGCCACTTTGTAAACCACATGGCAAGGGTCGGGTGTCTGCAGTGTGCGTCTCAATCTTAGTTTGCTAACACTGACGCATCCCTTCTATTGACTTTTTGCATTGCAGAGACAAGGACATCAAGATTGATGTGGCCAGGCAGAGGGAGATGAAATGGCTTGATATGTTTAACCATTGGGACAAGTGGATCTCCCGTCGCTTCCCAAAAGTATAGCCAAATAACTTAATCCTCCTTTATCTCGCTGTACAATATGTGTGGCTTAGGTGTTGTCTAGAGTTTTGCATGAATGAAAAAGTGTAATGCGTGTGGTGGCGTGGCACGAAGTGCATCTTGGAACAACCTGTGTCTCCTGTGTTTGTGTGCCTCAGGTGAAGTTGCGCTGTAGGAAAGGCATTCCCTCTTCTCTGAGGGCCAAGGCCTGGCAGCTGCTCTCCAACAGCAGCGACCTCCTGGATGCCAACCCGGGCAAGTTTGAGGTATCACTGTTCACCCGTGCTGTCGCACAACTGTTTAATTCTATTAGGTAGTGAAGCTTGGATAGTTTGCCTTCCTCACTTTGGGCAGGACTATTTTTGGAGTCAGAGAGCACATTAAGGGAGATGTTTAAAGTCAGGTTATTGGAATGGGGTAGTTTTGACTGGTTAGGGGAATTTGACACCTAGGGGTGCATAAGCGCTGCAGGGGAAGACCTTGCCAGCACCAAGCCTCTTATCTAGGCCTGCAATCCATACTGTCTGGGCCCAACTCAATGTTCAGGGTGGATGGGGGTTTGCCTAGATTTGGGCTCGGGAGTTCAGCGATACAGTGCCTTGCAAAAGTATTCACCCCCCTTGGCATTTTTCATGTTTTGTTGCCTCACAACCTGGAATTAGAACGGATTGTTTGAAGGTTTGCATCATTTTATCCACAGAACATGCCTACAACTTTGAAGATGTGATTTATTTATTTTTTATTGTGAAGCAAACAACAAATAGGACAAAATAACAGAAAACTTCAGCGTGCATAACTATTCACCCCCCTAAAGTCAGTACTTTGTAGAGCCACCTTTTACGGCAATTATAGCTGCAAGTCGCTTTGGATAAGTCTCTATGAGCTTGCCACATCTTGCCACTGGGATTTTTGCCCATTCCTCAAGGCAAAACTGCTCCAGCTCTTTCATGTTGGATGGTTTCCGCTTGTGAACAGCAATCTTCAAGACTGACCACAGATTCTCAATTGGATTGAGATCTGGGCTTTGACTAGGCCATTCCAACACATTTAAATGTTTCCCCTTAAACCACTCTAGTGTCGCTTTAGCAGTATGCTTCGGGTCATTGTCCTGCTGGAAGGTGAACCTCCGTCCCAGTCTCAAATCACAGGCAGACTGAAACAGGTTTTGCTCAAGAATATCCCTGTATTTAGCACCATCCATCTTTCCCTCGACTCGAATCAGTTTCCCAGTCCCTGCTGCTGAAAAACATCCCCACTGCATGATGCTGCCACCACCATGTTTCACTGTGGGGATGGTGTTCTTGGGGTGATGGGATGTGTTGGGTTTGCGCCATACATAGCGTTTTCCTTGGTGGCCGAAAAGTTCAATTTCAGTCTCATCTGACCAGAGCACCTTCCTCCATACATTTGGGGAGTCGCCCACATACCTTTTGGCAAACTCAAAACGTGCCATCTTATTTTTAACACTAAGTAATGGCTTTTTTCTGGCCACTCTTCCATAAAGCCCAGCTCTATGGAGTGTACGGCCTATTGTGGTCCCATGCGCAGATACACCAGTCTCTGCTGTGGAACTCTGCAGCTCCTTTAGGGTTACCTTTGGTCTCTGTGCTGCCTCACTGATTAATGCCCTCCTTGCCCGGTCTGTGAGTTTTGGTGTGCGGCCCTCTCTTGGCAGGTTTGTTGTGGTACCATGTTCTTTCCATTTGAAGATGATGGATTTGATGGTGCTCCGGGGGATCATCAAAGATTTGGATATTTTTTTATAACCCAACCCTGACTAGAACTTCTCAACAACTTTGTCCCTGACTTGTTTGGAGAACTCCTTGGTCTTCATGGTGTGATGCCTCTTGCTTAGTGGTGTTGCAGCCTCTGGGACCTTTCAGAAAAGGTGTGTTTATACTGACAGATCATGTGACACTTAGATTACACACAGGTGGACTTCAGTTCACTAATTAGGTTACTTCTGAAGGTAATTGGTTGCACCAGAACTTTTGAGGGGCTTCATAGCAAAGGGGGTGAATACGTATGCACATGCCAATTTCCAGAGTTTTATTTTTAAAAATAATTTTTTATATATTTTTTTCTCATTTCACTTCACCAACTTAGACTATTTTGTGCAGATCCATCACATAAAATTGAGATTAAAAAAACAGTTAAATTACAGGTTGTAATGTAACAAAATAAGTAACAAGCCAAGGGGGGTGAATACTTTTGCAAGGCACTGTACATGGTCCGTTTGTTTTCAAAGAACAAAGAGGTTTGACAGAAATGCTTTTTCCAGAGTCAGGGGTTGACATCCCGCGCTCTGCAGTAAGTCCTTCCCGTGGTGCCGCCGCTGACATGCCTGGCTTGAGTCGAGAATGTCTGAATGCATCTCTTTTTTCCTCTTGCGCTGTGCGTGCAGGAGCTGGAGAGGGAGCCAGGAGAGCCCAAGTGGTTGGACATAATCGAGAAGGACCTGCACAGACAGTTCCCCTTCCATGAGATGTTTGCTGCTCGCGGTGGACACGGGTACGCTTCGCACACTTTTCTGATGACTTGGCCCGTGACTTTTGTGTGTGCACCAAATGACCTGACCGGTGTGTCTTCCATGCAGGCAACAGGATCTGTACCGGATACTGAAGGCCTACACAATCTACCGGCCTGACGAGGGCTACTGCCAGGCCCAGGCTCCAGTGGCTGCGGTTCTGCTCATGCACATGCCTGCTGAGGTGAGCCACTCTGGGCCAGTGAACACTATGGAGGGCACATGCTGTTCTGGAAACCGATTCAGGGTGGGATTGTGGCAGGGTACAGGTGTCTGGTTTTGTATTGATTGATATTTAGGGAATGCTTGTCTTGCAGCAAGCCTTTTGGTGCCTGGTACAGATATGTGAGAAGTACCTCCCTGGCTACTACAGCGCTGGGCTGGTGAGTTGGCAAAGCACAGGAACATGGCCACACGTACACACTTTTCTATTCTTTATTGAGGTGTCTTGTCGTGTGTCCCTGTCTCTACCAGGAAGCGATACAGCTGGACGGCGAGATCTTCTTCTCGCTGCTGCGGCGCGTGTGCCCCATGGCCTACCGCCATCTCAAGAAATTCAAGATCGACCCCATCCTTTACATGACCGAATGGTTCATGTGCATCTTTTCACGCACCCTCCCCTGGGCCTGTGTGCTGCGCGTTTGGGACATGTTCTTCTGTGAAGGTGCACACAGGCGCACTCAATCACACACGGTTTAATTTGTGTGCATGTCCCAGTTTATGTGACTTGTATCTCCCCGCGTTGGGTTGTAGGGGTGAAGATTGTCTTTCGCGTGGGCCTGGTACTGCTGAAGCAGATGCTCGGCTCGGTAGAGAAGCTGCGCGAGGTGCAGGGCATGTACGAGACCATGGAGCGTCTGAGAAACATCCCGCCAGAGAGCATCCGGGAGGAGCTGCTAGTGCAGGAGGTGGGTGTGGTCTGGAGGCACACCTCATTTACATGCATTTACTTTGATTGACTTGAAAAGGTTGTGGTTGTTTACAATATGTTCAGATATACTAGTGTGACTTTCATACACACACACACACACACACACACACACCTACACTCCTTCTCTAAACGTACTTCTGCTCTTAGTCACTGACATGAGTTTTGAGTCAGCCAGCACTACAGTGTCTCGAACAGTGAGGTTAACTTCCTCTTGTCTGCTTCTCCCTCCCCTCCCCTGTGTGTGTACGTCTTGACTGCCCGTGCAGCTCATCGCCATGCCAGTGACCGAGGCCCTGATCGAGCGGGAGAACAGCGTCCAGGTGAGGAAATGGAGGGAGTCTCGTGGCGAGCTGACCCACCAGCCGGGCCGCCGGCTCCACGGAACCCGCGCGCTCCACGAGCAGAAGTGCAGGGCGGCCTCAATCAGCTCAGGAGGCAGCTTCTCCTTCCTGGGTAGCCACGCCCCCCCACCAGGACCCCTCAGGGCCTCCTCCAGCCTACTGTCTCTGCCCGGCTTCCGCAAGTCCAAAGCGCCATTCCGCTCCCAGGCCAAGAAGGGCTCTTTCTCTGGCAGCTCGGGCATGGAAGGCTTACCACCACAGCCACCCATGTCCGGGGCAGGACCAAGAGCCCAGGCATCCCAAGCCCCAAGCCCCCTGGTTGCCGCCTCAGCGGGCCCCCCTGTCCGTGCTTTACCTGTCACCCCAGCATCCAGCCCGGCTGCTGCTGTCGCCTTGACCCAGAACCCACCACCGCACACCCTCTCCCCAAAAGTGGTATCTGAGCAAGTCACACACTCCATCCCCTCTCCAACTGCCAACAATGTCCCTCTGCCATCCTGTCCAGATCCAGGAAGAGGCGCAGCCGCTGCGACAGCAGGAGAGGAAGATGGGAAGCAGAAGAAAAGGAGCAAAGATGACAAGAAGAAGGACAAGGAAGAGGAGAAACAAAAATTGAAGGAAAAGAGGGAGAAGGAGAAAGCTGAAAAGGAGAGACAGAAGAAAGAAAAAGAGCGGGCTGAGAAAGAGAAGAAAAAGGAGAAATTGGGTAAAAAAAAGGACAAAGGTGGCGGAGACGGGACAGACAAAAACGGAGGCGCAGCACCACGAGATTCGACCTAATTTCTCCCTTCATTCCGTCAGAAAGAAAAGGGGCATGGGAACAAAAGACACCCAGAAGCAGAAAGAAAAGGGGACAACCCCCTGTGTATTGCATCTTGAAGAGTGGATGAGTCAAAAGATTATTATGGAGACAACTGGATCATGGTTTTATTAGCACCTGGGGGGCTACAGCCCTTTTAGCCCAATGCGTTCTTCACCCTCAACTTTAAATAAAGAGTGACAAATTTTCTTTTGAAACTGGATCGTGTGAAGCTGTGGATGACGTCTGAAGAGCACAGTCATTATCTCATTTAGTGTTTTTAAGTTAAGTTTATTTTCTTTATTTTTTATTTTAATTTTTGTTAGGTCCAATGGCAGCAAGTACTGTAGATCGCTAGACGTGGAATCAGAAAATGATGAACAAAGAATTTGCGTAGATGGTTATGGTGCCATAGATGTGTGTAAATAGAATACTGGCCCATCCAGGATTTCCTGAGTGTTCCATATTGCCCTTTTTGTTTCTGTGACCCAGTCATCTGCAACGCCTAAGAAAAAAAGATAAAAAAGCCTATTGCTGAAACATGTCTCTTAACATAGGCCATAACCTAAGACAGTCATGATAATAGTATTGTCGTAGAGTGTTCAGGAGGATATATTTATTGTAGTGTTAACTGTTTGTGTGCGAGTGTGTGCCTTAGTAGTGTAGTGATGTGTTTGTGTTGCCTCCCTGTTTCAGCCTCTCTTTCTGCTCGGTCGTTCTCTCATCTTTCACCATCCTTAGAGTAGGTTTTTGTAAATATATGCTGTTATTCTTTCTCATATCTTTGGGAATGAATTTAAAATTGTTCCTCAAATCGATACGTGTATGCTAGGATAGAGGGAGATGGAAGAGAAAGAAAAGGAATAGCACCAACCTGAAACATTGCATGGGTGGTTTATAACCGTAAATGTACTGTACTGTGTGTATATTGTCCCATTACAAAACAGGACATAGGGAGCCTTTTTGTTTTCTTTTTAGTTTCAATTTAATTTCTGATTATTTAAGTAAATTATCAATGACCGATAACAGTAATAACATGGTATTGTAATTGTGATAACATGGCATTGTAAGCATGATATGAATGAACATTTTTAATTAGCCCCCCAACCAAATTTCCAGTTTTCAGTGAAGTATTATTTTTCTTTTCCTGGACAATGAATAATACGTAAACCGTTTATCCATAAATGGGTTTAGAATTAAGTTAATTCGCCCGTCAGAACAAGGTTTTGAAATAGACTTAGCAAATGAGAACGAAGGATTATGTTTGCACTTCCTCGTCTCAAAGCACCACTAAAATGAACCACTCCTATCTGGTAAGGTAACTATGTAGTAGTCTCATGTGGCCAGTTTCTTTGGAGCTTGCGCCTTTTAAGACTTTTAGGAAGCCACTTGACTCTCGGCGTGCCAGGTGTGCCAATGTAGCACTAACCTACCTGAACTCTGACCTTCAAGCTCAGACCTTCAGGCTCAGATGTATTTATGTACAAAGTTGGTTAATTTAATACGATATAATGTATTATTATTTTTGTTGTGACTGCTGTTTTTGTTTTATGTTTAAAGGACGCCTGGTTGACTGGATTGATGTCTGACTAGTAAAGTACTGATTATAGTTTAAAGTATTATTTTCTAGAGGTGTTAGTCAGATTTCCTTCTTGCACATTTGTCCTCCACAACACGTGATGGGTATCATTTCATATTTTAAGTTAACTGTGATGTGTTCGGTCCTTTTAAGTTAAATTTTTGCATAATTTACTGAAGCACAGTATTAAACTCATTTTAAGCCTTTTGGACACGTCTCACGAAGCTACCACAAAATCTAAACATTACCTTAAGAATTGTGTTTAAGGTTTAGTGAATGGAAATTATACAAATGTGGTAGTGAGCACTGAACAAACTGTTGATTCTGTTTGGTGGGGCAGTGTGCAATTGGCTTTAGGGTTAGGAAGGGGGGTTAGCCTCCGGCAGAACAATAAATGTTCGAGTATTACATTAAATTATGCATAATGTTAGAGGAAAGCTGGGTCTTACATTTCCAAAATAAACACAAGAAGAAGTCAAACTTTCAACTCATGATGGTTGTTTTGTGAGATATGAAGTTGTCTATTTGTTTTAGTCAAGTATGTCACTAACCATTAAAATAATTTGTTGACTAATTCCCTTACCAGTGTTTATGTAACATATTACCATACTTTAGACGGCACTCTAAATCATCTGCGTTGGATGGTTAGTGCTTGTTAGTTACTGTATTGAAATGAGGAGTCTGGGAATATACTTTGATACAGATTAACACTGTTATCGCTCAGACAAACAGGGAGAAGTGTGTTATTGTAACCGATTTCCCATGCTCACTATTTCACATTTAATTTACTCTTGGAAGATGTCATTAAAAAAATAATAATCCTCTCATTGTTTACTCCTGCTCTTCCAGTGGGTTCTGACAGGATCTGTTTTAGTGCAGTTAGTGCGAATGACCTGAAAACGTCTATGCAACCTTTAGGCTACTCTGAATCCATGACTGTTTATGGGGCGTAGTGGCAGGCGGTAGCCTCACTTGTCTCTTTTCTGCGACAATGTCACCATTACTGGAAATCGTGGTCAGTGCACCCTGAGAATTCTTAAAGGCCAAAGCAATGTTTCCTTCATCTCGTTTTGAAATCTTTGAGTTGACTTGTCAATGTCCTTATGCCTTGTACAAGGTTTTCAGAGTTCTGTGATGGCACATCGATCACTTCTTTTTAAGTACTCCTGCTAAAATTTGGATACATGACATACTTCAATAGACAAGTTCTAAGTGCATTTTGTTGTGGCCGTACTTCAAATTTTAGCTTGAAAGCTCAATTTACTCCCTATGCTTTTAGTTTATTTACTTATTTTGCTCATTCTGTTTGTCTGTTGTGTTTTTAAGTTTACATGAAACTGTCTCTGGTAAAAATGAAATCAAGTCCTAGATGATTGAACTCATTCCTTAACTGCAGAAGATCTACACGTTGTGTATTTAATTGATAATGATAATGACAGTTGTGATGAGTAATAAACCATAATATATTAAAACATTCCGCTTCATGGTTGGTTTTCTTGCATGCCATTTGTCATATGTTGCACAATACAGGATTGACATCTTTTATTCTAAGGGGATGGTCCCAATTTTAGATTTCAGGCAGCCACAGATACTATAGGACACCATTGTGGGTGTTTTTTTGCCAGAGATAACAATTGTTTGTTGAATTCTAGGCTAAACCTAGACTGAGCCTAGCCAATGACTTCCGAACACTTACAGCTAACGGACACTAGGTTGCAGTGGAGTGAAGCACATGTACTACAAGAAACCCTGGCCACTCTTCAGCCACTAGGTGTCACAAGTGTTTGCTTGTCTTAAGCACATTTCAATCTATTTTTATCTTGACAGCCAACCACTAAGCAGAGACAATATTGTACAAAATGAAAGGTTTTATTCACAGTGTGTCCCTTTTATTCTTTACAGAGCGGAGGAAAGTGCCGTACAGAGAAATAGCCAACGTATGGAAGAAGTAGTTATAGAGGTAATCAAGGAAAGATATGAGGGAAATAATGCAAAGGTAATGTTTTCTTTCGCTCATTTCTCTCTTATCTTTCAGTCTTTCTCACTTTTTGAGAAAAAGCAGTCGTGACTTTAAGGAGACAACTTTTATCTCTAACTTTATCCACCTTGAAATGTAGTTTTGCCTCACATTTTCTACCACAGTCATAGAATTCACTCCAATTGTTGGAAGGAGATTTCGATTTTGTTGGATTCTGTCTCAATGCCTGAACCCATACCACAGCAGTGAGATACAACTTACTGTGTATATCTCCCCCATTTGAGTCCAGGGGAGGCAGGGACGCATTCACTCACACATAAACAACTGAGATGGGGAAGCTGTCAGTGCTAGGAGAAGATCCAAAGATCCAAAGGTAAGAAGACAGAGAGCTCAAGGGGGATAGAAAGTGGATGAGAAAGATGAGGATGATGTTACACGGTCATTTTATTGAAAATAATCCTAATTCCCCATAGACAAACATAGATGTCACATGAGCATCAACCCTCTCATGTTATTGTCTCAGTACGAGTCAAGTCTTTGAGCATGAGAGACAGAGCACATGAAACCACACAAGATGAAATGGAAGGAAGAGGAAAAATAAAGGGAATACGAGAAGTTGAATGGCAAGGGATGCTGCGTTTCTTTTCTTCTAGCGTTTTCTTTACTCCTCCTTCTCCTCTCCGTGTGTGATGACATAGCAGATGTTCTTGTAGTCTACATTGCCAGCGACATCTGGGGGGAAGGCGACCCACAGGTTCTTGATCTGAAAGACGAAAACAATGTGTAAGACATTCCCTGATCATAGTAAGATATCATGCTAATTCATGTTGACCTTTGTTAGCCATTTGGTAATATTACCTCCTCAGCAGAGAACCTGTCGCACTGTGTGCTCAGGAGCTCCTCAAGGCTAGACAGAGTAAGGAAGAGATGTTACATTGAGAATCTAATGCTACGGCAGTAAAAATAAAGTTAAAAAGGGGAGAAGAGAACTCACAATTCCTTCTTGATGAAGCCGGTGGCCTCAGGGTCAAGGATCTTGAAAGCGCTAACAATAACGTCCTCAGGGTCAGCACCTGTAAGCAGTTAAAATAAAACTTACTCTAGCGCAATAAACATGCATATGTAATTTACTTAAATGGTTCAACTAAATTGTATGCTGTGTTCGTCACTAAATAGTTAGTGTTAAATAATGGTAATAATAATAGTTTGGTAATGGTAATCTATTATGGTAATAATAATAATTGGTAATAATAATAGTTTAAAAAAAGTATAGTATTAGTAATAATCATACTTAATAAATAGGATGAAAGAAAGATAACTAGTTCATAAAATGAGAGACTGACCCTTGAGTTTCTCTCCGAACATGGTGAGGAAGACAGTGAAGTTAATGGGGCCGCTGGCTTCCTTGACCATGGCTTCCAGCTCCTCATTCTTCACATTCAACTGGCCTATAGAACACACAGGGGGTACACATGCCATATGAAATGTGTACAATGACACACACACACATACACAAACATTTCTGTTTCTCAAGTGTCTGTAACACTCACCTAAGGAGGCCAGCACGTCCCTCAAATCATCCTTGCTGATGATACCATCTCTGTTCTGGTCAATGATTGTGAAAGCCTGAGAAGGAAACAAACAATTGCATGGATTATTTTGTGAAGGACGGCGGGTGTCAGGTGATGCTTTTTAACTATGTAATGGACGGAGGACGGATGGATGTTCAGTCATAGATCACATTCTGGACAGATAGTGCGATCTCTGTACAATTTAGGGTCACTACTGTCAACAGTATGCCCATCAAAGTGTCATTCTATGTGTATTTATGACCTAATGCTATGTAAACCTTGTTAGGGGACACTCTAAAGATAAAGCCTTGGCCCTGGAGGGAGCCTGAAATGTGGCCGTTCTCTTTCCTTAAACACTCATTTAGGAAGGTCTCATTAGGGTGCAGCTGTTCTATCCTTCAGCCTTCAGCTCTGTCCCGTCCCTTTGGTATTTCAGTGTAGCACAACCACAAGTCTTACATGCATGAAATTTGAGTCGTTCCCAGTCATCACTATTTCTCTATGTACGCATACTTACTAATTACACACACACATACACACGCACACACACACTCTTCCCGTGCTACCATATGGAAACATAGATCTGCGCCAGTGTTCTTATCATTCCAAACCGTTTAGACCTTCCCAATGATCATGTCAGACATTCCCTGCGTGGCACTTCAGAAGTCTGTATCAATTACCACACCAGAATGTTTCCTGTCTACTCAGCCTGTATCACACCAACCCACAACATCATAATCCAATCCCTCGCCCAATCCCAGCACAAACATAAAATTCCCTGAAGTCATTCATTCTATTTTACATACACCAGTATTAGGCCTTTCACCTCTCATTGATTCTCCCTTGTATTGATAGTGAATGCACATTGATCGTTCGGTTACAAAAGTATGTTTAGATTTTATTTGTGTTCATGTCATAGCACTACCCTTCCAATTCAAGAACAACGTATTTTCTAATCTGCTTTAACACTAATCAACCTTCCTGACTTCCTGACTCTGTCCTTTGCTGTGTCCGCACTGTCCCAGACGCAACGCGGATATTCTTTTAAAAAACATGCAGTCCTCAGCTGACTGACTTTAAAGGAAGGGTGAGTGACAGCTGAGGGCTCCGGCGACAGGAAGCCGAGAGAGTTTCAGAGGGTGACATACATTTCCGAGCTTCTCCTAATGACAGTCTTGTGCTTATTAAATTTGGGAGAAGGGTTGGGGGCAAGCAAAACAGCAACGGCTGTGAAAATGGATCATTCTGCACTTGACCTGGCTTAACCAAATTCTAATTTTGGTTGAAATACTAATGGAAAACTAGTGACCTATTTTATAGCATATTTTTGAGTTTAGCCTCTGTGTCTGGATCTACTAATGTCAATAAAGATGTCTTGCTCTTTAACAGCCTGGCGCCCAGTCAAAGGAGGATTTCAGAAGATCATTCTTTACATTGTCCTTCACGTAACATTTGGCAACCGGTCACAGTACTGGTAGAGTACTGATGTGGATTCAGAAATCCTCACCTCCTTGTACTCCTGAATTTGGCTCTGCTCAAACATGGAGAACACGTTGGAGGAACCACCCTCTCCGGCTGCTGCCCTCCTCTTTGCCTTCTTTGGTGCCTGATGAACAAATTTTTTTTAAAACCAACAGGTGCATCCAGTACAGTCCACTATCAGCAGTCCACCAATTCATCCTTAACCCGTTTGTCAAGTTCCTCTATCTGTGGCAGGTTAGTGGATGACAGACGAGAGTTTGTTTGGATCAATCTCATCAGCCCTCCCTTAACTCTCTCTAATCAGGTTCTGACAAGAGACATAGTGCTCAATGAGAGGGTACAAACATACATTTTCTCACACAAAAAAAAGAGCATGGTATAAAATGTGCAACACCTTACTACATTGCACCATGCTCAGTTGATTCACACATCCTGAACAGCATTACAGTTGCTCTCTTAGTTCAGCCAGAACACAAAGCCAAAGATGAAAATGTATGTCCTAAAAAGTATAATTAGGCTTTATCTAAAAAAAGTCCAATCTTATGTCAAAACATTTCAGAAATATATAAAAGGCTAATCCTGCGGGTGTGTTTGATTAATTTAAGGATTTCATCAATCCGTATCTCTGTAGATCGGGAGAGGTGATATGGGTACTCACCATCTTTAGACGGTTTGTATGGAGGTTTGAATGGTCAAGAAGAGAAGACTTTGTGGAGCCGCATTAGTCCCGGATCTCTGGGGGCTTATATACCATCGTAGGATGAGCTAACTTTGGCCACAGCTTCAAGTTTGGATTTGGATGAGAAAAGGAACGAGAGCGAGGATGGGCATAAAGAGAGTGTGCAAGAGAGAGAAAGAGAGAGAGAGAGAGAGAGAGAGAGAGAGAGAGAGAGAGAGAGAGAGAGAGAGAGAGAGAGAGAGAGAGAGAGAGAGAGAGAGAGAGAGAGATGGAGAGGGAGAGGGAGAGAGAGGGAGAGAAAAGAGAGAGGTGACTTACTGGCAAAAGTAAAGGGACAAGCAGAATGATGGACCAGCTATCACCTTACAGTGGATCATAAATAGGCACAGGAGTCTTGGAATGAGACGAACCCGATACCTCAGGGACCAGGCCATAGGTTTGATATCCCGTGTGGACTAATATGGATATGGTGGAAGCCTGCAGGGTCACTGGACACAGTCCCTCCCATCCTTTAAAATTACCCCATCCCTATCAACCTACTGAGTGGATCATCAGCCACTCATTGGGTTCTATTTTTAACTTGTGATGTTGATTTTTTTCTTAATTCCCTTAATGTGATATCCATATACTATTTGTGCCAGTTTCCTGGACATAGATTGAGCCTAGTTTTAGACTAAATCTCAGTTTCAGGTGAGATTCTTCATTGAAAATGTGTTAGTCTAGGACGGCTTAATCTATGTCTGGGAAACCAGCCCTGCATGTGTACTTATAACCTGTTTAAATCTACAAGGTGTTTACAATGTTTGTATTTTGCTCGTGTCTTTATCCTACCAACAAGTTGAGGCATTAACAACTATTTATACATCATTATTTTTACATTGTCAATTATTATTGTTGATATTGTTTTATTTATCCATTTTGTCTAGATGATTTATATCTTTCAAATTAACACAAGTAGTTTACGACAAGGGTTAGTAATGGTAAACCAACAACACAGCCTAGTCACTGTCAAACTTTCTTAACCCTTGGCCATTGACCGTGACTTTTTCACATCTTTACGTTTCAATGTATTCACAGATGTGTGCACACACTTCCAACATGCTCCCAGCCCCACGCAAACAATTCCAAACACACTCCTACCCTATACACATGTTGCTACTTTAAGTTCCTCCTTTTCAACCCTAAGTTCAAGAAGATTAACAGGGGTGGAGCTGGGTGGTGGCAGTTAACACTCCAAGGAAAATATAAACTAGGGACAGCTGAGGACAGAAATAGCAAAAAAAAAATACGACTTACTTTAGCCCCACCAGCCCCCATCTATTTTCTATCAATAAGGAAAATTAAGAGATATCTCACAAACCAACTGCTTGTTAATCCTTTGATCAGTGTGTTAAATGAGTTTGTCATGAGGCCGTGTGTCATTCTGAAGACCTTTTCTTGTTTTTTAGCAGCGATCATTTGGATTATAGAGGCTTTGTTGTTCCTCACCGAGGTCTGTCACTTGCCTCATGTTTCCACCCAACAGGCTCAGTCTGGGTCCCCAACATTAATCATGACTTCAGCTCTCTTAATTTCATCTCCTGCATCTTTCTTTGTGGCCACTAAAATTCCAAATATGTGAGATGTGATTTCATAAACCTTTTGTTGCAATACTATTTGGGACATTTTTAGTAAGGATGACCATTACTTACATTTTATAATACAGTAATTAATAGTATCAAATCTAAAAGTTACAGACCTGTAAAACCTTTTGTGTTTTGTTTACACCCCGTCAAAATGAGAAGGTGTTACTGTAATATACTGATGTGTATACAAACTGTGTAAATTCTGTGTTAAGTGACACTTCTTGCCACGTTCCACCATAGCCATCTATCAAAATTTGATGGTTGGAATGCAAGTGTGTTGGCTGGTATGTGGTGAGGCCCGAGGTTCAGCTACTACGTCAAGACTAACTGAGCCATGGTCATTAGAAAGGTTATGGGTACAAAGGTAACACGCCAAACATGGTTCTAATTTTCTAGATTTTAATCATACTTTTAATCAAATGTGGTGTAATTTCCAATTTTCTATAGGCAAGGAAAAGCTGAGGTTAGTTAAACATGAAATGTGTTTCTGTTGCTGTTTTTCTGAGTCAGATAAAAATATAATTTGCAAAGTGACATGAAAAAGAGTTGAAATCAAAAGAATACTGAAAAATGTTCTTCAAAGCCTTGTACAGCTTTAATAGCGGATACAATATGTAGATTGAATTTTTTAAAAATTATTCATTATAACCGAAACTCCAAACTGGTTTATCTCTTAAGGACCAACCTCCCTTTAATGAGTGGTTTTATCCACAAATGGTATCAACTAGACTGGGCAAACATGTTAACAAAACGAGATAGTGGGCTGTACTTCCTTTCCGACAGATTCTGTTGGCGCTCCTATTATCCTTCAATTTCTTTGTCACTTGTCTTTTCCCCCAACTTTGAACAACTGTCAAAATCCTCACCTTTGCCTAGAGCGCCAACCTTGATTATTATGATTGGTGGAAACAATAAAACAAATCAGGGCCCGCCTTTGAGTTTTTCCCATCCCAAGCTGAACCTTGCTTTGTCCAGGCTTTGTGGTTACTAGAGTGGTTGAATAACCTAAAGATAAAGCATTCAGATAGCCTGCTGGTTAGGAATCAACAGAGTGCAATATCTGGCACCCTC
Source organism: Galaxias olidus (assembly GCA_026901105.3). Taxonomy (NCBI): domain Eukaryota; kingdom Metazoa; phylum Chordata; class Actinopteri; order Galaxiiformes; family Galaxiidae; genus Galaxias; species Galaxias olidus. Next base: position 229,754 of record JAPMUY010006410.1, read on the forward strand.
TGCTGCTTTCAACCTGCATATGTGTCAGTTGCATCATATGCTGTCCAATTATCTAAATAGTTGCTTTTTCCATTAACTGTTGGTAGACTTTGTACACCTACCAAATTATGTCTGCGTGTCGACACTTTATGAAACATGAAATCGGTATATATTATACTGACTATTATTTTGACAATTTGAATCAATGTGACAGAGTGCAGGTGTCTTCGAACCTGTGATTACATTTGCACTATTGCAAGTAACTGTAAGTTGTAAGTATAATTTCAGTAAGAATTATATTTTACATATTTTATTTTTGCTTCATACGTACTACAAAATGATACATCAGAAGTTGAATAGAGCTGAGAATTTAATAAAAGATCAGTGTTTTTGATTCTTATAGTCTAAGAAGAATTTTACCTTCAATTAATTTTAGATGTAGAACCCCGTCCTACGGCCATTAGGTTTAACTTTTAATTATTTTGAACAGAAATTCCTTAGAAAAAATACTTACCGAGGTGCTGCAGTAAAATAGTACTATAATTTGAAAAACATTGTAATTAACTATCTAAAACAAAGCCATACACAAGAAAATGAAAAAAAGTTCTCACATCTGCAGAAGTCAATTAAATAGGGCACATTTCACAACAGCGGGTTCTGAAACATAGCGCTACCTTGTTTCACTTCTGAAAATTGGGCACAAGCCAGATTTTCTTTCATAGGCACGCCTATTACCTATTCTTTTCGGACTTTGATTTAGATAGTTTAGTGATGAATGTTTATTTTTCTTATTGTCACCCAAGGTCTATAAGATTTTCCTCAACATGTTTCTCCACTTCTTGCTTACTCTTAAGCCATTCTTCTTTTAGCTGCATCACTTCCTGTCCATAGTACTCATGGAGTTTGCTAAAGTCTTCAAGTGGATCTAAGCCCACTAGCGGCCATTCTCCATACAGTGGTGCAGGTCCATTCAGTGGTGTGACATGAGCATTTCTCTTAGGCCAAAGCTTCGGAGACTTCTTATTGACTACTTTTGTAGCCATTGAAGATGCTTGCAATGCATGACTGGCACTACAGCTTCTTGCCTCTCTGACCACAGTTCCTGCCCCATGCATGGAAAAAAGTGAACCTGAATCCAGCGAACCCATCGACTGAGTATGGCCCTTTACAAGTGGCCCATTTATAGTAGAGCTTTGACGGGGTCCACCCAAGCTTGTGTCTCGTTTAGCCTCTGTATGGTGACAGGAGGAAGGGGTTAGTGCAACCCAAATCTTACTTACAGACACACAGTACATGAGATTGTGAATATACATAATATAGTTAACACTCAATCACCTTCATATTGCTTTCCCAAGTCTCTGACCAAGAGCGATAAGTAGCAGTGGCTGGCTGAGAGCAAGACTTTTACCCAGCTTTCCTGGGTCAGGCGATCCTCTGCTGCAAGCCTGTAGGTTTTGAGTCCAGGCCCACGAAATACCAATGAGAAAGCAAACTGTCCGTCAGACTCACAGTGACGGACTGCACAGCCTTCAAGTACAATGACACCTAGCAGGTTGCGATCGGCTGGACGTTCCTGGTAGAACAACAAATTGGACTTGAGGACAAACCATCGCCTCTGGTATGTGGCATTCCTCTCTCTCTGTGGAATAAGTGAAAGTGTCATGCCAATATTTACACAGAGTTAAGACAAAATATGAGAAATCTCAATTAATTACAAGAACAACGTTATAAAATAATAAACAAAACACATTATTGTGTGAAATCCACTATCTTAAAAACAACATTAAACTGTGTATTTTAAGCACTGTGCTTTGAGAATCATTAAAACAGATAATGGCAATGATAAAGGAAGGGCTTGGGAAGCCTTGAGCTGATCCTTTTATTTGCTGAACGATAATATTTTGACACAACCTTTTTGTAGAGATAGCCTTCCTTATCCACAGGAGAAGTGCAGGATAGATAATGTGTTAAAATCTTCTTATGGATCTTCATTACAACACATTCCAGAATAAGAGGCTGGTTTAAGTGCATAAAGAGTACTAGTTAAAGTATGACTCAATATAATGGCATAACATACAATTTTGTACTGTATTATAACATTAGGCATATATGAAATAATTTCAGCCACAATAATGTGCATTAAAGTTTTTTTCACTTAGTATCCTGTTTTTTTTTAAACCACAAGTGCATCAAAAGAATATATCTGGTACCATCAAACATACTTTGCCATTCCAATGTTTTTTGAAAGGTTGAGCTCTATGGGACGGGAACTTAAAAGCTCCCTAAATTAACTAGTAGGCTAGAGATCTTACCTGTGACAGCGGATGAATGACTCAAAGGGTCATTCTGTATCCATTCCGAAAACATGAGCCTTTGATTGCTGTAGATATTCTCTGTCCTTTTCACTCCTAAATTTGCTGTGGTTATAGCTGAGGCACATCTAGAGTAAGACAATGTTTAAATATAAAGTTTCAGGTTACTAACACTGGTTCTCCCTGGGGATCTAGAGGACGAGTGTTCAAATATAAATAGCTCGACCCACTTCCTGGTAACAAAAACCTGACACACTATATTCTCTCCGCTCTACGCATGAGTCCACTGTGTTCTGTTGGTTCAGACTCACTTGGACAAACTACTTTAATGTTATCAGTAGTCTTCCTGGCTGTTACCAGACTACATAACATATACATAGATGTGGTTTGATGTTTCCTTTATTTCACTTCCACTTTAAGTAAAATGCTACCCTTTCCAACTAGATGGTTTTCTACATCTGTTTGTTGTCTGTAGCTGCATGTAAATGCTGTAAGAAATGTTTATTTGGTCTAGAGTCTAGAGTCTAGAATACTGAAGCCATCAAAATGATGAGAACAGAGCTGCTGGACATCCTGTACAATTGTCCTGAGCTGCTGCTTCATGGCTGGGTACCATCAGAAACAGAAACGATTCACTCTCTTTAAAATTTTATTTTTCTATCTCCGTTTTTCTCATTTGATGTCCCTTGGCCATTCTACTGAAGGTTATATGGCTTTTTTTTCTGAACGTACACTCCCGCATGTGAAAATTATATTAGCCACTAAAGAAAGTCAAGAATGCGGAACCTTTTGCTTTATACATCTCTGCCATCTTGACATTTACAATTACTGGACCGGATCCGGATATTATGTTTAAGCTGGTCCACTAGAAATGGCGCCTTAGATATCAGGTAACTGACTAGGTATTGTTTACTTGTATTTGTAATTCAACTTGAAATGTTAAATAAGAATTTACCCAGATTAAACAACTGTTTGTGTGTTTGTGCTTTTTCAATTATAGTTTTATTTAGATATAGAAATACGTTCTGCACGCTGTCTACGTTGTTGTATCGCTATCCTTGGTTTGCTTAGTTAAAAAATTGAATCACAGCTCACAAAACAAAAACGGTAGATACCTGCTAAAGCTTTCTTCTTGCAAATCTTCTCCCAATTTCTCTAGAATGTTTTCAATAAATGTAGCCTAGTCTGAGGTTAGAAATAAGCAGTTTCACGCAAAAATAACACTAAATACTGCTTTGTATTTTATAATATAGGTCCACTCGATCTAACTTAATTCTAACACCTAATATCTCTTTCTATGTCTTTAGGATGTCTAAACGAAAAGTAACGTTTGAGGATGGTGAAGAGATTGATTTGGAGGATGAGCTTCCTAGGAAAAAGGTATTGCCGCGAGCAGGCAAATATTTTGTGAATTCCACTGTAAACACAAACCCACAGCAGACTTCTTCTGAGCAGACAAGTAATGATGTCCCATGCGGTGAAGAGTGTAATATCAAACATTTCCCATGGGCGCTTATGTTTCGCGGTATTACCTCAGTGCTTCTCTTGAGCTGGACTGGTATCAACAATAATTTTTTTTCAAACAAGCCAAAATCTATACTACTTCTGCAAGTCTTTAACCCGATTGATAAAGATTGCACCTGGTTGTATTTATAAGTTGCCCCAATGATTGCGCTTATTAGTCAATCACCTTTGGAGCTATCTAAGGCACACATGTGTGGTAACTTAAGTGTTACATGAGAGCCAAACAACCAACATGTGAATAAAACAGGGCCCCATAATATACATTTTACGTTTTCTAAAATGTAGTTCGATTTTTCCCATTTTTTTTCTTAAAAATTCTGATCTTTAGCTTTTTATTATTGTCATTTGTTTGAACCTTACAGAACCTACTCAAAAGGATTATCCTGATCCCATTAGATGGTCCACTTAATGGTCCACTTTAAGGCGTCGTAAGTTTTTTGTATTGTGCCCACTGCTGGATTACCTTTCAATAGTAAAATTAAAACGTATAGTAGTATGCACATCACTGGAACGGGGCTTTAGGCGATTTGAAGCTGTTTGTTACACAACTGTGCTTTAAATAATAAGACTAGGAGATGTTAGGCCTTAGCAGAGCTAAGCATTAGCAAGAGAAGATCTACCCAAGAGAAGATCTACCTTTGAATAATGACAAACTTTGTTGAAGCTTGTGAGGAAATGCTTAAAATGTTTTGGCCAATGCACAATTGTTAGAATTTTGTAATGTATTTTACCAGAAGTTGCAAAGAAACGTACAAATACACCAAAACAGAATAACCTTTTGTGTAAGAGATAATGTTATGCGGTGTGCCATTGTTATATAATTTCCTTGTCTGCCTACAAAACTTTAAAACTTTCAGGTGGTCAGCTAATACACATGTTTAGCCCTAAAATATTTTATTTAAAACTGGGTGAGTTATAATGATTGGTTTTTATTTGCTGTACGACTGGCCATAATTGGTAATGGATTTAAAGTGTTCTAAGTAATCTTAAGGAGCACATTAGGCAGTAGGGCTGAACGATTTGGGGAAAATATCTAATTGCGATTTTTCTGACGGATATTGTGATTGCGATTTGATTTGCGATATATATATATATATATATATATATATTTTTTTTTTTAAAGTAAAGCTTCGGTTCAATATTCACTGTGTAATATACTTAAAACATGTGATGGAGCATTTGAGATACCATCAAAATATTACCTGCACTATATTTTAGTGCAAGGATCAGAACTGAAAAGATATGAATTGATTTCAACAATGAATTAGTATTTTTTTTCAATATTGGCATAGAATGTAGAACAATCAACAGAATGATTACCTCAAAAGCTGTCACCGTTAAGTAAGTTAAATAAACACTAAAACAAATCTAGAGAATAGGACCTTTATGTAAACGATCTCCTGCCTGAAACACTGGCTGCCTGCGCACGGTGTAAGAGAGGGAGCGAAGGAGAGAGAGCCGCCCGCTCTAATCTGTGATTACTCTGAGCAGAATGCATGGGAATAAATGACAGTTTAATAGATTTGTATAGATTTCTCATGTTTTCCTTGATGGTCTGAATAGGTAGCTAGATGTGTTGCTATTTGCCTTTTAAAAAAAAAAAGACAGGACAGTCTGAAAACACTTTTTTTCTTGGGTTTCGTGTCCTTGGTGTTGGTATACGTAGTTGCATTAGGCCACTTCTGATTGGTGAGCATGACTTGCACATGAACAGCACACACTTCTGATTGGTGAGCATGACTGTCACACGAGGATGGCATGCGTTTGTATAAGCATTGACTGTTTAAACCCTGATTAGACGAGAAAACTTAAATCGCAGCCTTTGCGATTTTCTAATTGCATTGTCTCAAATCGCGATATCGATTTGAAATCGATTAATTGTTCAGCCCTATTAGGCAGTGGTGTTTTTTGTTGACTAAGGCATTTTCTTTCTTCTTTTCTTGTATGGTTAATCCAGATTTGTGAGGATGTGAGTGGGCCAGGCTCCAGATTTAAGGGCAAACATTCCCTAGATAGTGATGAAGAGGATGAAGGAGACGATGGAGAGAAGAGCAGCAAATATGACATTCTAGCTAGTGATGATGTGGAAGGTATGTCTAACCAGCATGATAATTAATCAGTTCTAAATTTATTTTATGTATATGTGTAAGAACAATCTGTAAAACCATTCCCACTATAAATATGAGACTTCTGTTTAAGGTCAAGAGGGGGCGACAATTGACTGTGATGAAGGGGTTCCTATCACACCCTTTAATTTGGACGAGGAGATGCAGGAGGGATACTTTGATTCTGAAGGAAACTACTTCATCAAAAAGGATGAAGATATCAGAGACAACTGGCTTGACAACATTGACTGGGTAAGTGGGTGGTTGGGTTAGTGTAATGTCCATGAATACTTATATTACCATGCATAGTTTAGTGAGGAAGTTGTCTCCCATGCAGGTGAAAATCAAAGAACAGCCTTCAAAGCGAAAGAAAAAAGGTCTTGCAGCCAAGCGGAGGCGGAGAGCGGGGGATGAGGACGAGGCAGAGGAAGAGAAACAAAGGGAGGAGCAGCAGCAGGAAAACACTGATGAAGACGAGGATATGGAGGCGGAAAATGAGCCTGCAGAAGATCCCTTAGCCTCCTACACACAGCACCAGCTCACAGAAGCTGTGGTGGAATTGCTGTTACCTGGGGAGACTGTTGCCAAGGCTCTCCGTCGGCTGGGGGGTCTAGGAAGGCCAAAAAGGGGAAAGCTGAGGGAGGAGAGTAGTGACAAAGAGGAAACCAAAAGAGATGCAGAAAAACTTGACAGGCTCACGGCACTCGCCGACAGACTAGTTGGGAGCGGGGTATTTGAGATATACCAACATACCTATGAAAAGCTAACCTATATCTTAAAGGTGGGGAGTGAGAAACCGTCTACAAAGAAAAGTAAACTGAAGGATGAAGATGACGAGGAAGACGAACTTGACATGTTTGCTGACAAGATTGATGAGAAGCAGGATGCCAAATCAAACAAGAATGAGAACAATCAGACAGGTTTGTAAGATGCTACTGGTCTGCATAAACATATTGAATGTTAAAAGATGAGTAATATTTCTCAGGACGCAACAAGAACATTCAGTAGCAGACTCGTTATTGATTGTTTTTGTGATTGACTTGTTTTTTTACATTTGCCAGTGATTGACGAAGTGATGTGGGAGTACAAGTGGGAAAATAAAGACAATTCCGAACTCTATGGCCCCTTCAGCAGTCAGCAGATGCAGGTCAGAATTGTATCTCTATAGATAATATAAAACAAATCTGAGCTAAATTTAAGCTGTGTAAAATACAATGTGATACAATCCTGCTTGTTTTGTGCCACCTTTTTTTTTTGTCAGTCGACAGTCTGTAGTAAGTACTGGCACATAAATCTAAAGGGGAACCCTAATCTGTAGAGAACGGTTCTGGGTTTGTAATCTTTGTTTTCATATGGTAACCACTTATTGCTGTTACGTATGATTTGAACTGTTATCAGGAAGGTAAAAGTAATTGTGTGAAAGATATTTATTTATGTACAGTATATATATATATACATATATATATGTGTAATTTATCTTTCAGGGCTGGGTGGATGAAGGCTACTTCAAAGACGGTGTTTACTGCAGAAAGATTGACCAAGACGGCTCTCAGTTCTACAATTCCAGGAGATTAGACTTTGATCTTTATACATGATCTATCGTTGGCCCGGCACATGACTAGATAGTCTGTCTTTCTCGACTCTTTTCATATAGTGCTATACTGTTCAATAAATTGACTGCATGGCATGTCTATTGTTTTTAAATAAAACGTTGTCACAATGACTTCTAAAATTGTATACATATGAATGGAATAACCACATGGCTAAAGCCCAAATCTGTTTTTATCATTTCAAAGGACTTTATTGACTTAGTCAAATATATCCTATCACAGTGCTAAAGCATTACAATAACAATAAAGTAAACCGTTGTGGCAACAAAAATAACAACTATCAGGAATTGAACATGTTTAGGTTCCATTGGTACTATTATGCTTCTCCGCTTCACGTTTTTGCCCAGCTAGCCTTTCATTGACCCACTTCCCAGGAAGCTTCTTGCGTCGCCGTGCGAGCTTGCAGAGATTCGTGCAAAGCAGACCTCCAATCAAACTCGCTTGTGCACAAAGACAACCTCGAATTTTACTGGCAAATGTTTCCCCGGTGTGGCTTTAGTCTTATTGGTTTAAATACTACCAAGTTTACGTTTATTGGTGAAATTGGATGCGGGTAGATGCAAGCCTTGCTGTAATTGGTTGATCTATGTTCTTTTACAGCGGCTACGCCACAGTGGTTGACGCCTGCTGTGTGGTTCTATCCGGCGCGTCTTTCCAGAATGTCAAAATATAGAACTACTTACTATAAAATTGGAAAAGGCCATTAAACTGGGAACTAGTCAACAAGCTATTTGTATTCGTATGGTACGTTTTATTTGTATTTTTTTTAAACATGACGCATTGAGTTGGCTAGCGCTATTCCTATGAGTTTGCCCGTTCTAAGTGACAGTGAGTGCAGTACCGTCGGAGACGGTCTATTCCCTGGTTTAGCTAACGTAACGTTAAAAACCTATTCAGAATGGACCACATTGGCATTTAGACAGAAAAGTCAAACGACGAGTAAACGTGTATGCAGTTTTTGCCGGTATCAAGTTGTAAATATAACAAGCCAAACTAAATTACACGTTGCTAGATGTTACTTGAAAAACGTAAATGCTAGCTAATGCCTGTTTTTCAGGAAATAGACTAAACTCATGTTTAATGAATAATGTAGTGCATTAAACTAAAGAGCAATATGTTGCATGAAATCGGACGTTTGCCTGAGTAGGACAAATATTACTGATCCTGTATAGCGTTGCGTAAATATCCTCAAAATAAATTCAAATGAAATTATTACTACTAACTTTACGCTGACCGCCCCTTTCAGTCCAATCGGGTTTTCTCAAAGTGAAACAGCTTCTAGTAGTAATATATTATGCATGTATAATATGGACGCCTAGCACTTACCTAGGCTGTATTATACATTGATTTGACGTTGTTTGTGCGCTGGATCCCTATGACAACAAAGTGGGGCTTCATTCAAAATAGAGAAACTAAATCTAAATAGTTTTTATTGTCGATTAACTAATTAGCTAACTACATCCTCAATCATGCGGCTCCTGTTCCTGGGAAAACATGGCTTGTTAAAACATTGTATCTGGTGGAAGTGGTTTGTAAGATCTAGCGTTTGCATTGCTTTTAATATAATTGATGTGCTGCATGTTGTGTTCTTGCAGAGGAAAAACAAAGGAAGATAGGGGATGCTAACTTATCCCTCAGAAACCTTTCTTTGTCCAATGGAGGGAGATGACACAGTTCCCTCAAACCCTTTCTATAGTTCTTCCCCTCACAGTGAACTTGAACCGTCCCTCCCCTCACTATCCTCTGTCACCCTCAGGTATTTTTTTTTTACCTTTTAATTTTCCTGTGTGTTTGTTTTCCTGCTTCCCATGTGGACATGACACATTTTGAAGCATACTTTAACAGGGTTTTACGCAACATTCTCTTATTAGATTTAATTTCACTTATGAACAACCCTGTTTACTTCTCTGTTCACAGCTGTGATGAAGGTGGAACGCACACTAACAGAAGGAGAGGGGGTATTCACAGAGTCCAGGAACAGGCACCAAGGAAGCAGCAAAACAAGGATAGAATGGGACTCAAGAAACAAGAGCCAACAAGAAATGTGTCCCCCACCAAGAGAGAGAGGGATAGTGGCATGGTAATCAAACTAATTATGTCTTACCAATTATATGTAGAAACCTACATCTGCAAAAAGCTTTAATATTATCACTTTGCTCTTCTACAGGTGCAAGTTTCCCAATCACAGGCAGTAAAGCTGTTGAGACCAGATACCACCCAGAGGGAGCAAAAACAAAAGGTGTGTAGAGTATACTCAGGCCATGCTTGTGTTTCATATACGTGTGTATGTTACACAATCTGTCAATTTTCAGTACTGTATAGTAACAGACAGGGTTGCAAATTTTCAGGAATTTACATGATCGATCAGTTGCTCACGTTAATTAACAATTATCAACAAATTGTTAACAAAAAGTTTAAATATACAGTGCATCCGGAAAGTATTCATACCCCTTCACTTTTTCCACATTTTATTATGTTACAGCCTAATTCCAAAATGGATTAAATAAAAAAAATTCCTCAACATTCTACACACAATACCGCATAATGACAAAGTGAAAAAAGTTTTTTTGAATTTTTTGCAAATATATAAAAAAATTAAAAAATAAAATATCACATGTACATCAAGTATTCACACCCTTTACTCACACCCTTTACTCAATACATTGTTGAAGCACCTTTGGCAGCAATTACAGCCTCAAGTCTTCCTGAGTATGATGCTACAAGCTTGCCACACCTATTTTGGGGCAGTTTCTCCAATTCTTCTTTGCAGATCGTCTCAAGCTCCATCAGGTTGGATGGGGAGCGTCGGTGCATAGCCATTTTCAGATCTCTCCAAAGATGTTCAATCGGGTTCAAGTCTGGGCTCTGGCTGGGCCACTCGGGGACATTCACAGACTTGTCCCAAAGCCACTCCTTTGTTATCTTGGCTGTGTGCTTAGGGTCGTTGTCCTGTTGGAAGGTCAACCTTCGCCCCAGTCTGAGGTCCAGAACTTTCTGGAGCAGGTGTTCATCAAGGATCTCTCTGTACATCGCTGCATTCATCTTTCCCTTGATCCTGACTAGTCTCCCAGTTCCTGCTGCTGAAAAACACCCCCACAGCATGATGCTGCCACCACCATGCTTCACTTTAGGGATGGTATTGGCCAGGTGATGAGCAGTGCCTGGTTTCCTCCAGACATGACGCTTGGCATTCAGGCCAAAGAGTTCAATCTTGGTTTCATCAGACCAGATAATCTTGTTTCTCATGGTCTGAGAGTCTTTTAGGTGCCTTTTGGCAAACTCCATGCGGGCTGTCATGTGCCTTTTACTGAGGAGTGGCTTCCATCTGGTCACGCTACCATAAAGGCCTGATTGGTGGAGTGCAGCAGAAATGGTTGTCCTTCTGGAAGGTTCTCCCATCTCCACAGAGGAACACTGGAGCTCTGTCAGAGTGACCATTGGGTTCTTGGTCACCTCCCTGACCAAGGCTCTTCTCCCCCGATTGCTCAGTTTGGCCGGGCGGCCAGCTCTAGGAAGAGTCCTGGTGGTTCCAAACTTCTTCCATTTGCGAATGATGGAGACCACTGTGCTCGTTGGGACCTTCAATGCTGCAGACATTTTTTTGTACCCTTCCCCAGATCTGTGCCTCGATACAATCCTGTCTCGGAGGTCTACAGACAATTCCTTGGACTTCATAACTTGGTTTGTGCTCTGACATGCACTGTCAACTGTGGGACCTTATATAAACAGGTGTGTGCCTTTCCAAATCATGTCCAATCAATTGAATTTACCACAGGTGGACTCCAATCAAGTTGTAGAAACATCTCAAGGATTATCAGTGGAAACGGGATGCACCTGAGCTCAATTTTGAGTGTCACAGCAAAGGGTGTGAATACTTATGTACATGTGATATTTTATTTTTTTATTTTTAATACATTTGCAAAAAATTCTAAACTTTTTTCACTTGGTCATTATGCGGTATTGTATGTAGAATGTTTAGAATTTTTTTTTATTTAATCCATTTTGGAATTAGGCTGTAACATAATAAAATGTGGAAAAAGTGAAGGGGTATGAATACATTCCGGATGCATTGTACAGCAAGAATTTACAAATTATTTTTCATGCAAACTTTATCTAAACATTTGCCAAAATGTTTGTTTCACTTACAGTTGAAAACAACATTATTAAGAGGTATTTCCTCTCAAAGAGCTGAGGCTTATGCTAGCAGCAACTTAAAATATACACCGATCAGCCAAAACACCACTGAAAGGTGCAGTAGATAACATTGATCGTCTCGTTACGATGGCACCTGTCAAGGGGTGGGATATATTAGGCAGTAAGTGAACAGTCAGGCTGCGTCTTAAATCGCATACTACTACTTTTTTGTTTTAGTAGGTACTGCAGCTGCCCTTTTACAAAGTATGCACTATTGCTGAAAGTATGCTAATGTAGGCATACATACAACTGGGACATTCTACTTCATCGTAACATCTGTTGCAGTCCGTAGCGCCAAATTTGAAAATCGTTGGTTCTTCATCGGTGTGGAGAGTTGATGTGACTTTTCTTCCGCTTTGCTGAGCATTGTGGGTCAGAAAAGCCAGAAAAGCATGCTGGCTAGCATACTGTCAAATGCGACCGGTTGTAGTAAGACATCCTGGTATTTTTGGCTTACTACATTTGACATACTATGTATTGGGACATACTAAATCTGGCATTTTCTGGCTTACTATATAGTAGGCTAGTATGGGTATTTGGACGCAGCCTCAGTACTTGAAGCTGATGTGTTGGAAGCTGGAAAAATAGGCAAGCGTAATGATCTGAGCGACTTTTAGAAGGGCCAAATTGTGATGGCTAGATGACTGGATTTGAGCAACTACCAAACTGCAAGTCTTGTGTGGTGTTCTGGGTATGCAGTGGTTAGTACCTGCCAAAAGTGAACCGTTGAACCAGCGACAGGCTCTTTAGGCAGCTCGGTGGCTCAGAGGTTAGCACTGTTACCTCACAGCAAGAAGATTCTTGGTTCAAACCCCACCTGACCCAAGGGCCTTTCTGTGGAGTTTGCATGCTCTCCCTGTGTTTGTGTGAGTTTCCACTAGGTGCTCTGGTTTCCTCCCACCATCAAAAAACATGCTCAACACTCCTACCAGTGCCTTGACCAGTCACTGCCAATTCAACTGGAGTTGATTTGTGTGTCCATTGTGGACATGGGCGCCCAAGGCTCATTGAATTAAGGCTAGCATGTCTGGTCCGATCCCACAGAAGAGCAACTGTAGCACAAAAAAGATACCACAGGACACCATCAAAGGTTTTGTGGAGTCCATGCGTTGACGGGTCAGAGCTGTTTTGATGGCACGAGGGGGACCTACGCAATATTAGTCATGTGGTTTTAATGTTTTGGCTGATATATTCCTTTTTGGAATGAAAAAGAGTTCTCATAACCTGTGAATCCATTGTCATCAAGGGTCAGGGGTGAGACGTGTGCGCAGCTTGTTTACAATAAGGCCAGCTGCTGAAAATATCCATTCTGATGTCGCATTCATAGTAACGTCATGCGACTCGTTGACTTAAAACAAAAACACAGTGGTAGCAATGCACTTTAATCGTTTTTATGTGTGAAATTTTCCCACACTGGACTTTGTTTTAGCTTGTTTCATAGTTGAGCAGCTCCTCCTCTTCGGTTTGAAGTTAAGTTAACTTCGCACATACGCCTCAATAATTTTATTGCGTGCTGTAAATTTCAGCCAAAAGACAAGACAGCAAATTGTTCAATTTAATCGTTTAATTTGAAACTCTTGAAGATGAATCAATCGAGTAATCATTCATTAACAACCCTAGTCTCAGTAGTGACCTACACTATCTTATGGTGTCGTGGGACTTTATGTATGTATGTATGTATGTATGTATGTATGTATTTATTTATTTATTTTAAATCCTCCTTCACTGTCTGTTGCAGATGACACAGACAAGCGATTCAGTGTTTGTTCAAGTGACCTACCAAAGCCTAGACTGTAATCTATTTACTGCCAAATTATATAGTAGCTTCAGTGATCTGGTCTCAAATTGCACTTTTTAAATTAGTTTGGCTTTAATAAGAGTCTTACCTGACAATACATTATGTGAACACATTTATAAATTGGAATATTTTTTTTGACAGAGTGGACTAGACATTGATGTTCTCTCCTGGTGTCCAACCAAGTAAGTGTGATCAGTAGAGGCTCTGCTATGTGTTTGTTATATTTTTAAATATGTACCTATTTTTATCTTAAGACATTGCTTAATAGTGAGTAGACTGCTCTTTTTAAACTTTGTGAGAATTATAAAGAAAAAAAGAAAAAGGGTTTGCAATGTGAACTATCAGCGGTGCTCAAAGATTCCACTCAGTTGGCCAGGGTTCTGATCGATGCACATGGAGAGAAAGTAGATGAAGGGAAGTGGATGGAGACAGTCAGTCACATGACGGCTATAGATGTCAACTTTTCAGAATAGGGATGACTCTTCTCTCTGCATGAAGCACTTCAAATACTTTCCTGTAGATCAAGGTAGGGTACTAGTAGGATGATAACCAAATAACAAGTCTAAAATGTTTTTTTTGTTTCTACACAGGTAGTTATGTTTAGGATATGTTTTTTGATGGACAACCCTGCACTATGCTCATGCTTTCTATTTTTATTGTTTTTAGGCAGGATCAGAAATGCACAGTGGACCAATTACCTTGTTATTCAGAAAATGAAGAACACCCAAGATCAACTGGACAGGATTGGGACACTAGACACATAGCCATGGATCAGGAGTTTATTACTGGAAAGGCCTCTGGGAGTTCTCCCCCTACAAAAGGATGGGTAATTGGCCCGCTGTTCCAGTCACTAAAATCCAAAATGGCTACTTTCACAGAGATTGTAATGAGTCCAGTTCGGCTTTTCAAACCCAATAGTCCGCCACCATCCAGTAACCAATTAGGTTTTCTAAGCAAATGGAAGCATGATGAGAGTAACTCAGAAGTCAAGGAAATGGTTGACTTACAAGGGCAGATGTTAAATGTGAACTGCAATGAGGACAAGAAAGCGGTTTCAGATTCCAAAGATGGTTGTACCTCCTGTTCTGATTTCAGTTCCAAGCAACAAGTACAGCAGCTAATTTCTCACACTGTCCAGCTGAAGCTCCAAAAAGGTAATGGAAGGAGAAGGGCCATCCATAATCGTTCATTAACTAAGCAGTTGGATTCAAGTTTTGATTCTCTAACCAACATGCCTGCTATGAAGGAGGAGGAATGTGCCTTGACTAAGAAGGAGTTAAATGATAATAATTCGGTAGCTTTTCCAACAAACATTCTACTCCACAATAATTTTAAAGAGAATTCTGAATCCGATGAATCCTTTCTCACATCATCTTCTCTGGTTGTTCAACCCTCTGACCAACCAAGTGTCTCAAGTGGGTCCAACCTGAATCAGAGTGCTAAACTGGAGGAACAGGGGGCCAGCTCTACCATCCAGCCAGGACCATCACTCTCAAAGTACGTTTGTAGTAGACCGACAAAAAAAAAACGTTCAGCCAAAATGTTTTTTGATGCTTCTCTTAACCTGTCTACGGCTTCACAGCATAAGAACACCTGTTTACAAAAGGTAGCCTCTAAATGCAACAAGCAACACCTTGCCAAAAATCATGACCTGGAAACCAAGATTAACAAAGGAGACTTTATTGATGAGACACATGTGTCACTATCGTCATCAATCTGTTGTACACAGCCTGATAACCTGTTTTTGTCGGATAATGGAACAAGTTTAGGTGGCATATCTGTTCGTAAAGGCCCTAGAAAAGCCTCAAGAAATATTACTGTAAAGGAGTTTTTGATCAAAACACATGGCTTAGACAATCAGTGTTTTCAGCAGCAAGAGTGTGATGAAAAGCAAGAGCCTGTGGTGACTGCAGTTTTGAGTGGAAGCAAAGGTAAAAGGAAGTTAAAGCTTGAGGTGGTGACAGACTTTGCCAAAACTAAAAGGGTGAAGATGACAGGAGTGGTCCCGGATGAAATACCGGCTGGGTCTGAAGATGTGAAATTGAAAGATGCAATGTGTACAAACTCAAATTGTAATGCAAAATCCTTGAAAGTAACACTCAACCACACTAGAACACTGATTCCTATATCAAAGAGCAGAAAAGGTAAAACAAGACAACAGAAAGGGTGTGTTGACATTAAAGAGCCTCTCTCAATGCAGGCAACCTCAAATATGGAGCCAACTGATACAATGATAACACCCTCAACAGATGAAAGCAGGGTTTTTTGTGAAAACCACCTTGGGGGTATTAAGGATACCAACAATATTAATGATTTGTGCAAAAAGCGTCAGAAAAAGATCAGTCAGAGTGAACTTCACAAGAAGGTTGCTTGTGATATAAATCCAGAGACTGCCATGGTGACTCCTTTAACAAATAAAAGTACAAATAACCAGTTATCAGTGGTTCTCAAGCGTTCAGATGCCAGCGAGTGCTTGCCTCAAAGAACATGCAAAACTAAACCAAAAATGGTCTGCCAGAAGAGACTATCAAATTATTTGGACATGCAACCTGCTCTGAAACTATTTAAAGATCATGAGAAAACTGTCCATTTAACTTGTCAACCTTTTCCTGGAGGCTCAGTGCATTTGAATAATCACAAAGTGAAAAGTTTAATCTCTGCTCCCAAAACAGGCAGAAGAATTAAAACACCCGTTTTGGTGCGAAAAGATGTCCCCAGTGCAATTGAAACCAGTAAACCCGGTCAGAAAGAAGTGGAGGCGGAGACCGAAGGAATAGTGCTAAGTGAAAACGTATTAGCACTAGGGCAAGGCGCAGAACTGTTAAGGTTAAGGAAAAAGCCCAGAAAAGCTGATTTCCAAAGGTGGAAGGGCTGTGGAACTACTAAAAAGAGAATAGCAGCTGAAAAGGAGACCAATACATTGATTAGTCAGGAGTTGGACTTAGCAGGAGCGGGTGAAGGTTCAGCAGGTGCCATCTCTTCCGGATGTCTGCTACGTAGTCATTCTTGTCCGGAGATCCCCTCGCTCCACCATGATAGCCCATGGAATCCTTCCCTTCGTTCACCACAGCATGTCAAGGTCCTTGCGTCAAACCGGCACCAGTCTCTTCATCTGGTCCCATCCGCACACAAATTGCCCAAGCGTGCCCGCCGACATACTGTCTGCAGTGTGGAGGTAGAACGAGAGATTGCCCCTCTGTGCCTGCGTAAAGAGGTGTACCCCTCCAGAAGACCCTGTCCTTATGGCAACAACGGCGACTACTTTTCTCCCGGTGTCCCACTCTCTCCGTCCACTTCCCTCTCAGCTCTTGCCTCCCGTTTCCTGTCGAGCCCCTTGGCTTTTCTCTCCCAAAAATTGGAGAGGAGAGGGGTTGCTGCCAGCAATAATGTCAGTGGTCATTTTGCCTCCTGTTCTTCCCCCAGTATGTTCACACCATCCTCTTCCTCATCCCCTGGGTGGCACCCGTTTGCCGGGCCCATTCAAAAGCCTGACACGTCTCTTGTGTCCTCCCTTTGCAGGTAATAAACGTATTACTGATTTTACATTGATTACAATGGCGGTGTTAATTACACATTGTATGTTAACAGGGAGCATCTGTTTTAGTGTATTGTCAAAGATGCCTTTGGAGAGTGAGAGGGACAGAATGCAACAGAGTGAGGAGGATGGAGAAAATGCAAGCTGTTCTACCCATGAGTTTGACTACATGGGGTTGAGGGAGGAAAAAGCTTTGTCCGATTCTGAAATCAAGGTAAAGTTTGAGATAGATGGATAACTAAAGGATTAGAGAAAGCATTATCAGGAGGACTTTTAAAAATAAAAATAAAATGTTTTAATCTGATCTGTCATTATGATCTACCATTTAAATATGAACACTAAATGTATACTAGTGTTGGTCCTCACATTTCTTTTCATCAGATGGAGTGCAGCAAGCATGAAGAGCGAGGGAAGGTTTCAGCAATTAGAATTCGCAAAACTTTACCCAAACCAGTGAATAACCTCACACCTATGGGCCTGCCTAAACCTATGAGGTAAGTGTCAATGTAATGTTCCCCAAGAGTGTGTTGTAGTAAGCTCTACTATTAGAGCCACATTATGCTGCGCTGCTCTAGTTTGAAAACTTTGTGTCCGTTTCTCACATTAGTTTTCTGATAAGCTTTTTTTGTTACAGACTTAAGAAGAAAGAGTTCAGTTTGGAGGAGATCTACACCAATAAAAACTTTACCAAGCCCTCAGAAGGGTAAGTCCTTTTTGCATTGTGTGCTTGTGTAAATTTTGGAAAGATTGTACATCATTTTCCATCAACATTGGTAACTGTTGTGTAAAGCACAAATATTTTCAAATTAATTTCAGACGACTTGAAACCATATTTGAAGTGCCACTCAGTCGCCAAAATGGCTCTCAATCATTAATTGGAAAAAAGCGAATGAAGCGTTTTGTAGAATTCCCTGAGGTTGGTGTTGTAAGAAAGCCGAGGAAGCGTCTTATTGGTGTTGGAAAAGCTGGTATCACCTCGTCCTGTGGCAGGCCAAAACGAGGTGGTTACCCCAGTTCAAAAGACGACTCATCCTACAACTTGCAGGAGCTGGACTCTCTGCTTTGCTCCAAACTTGAGCAATTGGATTCCTTGATAGCTTTTGACCAAGGATTCCTTTGAACTGTCATGGGTTGGTTTTGACAGCATTAACACGAAAGTAGAGTTATTTGAATTGGCAGTTTTGGAAACTAGTAGCCTTTGTCATTTATTCATCAAGTTTTACTCTCTGAATGTAAATTGATTATTCCAGTTTATTTATTAATAGTGTGTGGTGATAATAAATGTGATCTCGAAGGATTATGATATTTTCATTGTGTAGCATTTGTAGATACCACAAAGACAAAGTTGTATACTCTTATCCTACAAGTAGCAGTTATGTTAAGTAATTGGTTTTAATAAATTTTCTGGGATGGTAGATAGTTGAAGATTTTTTTATTAAACCGAGCTGAGTTAAGTCGCAATTTTCTGGGGGGAAAAAATACAATCTATTTTAACCCGAGAGTGTTTTACACAACCGTCTTACAATTGTATATGGATTTAAGGGTTACATTCTTGCAGCTTACTGTTCTAAGTCCTAATTTAATGGCAAATCCTTTATCATGGAGTTATGTCGTTAAACCTGCCATGAAGAGATTTATTCTGTGTGCATCGTTATTAAAGAAAAGTCCTTTTAGGTTGCCATCAAAGCCTTCATGTCTTAGGATAGGTGTTCTGTAACAAGTGCATTATAACTGCCAATGCCTGCAAATGGTAGAAATAGATTAATGGAATATTTTGTTCTGCTCAGGGTAGGAAAGTCAGCTTGTGTAGGGCAATATACTCAATTTTCAGTGTACTGTATTAAGAATCTTAACATTGAAACATACTGCCTTTTTAAATATACATGGTATACAATTTCAAATATAGACCACAACTTTCTGTGCAAGCCATTTTTTAAGACTCCAATGTCATCAGTGATGTTTCAACAAGAAAATGCTGTTTGATGTTTACACATTTGCATTATTTGCTTTCTCTTAATGCTTATTGAATTACTTTACTGAGTTAATGTCGCTTCTTTTTTGTAAGTTAAGTTTTGCAACTACGGAAAATGGTTAAAAACAAATTGCATACATTCATAGCACAAATATTATTTATTGCAAAACATTTAACATGCAGTAAGTCAAAATAAATGGATATTTGAAAATAGAAAACGGTATATGGATATGATGAATGTATAGTTTAAATTCATATATTTTTTACTTTAATATTGGTTACAAGTAAAGGGTTAACTATTACTCTTTGTTAAGGTACATTATCACAATGTGCAACAATATAATTACTGTCGATGATCATCTTAAATGCTAAGACAATTTCGAATAGGAGTTGCTGGAGTTACTGTGATCATAGGTCAGGATGTGCACTCATCGTCAAAGTTGGTCATGTTTATAAAGTATGTTGGTCAAGGAATAATGGTAGACTTATACATGTGTATATTTGTGTCTGGCAAGTTTCTGATGGATAAAGACCTTTTAAAATATGATAATGGGGTTATTACTTTAAAGTTTTAGACCTATGCACTGAACCAAAACAAACATTTTTAAATAATAAATGCCATCAAACCACTTTTTGACTAGTTTCCTGCTGTTTCTTCTAAATAAGTTAAGTGCTTTGAGTTGGTTAAAGCTTTAGGAAAAAGTGTTTAAAGTAATAAAAAAAAGAAAAGAAAACTGAGCTAGCAGTAACAGGGTGCTCAAAACAAACCTGAGTTTGTCCTTTGCGGGACCTCAACAACATAGTCCGTGTGTTCAACCACATGTCCGTTCCAGCTATTAGGTTGTGTATTCAACCACATGTCCGTCCCAGCTGTTGATTTTGGTATAACATATTTGGCTCCCATTATGGCATCTCAGGGTTTAATTCAGTCAATCATAGTCAGAAGGTAGGAAAGCAGTGCTAGTAACATGGGGGTAAGGAATATAATTGCCACCCACACCGCAATTGAAATAATACCAAATTTCTTTGCCTGATTTGAGTAGTGCGCATGCTGAGCATGTTCGCTCTTTCTTCTTTCACGTGCCTGTTATAATAAGAACAATTAATCTGTTGTAATAATATTTAAAGTATTTTTAGGATTTATTATAATGTTTTTATTCATACAGGTGAATGGCTTAGACAAGATTGCTTATCCAGCAGTGCTCTGAGGCACCATATATAAATTACAACAATTAGTCGGTGGTAATATACAATGCATATGCAAAAACAGTTTAGCCCAAGTATTGGAAACAATACATGAAACTAATAAAATAAAAACAGATCAGAAACTAACTTACCTTGACTGAGTTTATCAAAGCCACAATACCAATGCAAGAGATTCCACAAATTATGCTCATAATGGCCAGTTTTCTATGATCCTTGTCCTTGGCACATGAAGTAACGGCATGGCCACATGAGGAGATTATTTGGATGCAAGTAGTGTCATTTTGGTTTGCATTTTCTCTAGATTCATGCCCAGTCAGTTCGACCTCTTCCGGTTGTCTTTGAATGGGTGCAGACATTTCTAGGGAGATAACCAGCCAGGTAAACATAGAGTGGTGTCCCAAATAATATATTTTTGAAAACAGGCTTCAAGTAATCTGTTTAAATGTTTTGCATTTCCCCATTTTTTAACATACCCAAATAAAATGCTAATGGATTAATTGTGAAATCACTGCTTTCTCATTTCCAATCTGACTCATATGTAAAGGAAAACAGAATGGGTACTGAGCATACCGCAACAATAGGAGGTGGAGAGTAACTCTCCATTGAAAAGACCCTGTTGAACTGGTATTTTTACACTGTACATACGCTTGTGCCAATTGCTAGTCGACTTATTGAGATCTAAACAATTGAAGATGATTGGTCACGTATACATTACCCTTGCTTTGTATCAAGAAAGTAAATAACATGAAAGTCATGTCCTAGCATTTTTCTTTTGACTAGGCTAGTGAGTTCCCAAGTGAATGATCACGACCAAAACAAATTCTAAGAACCCTTCTAAATACAATCATGGGAATGGATGTGCCAGTAGATTAGTAATTGACTGAGAACATAAGGACTTACAACACTATACAAAAGCTGGTCAAAACGACTATCTAAAAAGATACCACAATGTGAAACAAATGCAACTAGTACTAACACTACATTTCAAATGAAAAACGCACACCTGGGTTGATTCTCTACTTACATGTACAGACTTGCTCGAGATTTTCAAATGGGTGTGTTAAAAGTTCCACTTCTTGAGCAAACTTAAAAATGTGCTTCTATGATAACTTTATCAGTTTTGAATCACCTTCAGTTCCAAGTCCTTTTTTTGTTCCCTCCCCCCCCCCAATCCACAAGTTAACAGCTACTGCAATGGTGTTGTCCTTGAATGAAGACTCAATTACATTTCCTACACAGTTCTTTTCAATCCAGGAAATTTGACAAGGTCTATATGTTATAAATCTGTTCTTTAGGCTTCTGCTCCTCAGAGCTGGTGCATGGTGAATGATAAGAGAGGAGTGAGCTAAACTTCTCTTTGAGGTGAAACTAACACGCCCCTTTGCCTAGCTGTTGATACCTTCTACACCTACATTCTTTTTCTCCCTCCCACACATTCCCAGACACTTGATTTGTCTCCTCTGAACTCTCCTTACTTTTGTAGGCGTGTCCAGTTTAGCCTACTCACTAGCTCATTGTGGTGTTTCTTGTGAAATACTGTGATGCAAAAATACATGCTTCCTCATTCCCAGTTAACTTCCTATGGTGAGTTTAAACATGCCTTGCCTTGGGGCAAAACAGTTGGAGATGTATATTTTAAAACTAGATCCTTACATTTTCCATTGAGGCTTCTAGACGCAGTTATTTTAAACAGTTAAAGGGGCCCTATTATGCTTTTTGTGGTTTTCCCTTTCCTTTAGTATGTTACATAGCTTTTTGTGCATGTAAAAGGTCTGAAAAGTTACAAAGCCCATAGTCCACGCCAAAGGGAGCTTCTCTCACAGAAAACACTGCTTCTGAAACGCCTAGTTATAGTCTGGCGTTCTCTTCCGTAATTTATCTACGTCACTAAAGCCTGCTTTATACTTCTGCGTGAACGCGATAGCGAATGTAAAAGTTAATTTGGTGCTTACGTTCGCACAGTAGTTTGTCTAAATACTTCAACGTAAGTTTAACGGGCCCACTAGGTGGCAGTGCCGCATTCAGTAATCCAGAATGCACAAAAAAACTTAGACGCACAGACCCGAAACTCCCGTGCACGTCCCGCGAAAGTATAAACAAAGAGACCGAACGTTGCTCACTGCTTTTCATATTTTCTTATATCAAATCAAATTTCTAGTTTATTTATAGAACACGTTTAAAGCAAGCAGAGCTGACCAAAGTGCTGTAGGCCTACAATATATTCACATACAGTTTTTCAAACAATACAGAAAACAGTTGTAACATATAGCCTATATAGGCTATACTATGTACAAGCTAAGTGCATAGAAAACCACTAATATGATTTGAAGGCTATTGCAAATCAGCCTATCTACTCCATTTCACTGTGACATCTGTTTTAATTAGTTTGGATACAGCCAAAATATTACCGAGTATCTACTTGCTTTCTACCCTGCTCAACCAATCAGCAATTGTTTGACGCACTGAGAAGACGCTTCGTGCAACGCGCTGTTAGGATTTGGGAGGACTCCCTGTCAACACGACGTCAGCGGGCCTCGGTGAGCTACGCTTTTCCAGAAGCCCCTCCTCTGCGAAGCTACGCAGAGACATTTACGTGCTCCTCTGCAGAAGTATAAACCAGGCTTTAAGTCACACATTTGAATAATGTTTGGCACGCCCTCAACCAGAGCCAGTCAGAGTGGAGGCCAGGTGGTTTTGCCATGTCGAGAAAACGCTGTTTTGGTGAGTGCGAACATAGACATACATATATGAGCGCGAAAGCAAATTCCCTTTGTTTGGCCAGACAGAGGGTGAATAGAGGTGCTGCAGAATCAGGCAGTTTGGAAAAAATAAATTGTTTATTGAACATTAAAACGCGTAAACCTATTCTAGAAGAACTCCTAAATAAAGGTATGAACCTGAAAATTAACATAATAGGGCCCCTTTAATATATTAGTCCATCTAAGGTTAAAAACGTAAAATAAAAACAGTAGCAATGATGTTCATAAATCTACCCACTCCAGAGAATATTTGTTGTTTATTGGGAATCAGAGCTAGAGATAGATACTTTAGACTACACTGTCATGTATTTTTCAAAAAGGAAAAACGAATTTGAGGTATGTTATGTTGTAGATGTGATTTTTTCTGCCTTAGACATGAAAGCCAAACATCTCTAAACATGGCCTTATGAGGTGTGGGTTTAAACTGTTCTGGTAATCAGATAAGACTGTCATGCTTGGCAGTGGGTCTAACCTTCCTTTCCACTATTATCACGTGCACTCAAACACACGCTGTACACACACACACTCACGCGCATGCACGCACAATTACACTTGAGCCATCTCTCTGGCTGTGTTCGGAATCGCCTACTATGCATACTTGACATACTCAATTTGACTGAAAATCAGTAGGCAGTATGCCAACATTACATAGTATGTGAAATTTGAGTATGGAAAAAGTTCCCGGATGACATACTCAAATTTGGGGAAATGTTGAGTACCCGAGAAAGGTTGTGGCTGCCCGATCTGTTACGGGGGCCGATGTGTTACGGGGTCCGTTGACCTATAATTACTTCTGGCGCGCACAAATATATCTTATCAGGCTTCGTGAACTGGGACTCCTGGCCATTCTACGTTCCAAACTGAAGCTCAGAGGTTCTTGCGTTTGCAGTCACAGCTCATTTTTGTAATAGCCCTCTGTCGATTTTTTTTAAATCTTAGCTCGAGACATATTTCGATTCATTAGCTTTAGAAAACGTAGTGGTTTTCTATGCATTTAGCTTGTAATACACAACAGGTTTCGTTTGATACTGTATTTGAATGTAGGCTATTGTTCTGTTTGTACCGCATTTTAGTCAACTGTTTTAAACGTGCTCTATAAATAAACGTGTTTTGATTACTTACATATACGAGTTTATTATAGATTACACAAATTAATATATGGCCTTAAGATTAATTTATATAGGTACTGATAGCGTCTTTTCCCGTATCCTTTTGCAGAATATTTTAATAATCAGGTGCTGTAGCCATAGTTTATTTTTGTAAGCTATATAATGTCTTTCTTTTGTGGAACAAGGAGTATCAGAGATTATGATAGGGGAATATTAACCTACTCTAGGGAGGCTTGTTGAAGCGTTTTCAAAAACTAACAAATTAATAATGATCGGTCCTATCTTGTAGCTCCAAAAGTTAAGGTAAACGAAAATGGTGAAAGCTAAAACTAGCGTTATTTCACTAGGTTTGCGAGCAAAAGCCTAAAGCCAAGGCAAAGCTAACAGTAAGAGTATATAAAGACACGTATTCAAAATGGGGAGGTATATTAGCTACGCTTTCAATCATAATTAAAAAACAGGTGTAATATAACGTAACCAAATGGATCACTAAGAGTTATCATATTTTCAGCAGCCCTGCATTGAGACATGAAGCTGTAAATTAGTTAACATTAAAACGGCTCAAAAGTTACCGAACTTCGACTCAGTTACTTCGTCTACTCTACTAAGTAAGGTACAACATACATTAGTTGTGTGGCTGCTTGAGCTGGGCGCCGGAAGTAGATGCCGGGTCAACGGACCCCGTAACACTTCGGAACACAGATCGGGCAGCCACAGAGGTTACTAGACGGTGCTTCACGCCCCAAAATGCAATTCGGCAATTTTCTTCTAGCTTTGACAGCGTTACAAAAATGCGGGGTTTTGGTCACATGTTCCAGTTGAGTATCCTAACAATATAATCGAATCTATGTAAAAAGTAGTATTCTAGATTTCGGTTTAAGTAGTCAGTATGCAGTATGTACTCAGTGAGTATGTAGTAGATAGTATTTAAGTAGGCGATTCCGAACACAGTTTGCGTCTGTACACAAGAAGCACGTTCAAGCCAAGCCCCGCCCTAAAACATTTGAATAGCCAATTAGAAACCCTTAACATGTTTGACGTGGCAATGTGTACTAAAACACGG
The DNA here is from genome assembly GCA_026901105.3 of Galaxias olidus. NCBI lineage: Eukaryota > Metazoa > Chordata > Actinopteri > Galaxiiformes > Galaxiidae > Galaxias > Galaxias olidus. The sequence continues at coordinate 254,920 of JAPMUY010006410.1, forward strand.
AAGTAAAGATGGCAAGAAAAGTCGAAGCAAGATTGTGATTGTTAGAACCATAGATATCTGGTCACAAACGATAACGCGCGTTATCTCCCAGTGTAAGGAATGAACAACTTCAAACCAAAATAACGATTCCGTGTGTCAATGTGCTACCTATTTTATAGCTTTATCAAGGTAGTTCATTATTGATCAATGGACAAAGAGAAGAAAACTACAATTGTGGCATATGAGAAGTATGGACAAGACGATATCTGGGAATACCATTTGCAGAATGGACTTTTTGAGAGAAAAAGAAGAGAAAAGGATTGTGCAAAAAGAGGGACTTCCATTATGGGTGTATTTAAAGTAAGCTTTTTATGACCAATTCTGGACCAAAATGTTTTGAAATGTCTTAATTAATTTAGACACATAGTGCCATCTTGGTCATAAGTAACTGCCACATCTTGTGTCTATATTTGTTTTGTACTAGAGCGTTTTTCTGCCACAAGGATTTCCAGATAGTGTCAGCGAAGATTACTTGCAATATCAATTTTGGGACACTCTGCAGGTACAATGTATTAATCAATATAGTTTGTTTAAATCACTTGCATGTGGCTTATGAATAATATAATGGCCCTGTGCAGCTGTCTTTGAGTCCCAGTCAATTGGGCCACATTTACAACAAAAAAATGTATTCAATCATGGTACTGGAATAAGCTGTTGAAGAAATGCGTCCAGCGAATGGCGTACTTTTTATGTATATCGAAGTGTTTCATTTTTAAAGTTGAACATGTGTGTCTCCTTCATGTCTCTTTTTTATTAAACATTCGAACATGCACCATACACACACACAGGCATTTTCCAGTTCTCTTTCGGGTACTCTTGCCACACAGGCGTCTCTAAAGGGTGTTGGTGTGGGGAACCAAGAAGCAACAGTTGCTGCTGCAACTATTACTTGGTTATTAAAAGGTAAGCGTGTAGAAGGTTTGTAGAATGACTAAACATATTGTGATTAGACTATTTAAGTGGCTTGATGTATTGAATTGTACAATACAATTTTGTCTTTAGATGGCACTGGGATGTTAGGAAGAATTATTTTTGCCTGGCTAAAAGGGTGAGTGTCTATTTCACGATAGTCTTGAAATAGTCTTGATAATGTTTTTATGTAATATTTATATTACTTCTCTTATTGTAGGAATAAGCTGGACTCTGAGGCCAAAAAGTGGAGGTAAACATGATATGTTCTGAATATGTAAATATGGCCAGACTTGCTATCAAATCATCTGAGATGCCGTTATACCCTAACAGGCTTTTTGCAGATGTTCTGAATGACATTGCCATGTTCATGGAAATCCTGGCTCCAAACTTTCCTACTTGCTTCTTGTTGATTGTTTGCACAGCAGGAATATTCAAGGTAATAATTACTATGTATCATGCCATATTATCATAGTATTATTATCGTATTGCCATGGTATCATGATTATGTCAATATGTCAATATGTCAATTCAAACTATAATACAAATTTTTGACAGGTTACTCTCTGAGTTGTACATGTTACTATTTAATGGTGGTTTCCTTTCCCAGTCCGTTGTTGGAGTTGCTGGTGGGGCCACCAGAGCTGCCTTAACAGTTCACCAAGCTCGCAGAGACAACATGGCAGATATCTCTGCCAAAGATGGCAGCCAGGTGCATTCTTTATTTTATCTGACTTGTGGACTATGCATAACTACCCATTGATGTCTGGTTTAAAAAAAAATTCTGGGCCCTGTCTTTTTCTTAGGAGACTTTGGTTAATTTGGCAGGATTGCTGATCAGTCTGATTCTTATTCCGCTGGTAACAGACAATCCATTGTGAGTCCTGTCTTTGTTGGTTTTCTAGTTAGTGCAATTACTGAAAATAGTTGTCTTAACTAGACAATCACAGTGCAATTTATTACTATTTAGCTGGAGATCTGTATGAACTGACCGATGCTTTCTGACTCCTCTTTTCTTAAGGCTGACTTTTGTCCTCTTTTGCCTCTTCACCATACTTCACCTCTTTGCTAACTACAAAGCTGTGCGGTCTGTGGTCATGGACACCCTCAATGAAGCTCGACTTGCAATTGTGCTTCATCATTACCTTAAAAATGGACAAGTCCTTAGCCCCCTTGAGGCCAACTATATAGAGCCTGTATTCATAGGTATTCAAATTTTTTATTATGTGACCTATTCTCTGTTTATATATAGCTCAATGTACCTGTTCACTTAAGTTTATATTTATTGATAGTGTTGTCAAATGTTTTTAGAGCTTTTTTATTTTTTATTTTTTATTTTGTTGGCCTATCTTTTTCAGAGTTAAAAAAAACAGTCCCAATCAACCTTGGGGTTAAGCTGGGAGAACTTGTTCAAAGGTAACATGTTTTTTAAATATTGTGCTTATGTCCTAGTCTAATTCAATGTTACAACTGATGCGTATTATTCTGTAGCCAAGAGGAACTTAATTTGGCATTGAAAAACAACTACACACCTTACCTGATCGGAGTCAAAAGTGGCAAGTAGAACTGTATTTTCTTTTCTTTATTTAAATGTGAAAGTGTTAATTTGGTGTTATTCTGAATTTTTTTTTATGAATAAAAATCATAATTTTATATCTATTTGTTTGTTCTCTAGGCAGTGTTTGTGTTTGTTTGGGACCAGAGGCGTCAGTATGTGATGAAATTAGGGCAATGTGCCAAGCGTTTTGTCTCAGAAGCGTGTTGAAACCTAAAACACCACTAGAGGGGCTTTTGAAGCAACTTGCAGTAGCTGAAAAATCAGGTGAGCCTTTACTTTTTTTTTATTACTGCTTTATTACAAACATTCCTTTCGGAGTTTAATGTTTTTTCCAAAGGTTATTGGGAACTGGTGTGTGAAAGTCACAAGATTATGGACCAAATCTTCCAGCCATTTCTCCAAGGTAAATTACAAGTATGTTAGGTATTGTTAGGCAATGTTAGTGAAAATAATCCTTATAATTATTGTGTGGAAATGTTTTAGGCCTGAAACTTTCCGGATGGCAAACCACTCGAACTCTATTGGACTGGGAGGAATGGAGGGTTGAGTGGAAGATGAAGACCACCTGAAGAGTTGCATCGTGGTGATAAAATTTTCAATCAATCACAGTAAAAATGCTGTCACGGTATACTTTAAAAAAAAAACAGAATACAGAAAACACCCCAAAATATATGTTATGTATTAAAAAAATAATTACATTGGCCTACCGCATCATAGTCGCCCTATCTATCAGGTTTTAAACGAGATTCTTCACATTCCACATTTCATTATCTCATTATCACAATCATTATTATATTACAAACTATTTTGAATGATATGGTGTGCCGATGTACGTGTTTAAAAACTACGCAGTTAAACATTCTACTTGATAAGATGTGTCCTGCCATCATGGAATAAACGCAATGCAATAAATGCAATTGTCTTTTTAATGACCTGGAGCAAGCGTCCTTCTATTTTTACAATGGTTTGATGAAGCAGAAAGGTATGGTTCTGCTTGTTTCTACCTGTCAGCGAAGGCCGAATTCAGTTTTACACAGGAAGAAGAAGAAGAAGAAAACGGTTCCCGGACTAATTTGGATCAGGTCGGATTTCTCAAGCTTTAAAAAAAGAAAAAAAATGGGCAGGATCAGATGTTCTGCATATGACTGCGAAAGTCGAACCAAATCAAACGATGGAATGAAATTCTTTAAGTAGGTGGCTTAACTAAGCCATAGGCTTGGTTGCATAGGCAATGAGGGCTAGCACATCGGCCTAGTTAGCTTGGCCTGCACGTGCTAACCCTGGGCAAAGCTAGGTCGAGTCCTTGATTTCATGCATTTATTTATGGACCTTAAATTAGAACTTTGCAATTGCATTGAAGTTGAGACCATTTACATTATGAAATATTAAGATATGTCGGGAAAAGTTACAATTGAATCTGAAATTGTCCTGACCCCAGGTTGCATTAATGGTTTATAGCGTAGAGTGAAAAAGAAAGGGCATGATCATGGAGATTGAAGCCCGGTTGCTGCCTTTCTCTAGAGCTATGTACACTCACGTACATAAGGCCGGGGTCAACATACTACCCCAAATTAAGCACATATAGCCTACCTCGCATACATAGGCTATACTACACTTTTAACTCTTCTAGAGCCTAACACTTTTCCCGAGTACTTCAGTGCAAAAGTTCCTTTGTCATTTGAGCAATGCACTTGCACGGGAACACTAGAGCTGCTTGCAGTTAATTCATTGGTATAACTGGAACTGAAATAAATATGCTACCATTTTCAGATCCAGGAAATTATACATCCATAATTCCGTAGAACAAAATGCATGCGACAAAATGTCTGATGAATTAACTCAAAATCCACCAGAAATATACCATCAGTTGGTAAGATTGCTGTGCTATGGCATGTTAGTTAGGGATTGTCTACTAATTTACCAGAATTTATCAAAAATGAATATATTTGAATTTATGTTAAAATAAAACATAAACTGAGCCAACAGGATTTTTGTCACAGGTTTCCTCTGGATGATGCACCTAGACTTAAAAGATGGCTAATCAATATGAAGTGGAAGGATTGGACTCCCTCACGTTCCTCAGTCGTCTGTATGAAACATTTTGAAAAAAAGTACCTTGAAAGAATTGGTCGTGCTCGGCTTCCGAAAGATGCAATCCCAACCATATTTTCATTTCCAGTGCAACTGAAAAGAAAGAAGGTAAGCCATGATATCATATTGTGGGTGCATGCAGTTGTGACATCAAGCTTAGTCTTTAAGAACCTACATATTCAAACAAGGGCTTTTGTTCAAAAACTTTAACCCTAAATGACACAAATAAAGCCAGGAGTCTGTAGTTGTTTATATTATAGTAACCAACTCACTTGGGATGTCATTGTTAAAACTTTTAGTTTGAATTTATGTAACCTCAAAGGCTTTCTCTGCTTTCAGGTCATCATCAGAAGCAAAAGGTACTTGGTAAGCAATCTTGCTATGAATAGGTATATAAGGGTACAGTGTTCTTTTGTTTCCAGTTCTACTTTTTTCTTGTGGCTTAGGTAACCTGCTCAGTTCAAGATCTACCAATCCAAGATAAAAATGACATTACAGTTGGGAACATTTTTTATCATTGTTTTTATTTAATTATTTGAATAAAGGGCTCCCCTAAAGAGGTCCAAGGCTCAGCTCAGACTATCAAGCCCAAGCAAGGTCCATTCAAGGCAACACGCAACTACGCTAAGTAAGTTATCTTGAGACAAAGATTAGTTCATGAATTCATGCTAATTCTGTGTGACTGATCAGTTAAACTATTAGGTATTTTTAACCATATCTGGAAAGAGCGTGTAAGAAATTTTCATGACCGTGCAATTTAGTTTTAATAACTTTTAAGAGAATCGTCTATAAACTCTTGTCAGTAGCAGTCAGTGAGAGGTAAGTTTCTTCATATAGAAATACACTTGACAACATTTATTTTCGTGTCAGACCAGTGTTCTGCTATTAAGTATTCCAGCCATTTCAACCAATCTTTTTTCTCTTTTGCCTTTTAATGGAGCAGCGTTCCTAAGAAGTTTTCCAAATGGTTCATTGAAATGGACGAATCACTCCTTAAGATTGAATCCTTTCCATATTTCTTTCATGGTGATTACTGTTTCCCACAGGTAAATACCATTGGATATTAGTTTAGTCATCTCTTTTTCATGTTGTTTTCTTCCTCTCTGTTCTGAGAGAGGGTGGGATACTTTGGATGGAAATTGGTTACTGTGGTTAAATGGTAACTGTAGTAATAGTTTAGCATGCGTAGGTAAAAAATCTCACATTTAGAGTAAAACTTATTATTTATAATCCCAGATCTGACTGACTACTTATTTTGTGTTCAGGACGTTAAATGGGCAATGGATCATACCGTAGATGTAAGTTGTGATTTATAAACCATTACAATACAACATAAATGCTTTCTGATAAATAATTATCTGTGTAATTGTGTGTTTTAACTTTAACAGGAGGAAAGTGATTACACTAATTGCAATGATCCAATCCCCATGCACATAATAGGGGTAAGAAATACTAGTTCAATGTAATTTATTAAGTGCAAAATTATTTGTCCACCGTCTAGTCTCTCTTAGAATTCAAACTATAGTCAAAAAGGAAGCATGATCTATCACGATAAACTATTAGAGGACTAAGACTATATGTTATGACTGATAATAGTGGTCAATGATGCTTTGTGTATTATTTATTTAAATTAGGTAAACGGGCCATGGCAATGGCTTGGTGTGGACGTCAGGGGACCCTTGCCCCCAACTTTAAATGGAAACAAGTATATCTTCACAGTGACAGACTACTTCTCAAAGTGGGTGGAGGCACTGCCCATGAGATCTAACTGCCCTGAGGATGTGGCAGAGAACATTGATAACATTATTAGCCACTTTGGCTATCCCATCAAAATACTCTCCCGACTTGACAAAAATGTTGTCAGCAATGTAAGAATTTTTTTTAAATGCTTCTGAATCCTTGAGCCACAGTATGCTATCAAATTTTACAGTCCTTTCTTTTGGGGTACTTTACACATTTATTGGAAAAATAAATGTAAACTATTATTGAATCGGTAATATCTGTTTGGACTATCTTGGTTGCTTATGTGTTTTACAGATCAACCATGCATTGAAAGAAAAACTAAAGATATCCATCCCTCTTGTAATATTTCATCACCAAACCGGCACGCTGGATCAGGTTACAGAGGGCATGATTGATAGGTGCTTTAAATTCAACTTTAAAGTTGAAGTTTAGATAACATATGGTTTAAATGATTTTTTTATTTTTACCATGGCTTTATTTTTTGCTATACACCCAAACAGGATGGTGTTTGAAATTCTGGAGCACCATGCCTCTGATTGGGATGTATACCTTCCTGCCAGGGTTTTTAGCCTGTGTTTCCAGGAGCATTCGAGTACAAAAGAAAGGCCTTTCTCCATGCTGTGTTGCAAGGGATTGCAGCCCATCACTAAACCAAGACCAGTGCATGTAAGTAAAAAAAAAATGGAAAAAAATACCGGAATTTACCTTCACCGACTTGAAATGTGTGCAGTGACGTTTTTATTTTGATGACAGAAGATTTTTTCACCACCAGATACCTATCTCTGGCAAAATAAACAATTAATCTTAAAACGCAATGCATGTGTCCTTCTTCCTCTGGTCCTACAGCTCAGTTGTTCACAGATACGAGACAGCACCATCATAGTTCAGTTTCAACGCGTGAGAGGTGAATGTCTCGATGAGAATTTGATAAAAGTCATTGTTCATTATTTTTACATACCAAAAACATTACGTTGTAGGTTTGGCATACCAAGTCTTAAATTACTTCTGGATTTTCCTTTTTTTTATTTTATAAAATAATTGTGATTCAGGTAGTGCTGAGCAACGTCTAGGAGACACCATAACAATAGAGGAACCAGATAAGGACACACCAACAGGCACCCTAACAACCAATTAACCTGACAAGGAAACATCACAAGTAGACACATTACTAATGGAAGAACTAGCCATGGAAATATAATAAGAGGACGCACAATCAGCAGAGGGATTTAGGAAGACAACATCAGAAAGAGACACCATAACATTGGAGGAACCTGGTAAGAAAACGTTAGGAGAAGACTTCATAGCTGGGTAACACTTAATAATAATAATAATAATAATAACTTTTCGTAATAAGCAGTTATTAGACCATTATTAAACTATTATCTCATTATTTGTAAATGTGTTATAATGATTTATAAATTGTTTATTTAGGCATTTGTAAATTATGAATTGGAAGTTGATCATTATCATCTGATTAGACAAATAATCAATGCAGAGTAACAGGACTAAACCTGCAGAAAGCAGACTGAACCAACCAAGAAAGTGTACTTCATATCAGTGCAAAGTTCTCAGTCCAAGAAACTAAACAAAATAACAGTTCTTAAATGTTTTAGAAATTATTTATAGATAATTATCACACATTTACTAATGATAATATTCTAGTTTAATGATGATCTAATAACTGCCTGATAATGAAAGTTATTATAAAGTGTTACCCATATCTGAATAATTTTGTAAGAAAAGCTTAGAAAAGACTCCATAAAAATCAAGTAATAACTTGGCATAGAAACATCAGATGAAGAAACAATAACTATAATAAGAGTGTTAGTTTTAATCTTTTCACTTAAGGACTTGAAAACAGTGATGGAGCTCATTGTATTTGGGTAGTACTTTTTTTTTGTAGGTAGGTATAATGATATAATCTGATGGTTTGAAAACAGTTGAAATTATTTACTGTATTAGTCCTTGTTTATCAAATTGACCAGTTGAGATAAAATAAATAATTCTGTGAGGTCCCCATTTTTTTGGGAAAAATATTTTTGTGATCCATTATTAAATAGGGAGAAGACTGCCTAGTTGAATAAATAGGATGTCTTCATTGTTATTCATTTTTGGAGTATGTGATGGTAAGAGTGCAGTACTGTAATTTGGTTGTTGGTCATAGTCTATAGTGAACTAACAAAGTCGCGTTGCTAAGATTTACAAATGTAAAATTTTTGTATGGTCTAAGCCAAGGAAAACAATTGTTACGCACTTAACATAAGTTGTACAGAAAAGTATTAGAGGAGTTACAGCTTAATTATATATTTACTGTACCATTCTGTACTGAAAGTGTTGTCCTGTATAGGTTTGTCTGTAAACAATGCACATTTAAAACCCATGCAATATGTTCTGTGTAACTATTTTGATTACCCATGTGGTGGAAATTTTGTATAAGAATCTCAGATATAGACTCACTATGCACTTGCGTGGGCTGAGGACTGGTTCTGGGTTGAAAATTAGCCCTCAAACACATGATTGTTGAGAAAATGTGATTAATGCTAATTAATTGTGTTGTTATGAGTCACATATTGAAGTAACGCAAATGCAATATTACCCACAATGGTAATTAAATTGAAAAACTAGTGACTGACGGGTCATAACTATACTGGACATGCTGAGTTTAAAATCACCTACTGTGTGGCATACACCGATCAGCCACAACATTAAAACCACCTGCCTAATATCGTGTAGGTCTCCCTCGTACTGCCAACAGCTCTGACCCGTCGAGACATGGACTCGACAAGACCTTTGAATCAGTCCTGTGGTATCTGGCACTAAGACGTTAGCAGCAGATCCTTAAAGTCCTATAAGTTGCGATGTGGGGTCTCCAAGAATCTGATTTGTTGTTCCAGCACATCCCACAGATGCTCGATCGGATTGAGATCTGGGGAATTTGGATGCCAAGTCAACACCTTGAACTCTTTGTCATATTCCTCAAACCATTCCTGAACACTTTTTGCAGTGTGTCAGGGCGCATTATCCTGCTGAAAGAGGCCCCTGCCATCAGGGAATACTGCTGCCACGGAGGGGTGTACTTGGTCTGCAACAATGTTTAGGTAGGTGGTAGGTGTCAAAGTAACATCCACATGAATGCCAGGACCTATGTTTTCCCAGCAGAACATTACCTAGAGCATCACACAGCCTCCGCCTGCTTGCCTTCTTCCCATTGTGCATCCTGGTGCCATCTCTTCCCCGTGAAGATGCACACACACCTGGTCAGCCACATGATCTAAAAGAAAACGTAATTAGTCAGACCAGGCCACCTTCTTCCATTGTTCCATGGTCCAGTTCTGACACTCAAGTGCCCATTGTAGGCGCTTTCGATGGTGTAAAGAGGTCAGCATGGGCACTCTGACCGGTCTGCGGCTACGCAGCCCCACGTGCAGCAAGTTTGTTAACTAACCATAGCCAGCATTAACATTTTCAGCAATTTATGCTACAGTAGCTCTCCTGTGGGATCAGACCAGAAGAGCATTCCTTCGCTCCCCACGCGCATCAATGAGCCTTGGACACCCATGACCCTGTCGCCGGTTCACCAGTTGTCCTTCTTTAGACCACTTTTGGTACGTACTAACCACTGCATACCGGGAACACTCCACAAGACCTGCAGTTTTGGAGATGCTCTGACCCAGTCGTCTAGCCATCACAATTTGGCTCTTGTCAAAGTCGCTCAGATCCTTAAGCTTGCCCGTTATTCCAGCTTCCAACACATCAACTTCAAGAACTGACTGTTCACTTACTGCCTAATATATCCCACCCCTTGGCTTGACAGGTGCCATTGTAACGAGATGATCAATGTTATTTACTTCACCTGTCAGTGGGTTTAATATTATGGCTGATTGGTGTATGCTCAACATACTAAATCTGAATTCAAATGGGTGTTATGTATGCCTGTGGTATGTCTATTTTTAATACAAGATGAATTAAATGTGTAAACTGCTGCTTTGCAGTTTGAATGGATGCAGCTACCAACACACTTAAAGCTAACAGATGATTAGTGGTGCATGAAAGACAAAGTAGATCTAGAATTAATCATATTAGAGGCCTCAGGCCTTCAACTAGGCCTATACTTTTTTAATAAGGCTTAAGTTGGTTTGAGAATAACTTACTGAGAACGTACATCTTTACAGATAATAATACACATAGGTAGAATACTTTACTTTAATTGCAGGATGCAGTGCATAACATAACATTTTCATGCTGGGGCTCAAATCTTCACCTTTGCGGCAGTTGGTCCAAGTTATGTATTATTAAGTTCGCATTCAGAAGCCCGCATTTGACAGCTGTTTTGATTGACGCATTGCATTGTGGGAAATCAGTGGAGGCGTAGCTGTGCAACCAACCGAAAGAAATGGTGAGTGAGGATGAAAGATTGAGCTTAACAGTTATATTACAACTATATGAATGTAACATTTGTAAAAGACGTTGCTTGCCAGAATGAGAGGTTACGCTGATATGATAAGTTTGCTAACTTAATGGAAGCTTAAAGAATGATCCGAGACAATTTGAATGTCTTTGTTTCGCAGCTGCTAGCTACTGCTAGCGTCGTTAGCTGGTATTCGCTACCTAGCTAAATTAGCTAACTATCTAGTGACAACTTACGAAACGACGTAAGTTGCAACAAACTGCAACAAAACGGCTTCTTTTGAGTGTGGGTAAATGCAACCCAGTTGAAAAAAATATTGTTTAATAGGATTGTTGGCAACCCACAACGAACTACAACGTTTGCTTGTAACAGTCATTAGCTTCACCATGACCACTAGCCCAGGCAGTGACTGAGTAAGTTGTAAGGCGACAACGACATCACTGATCTGCAGCCAAGTCAACTAACAATAGTCTAGTAGTTACTCGTTAACATTGCTTGGGTACCTAACTAATGGTCTGCTAGTACTACAGCGGCTACTGCTAGTAAATAGAAATGACTGGTTTTGCCGACATCATAACCCATCAATGTTGTTTACAATTTGTTAGCTAACGAGGTTAGCGAGGTATATAACTAGCTAAATGGTTGATGCTGTTAGCCACTATGGAACTGCAGCCATCTCGGGTTTTCTGATGCTATATTATACGCATATTCAACCGAAAACAAACGCTCTTCCTCGGTAGCCGATCTATAGATATCTATCTATAGGAGGCAGGGGCAAAGGGGAATATGTACTTTTAGGATAAATCACCCGGCCTAAATCTAATCTCACTAAGTGGTCTTCTCACACTTCTCACAAACGTTGACGTCAGGATTCTGGAAGTTTAGATTTTTACTTCTTCTGTTTCTGTGGTCTGCCACAGCAGTACAACAGCCCATGATATTGCCTGTCAGTTGTGTTTATTTACAAAACGACGTTTGTATCAAATTAAATAATTTATAATTTTTGAAAATTTGAACTTCTGGTAGACAATAATTAAAAACATTTGAGAGAAACTGTTACTTTAATTGTAAGTCTGAATGCATCATAATTTCATCTAGTGAAATACAACTTTAAATGAAAGTTGTCAAGTTCATCGTCTATTGCCCAGGGTAAGGCCAACAGTTGGGGATATTTCTTTGTAAACATATGGTGTGTTTTGTGCTGCACTTGCATATTTTAAAGATCACCTTCCAATATCTTTTCTTAACCAACATGTATTTCTGTTGATCTCAGGACGTGTTTCTAATGATCCGGCGTCACAAGACGACCATCTTCACAGATGCCAAAGAGTCCACAACGGTTTATGAGCTGAAGCGTATTGTGGAAGGTATTCTTAAGAAGGCGCCGGAAGAACAGAGGCTGTACAAGGTATGATGTACTGTTAAGAGATGGATTTTCGATGTGTAGAATTGCACTGATTAGATTAGATTAGATTAGATTCAACTTTATTGTCATTGCGCATGTCACAAGTACAAAGCAACGAAATACAGATTGCATCTCAACCAGAAGTGCTTTTAGCAGTGTTTAAATAACATAATTTACAAAGTGCAGTATGAAATGATATAAAAAAAGATATACATATGTGCAGTGTCTATATCTATGTCTATGAACAGGCTATGATAACAGTATAAATAAATTACGATATGAGTAGTGTACAGTAGTGGGTGATTTACATTATCTACAGAATGTTAAGTATACAGTATGTACAGTGCAGTACAGTGCAATGGATGATTTACATAATCTACAGAATATATAGTATACTGTATGTACAGTAGTGCAGGGAAAATGATTTACATTATAAACAGCATATCTACAGTAGTGCAATGATACTTGGTAGAGTCCTGGTGCTGTGCACTGGCACATATTATGGGTCTGCTGAAGCAGTGGAGCAAGCTACTACTTTGAATCAAAGCTGTAACTCTAATTTGATCTAATACTCTTGCCTGCCTAAATTGAACCAATGATTGGGCTTTTCTGTCTTACTATTGGCCAGGATGATATGTTGCTTGAGGATAGTAAGACACTTGGAGACTGTGGGTTCACAAACCAGACAGCCAGACCTCAAGCCCCAGCCACTGTTGGACTAGCTTTCCGCCTCGGTGGTAAGTTACTATCATAATAAACTGAAGGATTATTGCTGGTGTTTAACTAAATATAGAATAAAACTAAGACTGTGTGCTTAACTTTGAATTTTAGCAGACTAGATGGTTCAGTAGTGTTGTACCTCAATTTGCACATATTTATGTATTTATTATGTTATATTTGATAGCCATTCTGTTCTCCAATCCCTCCCTGAAACCTCTCTTCTAGTATACTATCCCTCATTACCTCCTAACACTCTCTCTATCTCTCACAGATGATTCGTTTGAGCAGCTGAGAGTTGAGCCCTTCTCCAGCCCCCCTGAGCTTCCTGACGTAATGAAGCCGCAGGACTCTGGCAGCACAGCCAATGAACAGGCTGTACAGTGAAATAAATCAAGTAGCATGGAGGGAGGGACACATGGGGGAGGGAGGGGTGAAATTTGGGCATGATGCTTTGTGGGCAGTTTTTGCAGACTACAGTACATGTGGACTATGAGATTATCGACAGCAGAAAATCTACAAATTCCCTTATTCACCTGAGGGACATTTTCAAACTCAAGTTCTCACATTTATCCTGACATAGGCTCACAAATGTTATTATACACTCACACAAGGCCTCAAAACAAAGATATCTGACTGAATTGTCACAACACTGTCAGTCTTCATCTAGAGGCTTAGTTTAAAGGCTGAACATAAGAAGTGTACCTCTTATTTAATTGATGTAGTCTTTTGGGGAGTGAGAATTTGCATACATTTTGTGTTTTGTTATATTTGGGGTGCTGAAAGGGATTTCAGGGGTAGGTGTTTATTAAATGTCTAGGCATTTGTTCTTTATGGAATAATATTTTTGATTTAGCATTTTTAAAAATTACTTTTGTCTGGCTATGTTGCAAAATAGGAGATGCTTGTTAGAATACTACTAGTTTATGTGCATGAAATGGATCGGACATTAATAAACAGATTCACTTTTTGATGATGGGAGTATCATAAGTGTAGTGAACACACACATAAACAGGACGACATGAAGATTACAAATAGGATATTGTTGCTTAGTTTCAGTCGTTTATGTTAAAGTGTCCGTTAATTTGCTGACTGCACTGAAAACTTTGTCTATCCAAATCTGCATCTATTTGATTGTTAACCCCTGCCCCCCTCTCCAAATGTAAGGTATCCTTTTGTTTTTATGAAACCAAAGGACAACTGGAAAGGAATTGTTATGTACATTAAAATTATGCTATACAGAGCAAAAGTTGTAATACAACCCCTAGACCTAGTGTAAAGAAAAACTTGCACTGAATGTGATTACTTTTTAATTAGAAAGATTTTCTGTCTGGCGTATGCCTTCAGTGATATTTGCATTACAAATTGTTAATGCGATTGAAATTGGTTGTGGTTGTTTAAAAATCAAAATCAAACTTCATAAAAGCAGCACTTGAAACTGACTTGAGGGCTGACATTAAAAACAACCTTTTTCTTTTTCCAGTTCTACTACTTGTGGTCATTGTATGCATAGGGTTGTCTGTCTGCCAGTATGTTTTCAATATAAATCCGAGCTGGCAGGCAGCCAAAACCTCCTTTTATCCAAAAACGCTAAAAATATTGTAGCTGTAGTTAATACCAATACAACTGCTAACACGGGATTGTAGACGTTTAATATTGGAGTAATCAATGTAATCCCAGAGGTTTCTTTGTGTTTTGGCATTTTTGCCATGCGTGCAATTGTGAATATAATATTTTATTTAGCAAATTGCATTTCTTGGTCCAAGAGAAGTTAAGAAATGTAATTGATTAGAATTGACCCCAGATGTCTCCTCCCATGCTTCCTTTTACAGATGGATTTCATAGGACATTTATATACTTTTAACATAACCAACAATTTCTATGAAATTTGTAGGATATGACAACATCATCACACATATGGCTGTTACTATCTCACCTGCTTGTTGAGATGACAAGGAAGATTATACATTCACACAGATACTCATAAATGGATACAGGCTTCCGCCTTTGTTTCCTCCCTGGCCAACTGGTGGAGGCTGCAATTTCAGGACCGCCGTCCTGGGACCCTGGCTATACTCCTGGCCAACGTGACGACGTAACGTCACATATGTACAACTCCCGGATGAACCTTGAGGAATTAACTCCGTGTATTGGAATTTAAGCCTAAATTTTGTAGCTCTCTTCGACAGTAGCTTATTCGTTTAGCCGTAAACTTGAAAGAGCCGAGGTAACTAACGTAAGCTATATCTAACCAGCTAGCTAGCTGTGTTGTTAGTATTGTGCTGAAAAAGTATTTAACGCCAGTGAAAGCTAGCTGCAGTTTTAAGGCCAGGGTTTCTAACGTAACGAGTAACGTAGTTTACTGTCTCGTGAGTTTTGACAACCAGGATTAGTTGGCTCCGGTTTTTTTTTTCGAAGACCAAGATGTTCAAGGGGTATGTGGAATCAGCTGGTAGAGCTGTGCTTGAGATGATGCAGCACGAGTGGGAGCCTCTATCGCAAGACGAATTGGAACAACGATTGGACCAAGCAGTTGAAAATATTCTTGAGGGGGAATTAGTAGCAAAGGTTCCAGCCCAACACGCAAGTTTTGTTTTAAAGCTAGTTGAAGCTGAATTGGAAACAGAATCCCGAGTTTTATCAACAACAAAACCCACCATTTCGGAAGAAGCGCAATCTGATGCCTTGCTTAGTGAAACGGTGGACAGTAATGCAGTTAGGGTATGTTATTTCCTTTCGTCTGTCATGGTTTTACGTTGGAATAACGTGATGATTCTGTGAAGACATGATGTTGACAACTCACTCACTGTTACTTTATGTGCTTTTCTATTATCCCAGTACTTAACAGATCTGCTGCAAAACTCCAATTCAAGTTTTAGCAAGAGCAGATTGGCTGGAAGGGCACGCTTGTCTTTATCCCACACAGTCCTACTCTCCCTCACCCTCCTCTCAAAGCGCATCAGCTATCGATGTGTGTCTACTAGTTTCCGCTTAGAGAAGGGAAACATTCACAGGATCTTCTTTTCTTTCTGTGAGCGTGTTAACAAGTTGGAGGAGCAACAAATCAAATGGCCAACAGGTATGTGATTGTGATTTGCTTTTAGCTACCATTTAACCACTTGGGTTGTTTACTCTTACACATATTTGTTAATCTTGCAGATAGTAAATAGGTTACGCAAATCTGTTGTAAATAACCTATGCTCTTATCTCTTCATTTAATCATCCCTTCAGAAAAAGAGGCTGTTGAAAACCTTCACCACTTGTCCAGTCTGCTAAGAACAGTAGGGGGGCTGGAGGAGCAATGCTTCCCCAAAGTCCTTGGAGTTTTGGGGCACACACGCATCCCTATCCGACTACCCATTGGAAAGCACGATGTAATAAGCACGGTGCCAGAGGTGAAGCGCATGAAAAAGGAGGCTCATCCCGACTCTTGGCTGAACTTAGAACTAGTGTGTGACTGTAACGGAAAGTTCATTTTCTGCAGAATCAGCAAGGGGTCAGATACAGATAGAGCCAGTGCCCTGAGAGACAAGCTCAGACAAAACCTTGAAATGATGCCTACAGGCACTTGCCTTGTTGCCAGATTAGGATACCCTCTCACTCCCCACATTTTGACCCCACACGCTGTAAGTCATGGACCCAGGGAGAATCTCTACAACAAGACACTGGAGGTTCATTTTAATATTCTAGATCAGGCTGTAGCTGACCTGAAAGCCAGATTTCAAAGACTTGTATATCTAGACATGGGGAACTATGAAAGAGCCAAAGCTGTTGTGCTCACTGCTTGCATTCTCCATAATGTGTTTCTTGACATGGGACCAGCCATTAAAGGTTATGTTGAAAAAGAGGAAGTCATGGTCCAGGAGAAAGAGGGGGAGGTAGAGGAGGAGGGGGGTAAAATAAGAAATGTCATTACAGATTTGCTATATAATGAGCTGGATTGTGGAAGTAAGCCTACTTGATGTGTTAAAATCAAGAATATGTGTGGTTGTGTAGTTGGACTGATGGAGTGCAGTATGTGTTCATAAAAGCAGACTTTATATTGCTTTGAATCAACAGTGTTTTCATATTCAAATGTTAGTAAATATCAGATGTAAATACACAAATAAAATATGTTTTACTAATTTCAACTCAATGTATGGTTATAAAAGGTCTTACCCAACTGATATTGGGTATAACTATTTATTGAAAAGATAGAATGCCTTTAAAGGACTATATAAGCAATGTTTACATTAACTCATATAAACAGCACAAACATGCAACTCGCACACTTTCATCAATCTTATTTTGAAGACCACCTCACTGGTTTTGATATACCTATATTTCCACAGTTTTATGTATTTATTTTGCTAATGGACATGTATTATATGTGGGTAATGTTCAACTGGAGCAACATTTTTAAATCAAGTTGATGAGACTGTTTTACTCTAATCTGACACTGGGATGTCTCCACAATTCCAAACAACTTCTAAATTAAATATTCAGCATTCCTAAAGTGGTGCAGAGCTACCCTAAATTCACTTTTCTTTTGTTCCATTGAGCTTTACTCATCTTTATATTGTTGTATTAAACTTTTCCATTCATAGTCTTGTAAAGTCTTTTTAGTCTTATTATGAAAGTGGTAGAATAATACTATTCCTTTAACAGCTGAGAAGGGTTATTTTGAGCCAAACTTGAAATTGCCTGTGCAAGGTTGTTGATGGCTTCAATCTTTCTCTCTTCCAGGGCTTTTTGCTGGGCCCACATGTTCATCTTTCTTTCCTGCAGCTCCATATACAACTGTAGTACATCCTGTGGAGGGCGGGTTGGGAAGGGAGCTTGCACCAAGGAGGGTGTGGGAAGAATTGGGGTGAATTTCTTGCTAGCAATCACCTTACCCAGTTTAGTCCCATTAAGTTTAGCCTTCCGCTGTGCCTCTACCTCTTCCCTACTTTTGCCCAGGACGTCATGCATTGCCTTAAAGAACTCCCAGTGGACGCTTCCAACTCCCAGCCTTTTGGCCCGTTCAGAGTTTTTTCTGTATGTTGCCAGCATGTTCCTCCACTTGAGGTCACACTCGTATGCCTTGACATTGCTTATATGGTTCCCTGCTTCCCTTAGTTTGACATTAACCTTATCTGACACCATCTCCCACAACTTTTTTTTCTTGCAAACTGGCTGATCAAAAGCCTGGTCCATTTCTAAACGAGTGTGGACAAGTTGCCAGGTGGCCTGAAGAGTCCAGACAAATTCTGCAAAGAAAATTATGAACATTTACTCGTGTAAATTATGACAGAACATCAAATGTATTTATTGAAGTGTATGGCTATTAGCATTACATACATGTGGCATAAGGAATAAAAAAAATGTTGTTCCTTTTATTTTTTTAACATATTTGCACATTATTTGAAATGGATCATTGATTAAGACCATGGCAACTAACCAACTAGTTATCACCCCCAGACTCATCAAGCCCTCCTCGCACGTAAAATATGATGAATGATAACTTATGATTCACTTAGCTACCTGCTTTTGTTTTATCAGCTTCGAAGTTGGATACCACAGAAGTATTTTCTTCCAGTTCAACAGCTTCTGTCACTAGGGTCTCAATTACCTCCATAATACAAAGGTGACTGTTGTTTACTAAAGAACTATCGAAGAATTTAACAACCCTGTACTCAACCGATGAACTTTTCCGCATCAAGGAAAACGATGAATATAACAACCTCTTAGGCGATTTGGAACATGTAGTTCCTGAATTTCATTGTGCGAGTCTTCTGTTGCGATATAAACTACAATCCCTGTAGGCGTTGGAAAAATAATGTAAACACCAAGCACACTATGTATTATGGGACATGTCGTTTGTTTATTGGAAGAATACCACTGCCCACTTGCAAAGTTACATTATTGGTACTACAACACCCATGATCAAAATGAACCCCATTTATCCATTTACACTGTCCTCTTCTAGTGACCGCCTCCTTGTTTATTGCTTGGCTAAAGATGGCGTTAGTGTCTAACTATAGCGTCAGTATTTTCGATTGCTAAAATAATTCGGCCATTCGTAACAAAACGTTATTGAAGCATTTATTTCATTATTTGACCTGAAGACAAAAAAAATGTGATAGTGAAATTGTATCTCCCTTACTTAGAATAACGTTAGTTAGGCCTTCTCACGTTATGTAGGCCTATTTTAGGGAGTGGACCGAAGGTATACGAACTCCAACTCCCAGCAACATTTTTTGGGAGGAGTCAGGTGGTAAATTTCTTTCTATTTTCATGCTGGTACTTGTAGTTTTCATGTTGTTGTATTGATGGACCATATGGGCTAAGAAATAAATGTGTCTTATTCTCAGCCCCCTATCATTCCGCATGTATTCACTGTCTTTATAAAAAGACACTTTTGAGGATAGATAAATTAGTGGAGGTAGTGCCCACTTGACAATGTTATCATGGCAGCAATGCCATTACAAGGGAACAAAACAACTGTAATTGGGCCTGATACCTCCAGGGAAATGTCTTCATCATTGCCTGAGTCTTCGCTGACCTGGTGCCTGTCTCAGCTGAGCAAATCTAGTTTAGCAGCAGAGGATGAGCGAAACAGCGTGGTAGAAACCAACGTAGGTCAAAGCAGAGACATGGACAAGAAAATCCGAGCATGGCAGTGGCGAGCGCTGGTTGCCATTCGTACACAGCACATCAAAGGAGATAACTCTGGCATTGCCAGATTCAGAACCCACGGCGGACTTAAGTCCCTCTTGAACTTGCTCAAACATCCTGAGTGTCCCAGAAAGACACTCGATCTGGCTCTCAGCATACTGGCCAATTGCTGTACTGAAAGGGATACGCGTGTGGAGGTATGATGGATGAATGGATATAGAGAACTCTATTGTCAGTAACACTAATTTGAATATTAACTGTGATAACTGTTTTTACTGTCTTCTTTTAGGTTCGTAAGCTTAGTGGGATATCTGTTATAGGTATGTAGAAATTGTTAGTAGTTGTGAATCTTTATTTCTCATGGTGACAATCACCAACCAGTGACTGTTCATTTGTTGAAACTATATCCGATGTGTTTGACGAGATTCCCTCCTGTTGAATATGAGTCCTCCTGATATGTTTTTTGTAAATCTTAGTTGACATTTTGAAGAGGAATGTAGCAATGGAGTCAGTCCAGAACAGAGCGGCCAGGGCCTTGGGTAACTTGGCCATGGATCCAGAGAATTCAACCCTGATTCATACTGCTGGTAGGTCTAAGGACTAAAAACATTTAACCATGTTTGAATTGTTTAAAAAAAAAAAAATCTATCCATAGGTTATCATATTATACAACTCGTTTCCTGAGGTCTTTTTGTAGTCTTATTTTATCCAAAATGTTAATGATATTGGTAAAAACACATTGCCAAGGCAACATCAACCTAAAGACAAGGTGAAGTTTTACTTTCTCTTTCTCTCTGACAAATAGGTGGTGTCCCTCTCCTCCTTCTGTGTGTTTCCCTGGCCTCTGCCCCATCCTCTACCTTAGCTGCTTCTACCAAAACCCCCTGTCCCAAGATGGAGTGCGCTCAGTCAGCTGCCCGTGCTCTTCTCTACCTATCTGATACACCCGCTAACCGCCTCCTGCTGCTCACCCAAGGCACACTCACTTCCCTGGCTCCCCTTATTGCTCCAGAGTACCCCTTGGGGCTGAGGCGGGCGGCTCTCAGGACCCTGCATGAGCTCACCAAGGGCTGTGGCATAGAATGTTCGAGGGAAGTGTCCCGTTCTGGGATTCTCGCTCAACTGGGAGTCATGGCTTCTGGGGAAGCTGGAAAACCTTTTGAGGAGCTGGCCTTGAAAACCCTGGCCAACATGTGCTCTCAAGGCTGCCTTCGGCCTTTGGTGGGCTCACTGGAGGTTATTCAGAAGTTTACGGAAGAGGTAAAAAAGGAACCTTTAAAGGCTGGAGTGTTCTTCAAGGCTCTCTGCTTGTGTTGCAAGGAGGCAGTGAACCGTGCTAAGGTGAAAGAAAGTGGCGGTCTGGAGGTGATGATCCGTTTCTTGTCTGCACATCGGAGTCACCCCTTTTCCCGGTTAGCTATCCTGGCATGTGTCGACTTTGTGTATGATGAATCTGCCCTGGAACAGTTGCAAGAATTGGGACTGGTTCCACTGCTTGTTGCCCGTTTGGTTGAGCTGGCCAAAGGAGAGGAACCAGCCGTGGAGAAGATGGACGTCAGCGTTGCCGCCATCATGTCCCCTTCATGTTTTGATTCCTTCGACTTCCCGTCACTTGAGGGGAACAGGAAAGAGGAGGGGGGCAAGGAGCAGGGCCTGTGTTCATCAAGCTTCCTAAGCCTGCGGTAGGTAACAGCACAACTTTACAGCTTTGTTTAGTGGGGTTGTTATGATTCAATTCAATTGGATCAACGGCACGTGTTCATTCTCCCTCCTGTTTCTCCAGGTCCTGGCTGGTGTCTGAGGGTCTGATCTCTTCGGAGGGGGAGCTGCCGGACTCCCCCGGTGGTGTGGAGGGGGACTGGGGAGGCCTTCAGATCCCTTCCTTGTCCTCTCCTCAGACCTCCTCCCCTGATTCACGTTCCACCTCGAAATGCCACTCCCCTACCAATTTCCCACCCCCCTTTACTCTGACACCAGACTCGATGGGTCGGCCGGCCTCGACTTCTTCGATAACCGCTTCAGTCCAGCTTCACTTGACTTCCAACCCACAACCCTCATCGGCTTCCATGTCTGATGTCCAGGTCGTTGTTCCCCCGTCTCTTCCGTCCCCTCCAAAGACACCGCTCACCCCCATCTCACCAACAAAGTTCTGCTCCCCTCCAAAGAAAAGGCCCCGGGTCCATTCGACTGCTCGCTCGACCATGGTCACCCTCGAGACCCCCCCAGCAGTGCCGCGACCCCCGGTCTTCCACCACCCCTACCATCCTGAACCCTGGGCGCCAGAGTCCCCCGTCTTACTGCTGCTGTCACGCTTCTCTCATGCCACCGACCCAAGTTCTGCACTGGTCAACTCGGGCATCATCTCCGGCCTGCTGTTCTACCTCACTCGGCACCAGGACCCCAGCGGGAGGTGCTTCCGTATGCTGTGCCGGCTGAGCTGCAACCCAAACTGCCTGCAGGCGCTTGTCCGGAGTGGGTCAGTGGCCCTTATTCGACACCACCTCTGCCAGAGAGACACAGAGGTAGAAAGAAGAGAGAGGCAGTCTGGCAGAGTTAAAGCCAAAGTGAAACAGCTTGGTAGGCATTATTGTTTTTTGGCACGATTGATTCATGATACTGCGCTTAACCAAATAATTCAGGTGCTATAGGTGTAAACGGTTACGCTAAAAATAAAGAACTTGTCTTTCCCCCCCTTCTGTTTTTCAGGACTTTCCCTGCTCTCTAATCTGCGTGTCCAGTCTGAGTCTGGATTTGGCACTGGCGTCTTAGCCCACGTGATGCTGTCAGGCTCCGAGTCAGACAAGTTAAATTGTGCACTTTCTCTACCTCTAATCAACAGGTAATGGTACTTGGTCTGATTAAAAGGATTTCCTAATAGTCCTTTGGGCTTATTCTCTTGTTATCTATTATACAGAATTTCAGAGTGCTCTATCATTTCATCCTACTCTTTTTGTTCTCTCGCAGCAACAAAGCTCTTTTGAAGAAACTTCTATTGGACAATGGTGGCCTTCTTTTTGCCCTGGAGCCCCTGGGATATGACGATGAAGAGCTTGGTGACGAAGGGGGCCAGACCAATGGATGTGGAAGGTTTCCTTCAGACTGGCTGAACTCGCAGCAACATGTCTCAGCTCCCAAGCTCTTCTCTCTGTACTTCTCTCTCCTGATTAGTTGCTTGTCTAGCCTGATGGGTGCCAAATCCGATCTGCTTAACAAGCGGCCCCACACTGCCAGTCCTATTCCATCACTATCAAATAATGAAACTGGCAGAGATTCACCCCCCCTATCGAAAAAACAATGTCTATCAAACCAATGTCTCTACCATGATTCAACCTTTGACATTTTCTTCTTGCTGGATGATGGGACCAAGATCTGCGCCAACAGGGAGACAGTGGCTGGAGCGGAGGGGACAGACGTCGGCTCCGAGTACTTCAGAGCCCTGCTGAGAGGAGGCTTTGGAGAAGCACAGGGCAGCACAGCACAGGCCATCCCCATCAAGGATGTGAGTAGAGGTGTGCTGCTGCCTGTGCTGCATTACCTGCATGGCTGCCGCCTGACCGAAAACACCGTGGAGCTGGATCGAGAGACCGAGCTGGGAGCCACAAGACAGTGTCAGGTTTTGGGATCTTTGGCCAGTGAGGGCCTGGGCATAAGTCAGAGGGGGGCGGAGAGGCAGGTAGTGGGGTTCCAAAAGACAGCTCTTGCTGAGTTGATGATCGGAGCCCACCGTTTCGTAGTGACGGAGCTACAGAAAGAGGTGGAGGATCTCTGTGTCTCTTTGCTTCTGTCCTGCTCCACGAAGCCGACCAGCCGAGCTTCACCCGCTCCTATTGAGAACACTGGGACAAAGACCCCATCGATCGTAGACCAAGATGGATCCGAGGGGGATTCTGTTGACGAGAGCCTGGCTAACCGTACCTCAGACTTAGGGCTAAGTGGCTGTGAGGCAAACCGTCATGTAACCTCCTGTCTCAAGACAATCGCAAGTGTCAGTTCAGCTTCCAATTTATGTTGCAAGAAAATCATAGGGAAATCATTGCAGCCTAAAGTATCCAGGTTAGAGCCTGCTAAGACTTTGATGAATAGTTCACCGCACGTGGTTAAATCCAAAGCAGCGCCCCAGGATTCGTCTCTGAAAGCCGTGCCTGGTGGATGGGCCCTAAGCTCTCTTCTCCCCCAGATGTACGCCTTCTCCCAGCATTACAGCTACCCTGGGCTGGGCAAGGCCTGCCTGGCCCTGTTGCTGGGATCCCAGGGCTCTCCTCAGGCCTTCTCCTCTTCCAGAAAAGCTGGGGACTGCCTTCGGAGGCTGATCAGAGATGCAGACTGTACACAAACTTTGAAACAGGACATATTGAGTCTGGCCGCTGTGGCTCTCAGCTGAAGAGGGATGGGGACTCGGGTGGTCATTATAAGTGAAACAAACTGGTGGCCGACAAAAATATATGGACAGATGTATAGTGCACATACGTATAAGGCTAGTTAGTGATTGTGATTCACCTTCAGTGAAACCTTTGCCAAGGTTGTGATTCAACATGTAAAATACACATGCATTGCTACCTTTAACCCTACTGTTGTGTGTTTTGTGTATTTTTTTTGTTTAAGTTTAGAATTTATGTTTACAAGTTTATGACTGAGCTTTGATGTGTTTGAAGCGTACAGCTATATGTAGTCTA
The DNA here is from genome assembly GCA_026901105.3 of Galaxias olidus. NCBI lineage: Eukaryota > Metazoa > Chordata > Actinopteri > Galaxiiformes > Galaxiidae > Galaxias > Galaxias olidus. Next base: position 279,102 of record JAPMUY010006410.1, read on the forward strand.
GACTCCAGCTGCCATATAAAATGATCGAGCAGTTGCAATATGTTACATAAAATATATTATAATTTATTAGTATTGGCCTGGATATCCGAATTAAATGTACATTATACTTATTTTTTAGGAAAACTTCAAATGTAAATACAGTATAACCAGCGCCAGCACATGAGTTTGAGAAATTAGCTGGAACACTGGAATAATCAGGTTTGGTTAAGGTGACGTTTGTGTATTGTGTTAAGTAAAGAGATCTATGCAGAGATTTATTAAAGATATAGAAATATTCAGTTCACTTTTCCTCTGTCAGTTTGTGATCCTGAATAAATGTATTTAGAAACAACACACTGTTTTGTGTCTTGTGTGGAAATAGTAATAGAAAGACTGCTCTGATATTTCAGCTAACAATTTCCATCAGAGTTTAGGATTTCACTAGTCTAACAGAATCATGAGATGTATACATGCAATACTCTTTGGTACACAGAAAGGCTGGCTTTATTACTGTCTGATTGAATGATCAAAACAGTCTTTTATATATATATATATATATATATATATATATATATATATATATATATATATATATATATTTATTATCCTGGTCAGCATTGGAGTTCTAGCTCTAAAACACAGAATGATGTCTAGGAATCCTCTCAGTGGGAGCTTTCCTCATAGCCATCTGGAAGAGCATTGGTGTGAGAATTGTGGAAGAGGGAGTGGTTTCCATCACCCCAGGGCCACTTCTGAAAGGACGAGAACAGTTGAAATAAAGAGCGGTTAATCTATTTTGTACAATTCCTCATAATTAATAGTGTCATGAAACCATATGGCTTAAGTGGTTTTCACACAGATAATGTGTTGATAGTGAATTAAGGGGACATATTTTATGGTAAAGTGTGGCCTTCAATGTCATCTCTGAGACGAGACAAAAAAGAGGCGTCACAACTTCTGGCCTAACCTTGGTGCGGATGCGCAGGTGTTGGTAGGCCACAAACTCTGGGTTCCCATGGTCATGGGCAGCGTGCTCCTGGATCTTCAGGTAGCAGTTGGCCATGCAGACGGTCACTCCCGGTATGGCCAAAATAAATGTCAGGATCTTCCATGTCTTTGCTGTGGGATCCAAACGGTGGAGGTTTAATTAGATCCTAATGTATTGCAGGTATTTTGTTGGGCCCCAACTGTAATACATCAGACTGGTAAGTTGTAATATATAGTCTGCTCATCTAAATTTGGAAAAATCTTAGCCCATACACTAGCCTACAAAAATCTTCACGCCAACATCCCAAGGTCCATAATCGCTACTGGCACATAAACTCTGCAAAATGATAGCATGTGACTTGCTGACATACTGATGTAGATGACATGAATTTCTTTGTCTCTTTTACTCCAACGTTGATGTCATTCTCCGGCATGGAGATAAATAGCTGTATACGGCTCTGGAACGCCGTTGACTGTAAGATATAGCTGGAACACATGATAAGTGTAGTCTTAATACTGTGCTTATAATGCCGAGACACTCACCTCCCCCTTCTTTACCGGCATGAGAGGCAGCAGCAAGCACTCGACGGGTGGCCATGGAAGCAACAGACATCCCTGGACATAGATTGAAAGGAAATGGTCAACTGTTACTGAAAAAGAAGATTATGTTTCAAAATAAACAAAGTGAAACAGAATATGCAAATTTAGCCCATGCAACATGCATATTTGTACAAAGTTTATTTAATGTAGATTATTACATTCTATAAAGTATGAACATATAGTGGGCAGTCATGCAAATTATTATTTAAAAGAAAACAAAGGAGAAACAAACAACAAGGCCTAAGGCATACAAACGTCCGTGTACCAGTTATGGAGAAATACAAATCATAGTCTATGCATGTACGTCAAGGAATAATAATAAAATACTTACTGCTTTTTATCCAGACAGTTTTTGATGTGCTTTAAGTCCTATATTTAGTTAATATTTCCAACAGCTTTTATAGCCCCACCTTTGTCCTGGTTTGTCCTTCAGTCTGTCCTGAACTGAACTGCAGTATGAGACTGGCTCCTCCCTAACCTGTATCACAGCCAAGAAACATGAAGAAATATTTGGGCATGTGCAAAGGCAGAAAGGTCTGCAGTTGAAACAGACGAACAGAGAGGGAAAATATTTTTTTTATTTTCTGGCAATGACACTTGCTGGTTGGTTAAATTAAGTAAATTGTTAATTTCAAATTAAACCAATTTAAACTAAATACAAAAATGTTAAAACATCACTAAGTAAAACAATTTTTGACTGCATAGGATCATTTGTAGGCTATTGGTAATAACACTTTACACTGTAAAAAATATTACCTTCAATCAACTAATAAAAAATGAGGTAAGATTTTCCACTCGTTTTTATTAGTTGGGTGAACTTTGTGTATTTTGTAGTTGAACAATTATATCTATTTGACTACAAAATAATTTGAGTACAGCCTACTGAAAACGGTTAGGAAATTAAAGGTGCAGTATGTAAGTTTAAATTTCTAGCAATAAATTACATTTATTATGTTCTTTTTACATTATTACATACCTCCTGGAGGATATCATTAAATCAAATGCTCAGAAAGAATGTGAGCTATATATGAGCGTCCTGGGCCCTGTATTCAGCTTTTAAAAAATCTAGGGACGTCTGCCTATCCCTAACCAATCAGGAGAGTTTTTGCAAGGAGTAAGGGCTACCTGACTGTCAATCACCTCGCGTGCACACTCCTAGGTCCTCCTGCTTACAGCGTCACCCTCCAAACAAGCTTGTGACAATTCGCGTCGCAGACAAAAGTAGCAGCGGTGTGAACTAGTAGTTGCAAGGCGGCTGAAGTCGTAGCATGTCGTCGCAAAAGACTTGGTTGGTCAAATCGCCAAGTGCAGTTTTAGAACGTTAGGAAGTCTCATGCTAGATTTATGTCAAAAAGGCATTATTTGTTTACATGCATATGTTGGATATACTCAACAACGTATAGTAGCTATAGTGTCAATCGCAGCTAAATAAAAACGATTGTCTTGCACGAGCTCATGCTAATAGGGGAATAAAATTATGAAATTGTTTTTGTTAAAGTTAGCGAACTGTATGTTGCTACTACGGAAACGGTCATTTGTGTCTGTGCTCGTTGCTTTGATGTGAACCACTCAGTTTTAGAGCGTTTACGATCAGACGTTCGAGATTCTTTTGTTTCTCACCTCGGAATAAGACATCGCTTTATGCATGGTGAGAACCAAAAATAGGCACAACATACACATGATTTATGAAACACTGCCTTGCTCAGGCTCATGAAGTCAAGTCAGAGCATGCACGGGCATGTGTGGGATGGGAGGGACCAAAGACTCAGGAGGTTGGCCTTTTTGAGTGTTGTGATTCAAATTCTTGCCATTTTCCCCCCAATTCTCTAGAACTGTACTGCACCTTTAAGTTGAACTAAACTAAAATATTGAGTTGATATAAAACCAGAAACTTCCACATTTATATAGTACACTGTAAAAAAAATAAAGTTGGCTCAACTTATAATTATGAGTAACCTGGCTGCCTTAAAATTTCGAGTAAGATGAGCAAAGAATAGGTTCTGGCAACTTCGTTATTTTAGTTGGATGTACTTCAATTTAAGTTCATGCAGCTCACTATGAAAAGTAAATTTGACGAAATTGGCATACAGCAAACTGATTATTTAATGATATTGACATGTACTTGTAAGTTGAATAAATTAATTTTCCTGACACAGCACCTTAACGCAAATACGTCAGGTCCCCCAACACACCACTTTTTTCACACTTGGTAACAGGAGGAGAGCACACGTTTGAATTGTCTCCCGCGTGAATTTAGGGTTATACTCCTAGTCAGAACTTCATATAGAATTGTATCGACCAGCATTGCCATCATGTCTGTGGAGTAACTTCTAATTTCTCAACCCATGCGGATGATAATGCGCTTAGCTATGGTACACGCATCTTGAAAGAGCGGGTCAAAAAGCTCCAGAAGGCCAGTTCAGGGGTTGTCATCAATGATAACAGTGTTCATAGTAAGAGTTGCAAAAATATATATTTTTCATATGCCTTATATAATTTGATATGTATGTTTAACAAGTATTGTATCGCTTTGCGATTACTCTTGCAAAGTAAAACACGATCCAAATAAATTGTATAATCATTGATATTACATCTCATAACTTGCTGGGATATATGCAAATGTATTACCTCAACGGCCTATTAGGATAGCAGTAACGATGACTATTACTTCACACGGTCAAGAGTCAGGTAACATCTTCAGTATGTTAATTCAATTGTTCTTGAGTAAACTTGAATGTCTAAGTTGCATTGACTAATATGTTTTGCTTGATCAGTTGGTCAGGTTACAACTTGAAATAACAAGTTGACTCAATGTTTTCTTAATTTTAGTACAACTAATCTATTAAACCAAGTAGAACTAACTAAAATGCCAAATTATTTTTTACAGTGAACTGATAGTAATGACTTTATTCCACAAGATAATGTTCAATCAATCATAGAGTTATTACAAATCATCAATCATTTGTAATAACTCAAGCATTCGTTGCGTTTTATACCAGCTTCAGATTTGACCTGCAACAATCCACAAATTTCAATTGCTATGCCGTTACCTATAGTAATTACTTGCGACCAAACATGTCCATGGTGCTCTAACAACACTAGTGAACTACTCCAAAGGATTCAATCTATAAACTCAGACCTCACACATTAATAATATTTGCGATTTTATTATTAACAGGCCACAATCACATTGAACAAGTATGATTAATATGCCACAATGCCTTGCTGAAAATACAGACGAGGAAGCCATTGTGCAGGCGCGAGTTACGATGATCCATTTTCTTTGAGTTCGATTAACTTAATTTATCAACCTGTTGCCAGTTGTTGATTAAAATGTTTTCATTTAAAATATTTGATTGAGTTGCTTGAATATAGGTTTAAAGTAAATCTCACTTAGAAAAATACATTAAAAGGAAAAGTAAAAAAAAAAAAAAATGTATACATATAAAATGTATGTAGCATAGACAATACCATTGAATTACCTTTGACAGTGTATGTCAAATAATGGTTTATTAAATAACATTTTATGTTTTGGCTGTTAGTTTAGCAGCAGTTTGGACACTTTAGATTCGCTCTGTACTTATAATAATTAATTATACTAATTATTACTAATATTACTAATAATTAATCTTTCAGTGACTGGGGTAACTGTATAGAACCCCTTTCACACAGACAACCCGGGTCTTATCCGGGTCATTGAACACGGGTCCGACGCCAGACTGCACTTTGGTCCAGGTGTTACACCAAAATCTGTGACCGTCAACATCTGTGACTGTAGAGGGCGCTGTTGAATATTTTCTGCATCTATGTTGTCGAGAACGTGCATAGAGTCGCTCACCTGAGGAAACATGAGCAAGTTTAAAACGTAATACAGAAAATATGCAACAGGGCCCTCTATGGTAACAGATTTCGATGGTCACAGATTTCGGTGTAACACCAGTTAAGACCCGCGTTGCACCTCCTGTCGCTACCTATGGAAGACTTTATTCAAATGAAAATGTAAACTTGAAAATGCAAATGCAATTCAACAATAGCATTATCACTTTCCACATTTGTATGTGTTATTTGAGACAAAATGTAAATGAAAATGCAATAATACCATTTGCATTTGCATTTTCAAATGCTTCAATGGGCATTCGGTGTCAATATTAAAATTCAAATGCAAAAGCTGTTTGACATTACATTTTCAAAGTCCTACCCCACCATACTGCGGACAATATTCAAATGTTAATTCAAACTTGAAAATTAAAATGCAATATTAAAAATGTATCCTCATTTTCCATTTGTGCAAGCATTATTTATGTCACAATTAAAATTAAAATGGAGTTGTCAAACAATTTGAAAATGAAAAGGAAATCGCATTTTCCATTGCATTTTCAAACACTTCATCTTCAGTACTACGCTGTGGAGTGGACAAAATGCTAATGCAATACGCGAATCAGCGCTAAGAGTCTATTGCATTTGCATTTTCAAGTCACCATGCAATCGTTGGGACAGAACATGAACATTCAAATGCAATCCGTCAGTCCTCTCATCAAGGCGGGTCTTTAGTTAGGATGTCACTTCCTTGTTTAGTGACTTGCTTCATTACCCTTTTACTATGGAATTAGATCGCTATCAATAATTACAAATAAATGCAGATCAATTCATAAATGTATTTCCTGATTAACATAAATGGCGTGGTTCACGAATAAATGTATAAGGATTCACAAATAGTTTTTTGTGATTTATATAGAAGTGACGCTGTTCACAAATAAATGCATTTCAAATCACAAATGTTTTTGGACATTTATATATAAATTACGTAGTTCACACAAATATGTTTAGTTTTAAACAAATATAAAAAAAATCTCAAAGCAGTCAAATTTATTTGAAACCTGACGAATCTGCATTTGTGAAGTGCCTAACATTTGTGGATCACATCGTATTCGTGTGTGGATTTTTGAGAGTTTCTTGCCACAGCGCGACTCATATGGAATGAGATTTGTGCCAAAAGTCTACAAAAGAAAAAGAAAAATCCACAAACAAAAAAGAAGATAACCAAAAGCATAACTGAAATCCAAAAGCAAAAAAATACAAAAATACAAAAGAAAAATATAAGAAAACTTATAAGCAAATCTAAAGTCTATAATTAAAAAAAGGATTATACAAAAATAAACTAAACATGTAATAAGTTCAATCTTACAAATCTATATTTGTTTTTTATGGTTTTCATTTGAGTCTTTTTAATCCGCTGTTTTCTTATGTGTATTTTTTTTTTTTTTGGTTGTGGATCTGTGTTTTTGCTTTTGGATTTTATTTATTTTTGGCCCAAAATCACGTGAGGACGGGGTTTAGAAGATGATTTCTATTGGCCCATCGTAGTTGGAGTGACAGCTAATTTTTCGGCGCAAACACACCCATTCTTAATCGCATCATCATTATGCGCTTGAAGTTAACAGGAAAGCAGCAGAAAATGGTACTAGAGCGCCAGTGCCGATTCTGCTGAATAGATCACAGATTTTACCAGGCTGAGCCTCTTTTTATATTAATTAATAAAAATAGCTTTGTAACTTAAATAGTTTCTAATTGCCGTGTAGCTACCAAAAACCCATCGTCAAATCAGCTTTGAAAAGTAGATATCTGGTGAAAATGCTGACATTTAACAGTTACCGTTACCCATGATTCTGACACCGTTATTGCAGAGCTCAAGTTGATTCTAGAACACCAGCTTAATTTATATAAATCTAACTCATAAGATAAATTTGGCGGTCATCATTATTAGCTACTTCGACTTCATGGCTAACGTTGAGTTGTTTTACCTTTTGACATCCACTGTATATTTAACGGTGTTGTAGCTAAGTAGCTAATTATAATCGTAGTCATTATAAATTCATGCGTTTTCGTGTTTAATTACTCTGAGAACTCTGCACCAGTACCGGACCAATTTGGTGCCCTAGGCAAGAATTTAGCTGGTGCCATTTGCACCGCAGCCATTTCCACCACCAATCATTGTGTTCATATACTCACACAGTACCCACATAGCATTATATCTTTGAATTCCTTTAATTCAGAAACAAACAAAAACACTAATAAAAACAAGTTATGTAAAACAAATTATAAATAAGGTATTGCATAAAATATGGTATTAAAGAAACGAATGCAGACATTAAAAGATGTATAAATAATATATAAATAAGGGTATTGCACACAAAAACCTATATTACAGAAGCCTCAGTGCAATATGCATCATCTAGCATTCTTCTACAGTCACACTCACCTTGCATTTCTTGCAGCAAAGTAATCTGTGACATGATCATAATAAGACAGTTTGTGTTCGACTACATGATTTGTACTAATGATGGAAAGTCCACTCAGACATTCTTGCTCCATAGTAGATCTTGGGTAGGTTTTAATTAGTTTGAACTTGGAGAAGCTCCATATTAGCAACAGCCACTGTAAGAGGAAGAGTGGCTGCGATTCACAGCTACCCACATATCAAGGTACATTTCTGTCAGCTTCTTCTCAGGCAGGAAGGTAAAGAATCCCATGTTTGTCATGTTTTGCCTGCCTGGGCTGTGCTGAGATGTAGGGGACAGGAGAACCTTATGCTGCATCACTGCTGGGCTGAGCTGAGGTGCAGGTGTCTGCAGGTGGACCAGGATATGAAGGGGTGGGAGGAAAACATTCCCAAACTTATTCTGAAGAGAGAAGAGGAGTATATGAACATTAGGTGTACATTATATTATTAAAATAAAGCTTCTGATGGTCACACCACACGAAGATGTCAACACATACAGTGCACCTGGAAAGTATTCACAGCGCTTCACTTTTTCCACATTTTGTTATGTGACGGCCTTATTCCAAAATTTATTAAATTCATTTTTTTCCTCAAAATTCTACACACAATACACCATAATGAAACATGAAAAAGGTTTTTGGGAGATTTTTGCAAACGGATTAAAAATAAATAACTAAGAAATCACATGTACTGTATGTCAATTTTTTTAGGCTGAGAGTGAACGATTTGTGAAGCACACTTTAGCGTATTTTTCTAAATGTTTTTGTAGGTTATTCCCCAAATAGTTGCATAGTCTTTAACTTTTCCAAATTAATTTAAGGTGTGAGTAACTGACGTTAACTCTATATTTATGAAATTAACGAATTAGGCTTGCTATCGTCCAAAGTAGGCTAATATGCTAGTTCCAACGGGAACTGCTAATATTCATTCATCATCACGTCATTCCATAAATCATACGTCATTTTCCCGTTGTTCCTCCTCTTCTTTTTCGTCCCTGGGCACGAGAGGGCTTTGGTCTATGGCTACTACAGTGGATCAAAATGACTGAACTGAAAACCATAAGAAACAAATATAGATTTGTAAGATTTAACTTAAAAATATTGAGTTTATTTTTTTAATAAAACATTTTTTTATTATAGATTTTAGTTTTGCTTATAGTTTTTCTTTTAGATTGTCTTTTTTTTTTGCTTTTGGAATATGGTTATGCTTTTGGTCATCTTTTTTTTTGTTTGTGGATTTTTCTTTTTCTTTTGTAGACTTTTGGCACAAATCTCATTCCATAGACTAACGAATAAATGTTTTTTAAATGGGAAAGTCCTGTAGCCAATCAGATATGACTTTCCCTTTCAGCCAATCACGTACGTTTATGCATACTTCATGTTTCTCCTGGGAGGTTTCCGTGGAGTTATGTTGTCTACATTTGGTTTAGGACTGCGGCCTTCGGTTTGAAATCTGAGGCAATTTTTCAAGGTAAGAGAAGTTATATTCATGATAAAACATTTTATACCAGTTCACTGACGAAACAATTTTGTCACAAAGTGTTTTTTTGTAGTAAAACTTGCGCTAACTAAACAGCCAACGTTAATGGAGATCAGCTGCTCTCTCTAGCTAAAGAGCTGAGCTCCTTTGACTGAATTTTGTGTCCGTTTCTGTAAAACTAGACCAAAATAGGTTAGCTAGTGTTAAGATTTAACCATTTAGTTACATGTTTTATATGCTGTGTATTAGACCACTTAATTACATATATTGTGTGCTGTGTATTAAAAGGACAATCCTACACATTATCATCTGTTCAAGGTCTGTCAATGGTCATTGTTACGATCTCGGTAGACTCTCCCCCTCTCTTACAGCGCACTCCTGTATTTGATACGACACAATGGCAGAGGCGTGCCTAGAGGCTTAGGACTGAGCCTGCGCACAAAGGGAGGGTCTAAAGTCTAAACCAATGACTTCTCTCCATCCAGTTGACATATGATCTTGTATTCTCCCACTGTATAAAAGGAGGGCACACCCCTCCCAGGTGGTGGCATTCGGTATACTGGGGCGGTGTGTGTGTGTGCGCGCCACCCGATGATATCGTCTGATATCGTCGTATTTTGTCATCATTTGATATCATTATATTCTGGACATTATTATTCTGTATTGATTACTTTATTGATTAAAGCTTGCTATTATTTATACCTCTAGTCCTGTCGTCTCTCAGAACTGCGGGATGCGACAAATTGGTGACCCCGACGTGATTTCGCAGACTCTGAGAAAGTGAAGGACGGAACGGTGAATAGGGAAAGGCGAACCCTCCGGAGTTGTTTTCTTCCGGACACTCATAGAACCACGATATACGAATAAGGTAAGCAGGACCTGTTGTTCTTAAAACCAAATACTGCCTAGGTAGAAATAGGACCGTATACTATGAGTGTGTGGGAGAGATAACGGAGATAAGCTGAATGTTATTGTGTGATTTTTGCGGGTTTAGTGGCCTTAAGAAATCTGGAGATTGTCTTAGAAAGCTTGTTGCGGGTTTAGTGGGCTTAAGAAATCAGTAGATTGTCTTAGAAAGCTTGTTGTGGGTTTAGTGGCCCTAAGAAATCAGTAGATTGTCTTAGAAAGCTGTAGTGGGTCGAGTGGCCTAGAATAAATTCGAGAGAATTGTGTTCTGAAAGCTCTGTTGATAAAAAGAAAATAGGAAGTGATTTACGGAGGAGAGTAGTGAGAGAATAGAGCATAAACACCGATCAGTAAACATGAACAATACCGCATTACCGGCCAACGTGGGCGAGCTGCGCACGTCTTTGTTCGCGGCCATTGAATCCTGCCATACGTCTGAAGCACGCGCTGGGATACTTAGGCGCGTAAAAAACAATGGGGTGTGTGGGCAGATAGAAAGACAATGCCAAAATCAGACACGGCCCCCCTGCCCACCAATTCGGCTATGAACAGCCTGATTGCGACCGAGAAAGCACTCATGGCTGAAGCTCAGACAGCCTGGATTAAATCAGGAAAAAGCGGGTGGGGGCCTAAGCATACTAAATATAAAAAAGCATGTGATAAAGTCATAGTTGTAGAGAAAATGTGCAGCATAATTAAAGGGCTTTTAGAAAAACCAAACAGCAAGCGTGCGGTCCAGGCACCATTGTCAGTGGGAACTGTGAAACAGGAAGAGACAGAAAAATTGTGTCCACCCAGACCCAAAGAGACAGCACCTATTGCCTCAGCCCCACCCCCACCATACTTGAAGGAGGGAGCTTCTTCCCCCTCCCACTCTCCATGCAATCCTCATGTCTCCCCCTGCTGTTCAAGCACCAGTACTCACTGTGAAAAAAGGTACACTGCAGGTGGAGGATAGTGAGGGAGCAGCTCAACAGCGAGGAATATAACTGAGATTAGACGTGCACCGTCGGTTGTTGGCTGAGTTGACCTCATTGGTGATGCATGATATGGAAACGCGTAGCCACACTAACAGAGATGAAGACCAGGAATATTTTCCAGGTGCTTCTACTGGCACTGAATTCCAACCATTCCCTCTTGACCATTCTCATCAACACCCAGTTTCAGTGTCTCCCTTACCTGCTTGGGTCCCACAGCCCAGGCACACATCTTCTCCCAACCTAGTAGAAGTATCGGGAAACTTCACTGGCCAAGTGAAAGGGCACAGCACTCATGACAGTCCAGTGAGCAGTCATACGCGACCCCCGGGGACCTCCCAGCCAATCATTCCAGCCTTGAACTCAGGTGATTACGCCCCTAGCCCTTACCAAGTGCATCATCAGGTGGTGGGCCAGTGCCCCCTTCGGGTAGACAATGCACATCGTGCAGTATATCAACCATGGGCGTTCCGGGAAAAGGATAGCCTTTGTGCTAAGCTACCACACTTGACCAACGGGGCTGCACCTTGGATCCGCATCTTTGAGAGTTTAACTGCTGGCGATGTTTTGTGTGTAGGCGATCTTAGGGCTTTACTCGCCCGTGTAGAGGGAACACATGCCTGCACCTCTCTGATGGGACATGCGCAGGTTGATCATCTGCCAGACACCACACCGCTCAATGCAGTCAGAAGCAACGTGTGGAGAGCGCTAAGACACAGCTATAAGTCCCACACCACCGCCGCTTCTCTGCAAACTATTAAGGCAAAAAGTGGAGAGGGCCTGTGCGAATACTTGAAGCGAGCCTCAGACATGTGGGAGGAGGGTACTGGCGCTCGTCCAGACAACTCTCAGGATACTATGCAGTTTTACCGTCACCAGATAGTGAAGGGACTCCCCGGAAAGGTCAGAAAGCAACTAGAGGATGTTGTGGGTCTGTGTGGTAAGCCAGAACACGAGTTCAGAGAACATCTCGCTCATTATTATTCCAAATACCAAGACGAGGAACAGGAGCAGGAAAACACGGAAAAAGCCCTGACTTTGCGCCTCCTAAAAGCCCAAGTCCAAAAAGAAGAGGCAGAAGTGAATGAAAACAAGGCTGGGAAAGCCCCCCGACAAATGCCAGTCACCAACATGTCTGCCATGGTGCAGCAGGCAGTGACTGCGGCCTTGGCACAAGCCCAGCCCTTGACTGGCCCAGTCCAGCAGGCTGCCCCATACTATCCACCCGCTCAATGGGGGGTACAAGGGGTGGCCGAGGAAGAGCAAGACGAACTGGGTGCTTCCTGTGTAAAAAGGAGGGCCATTGGCTGCGGGACTGCCCGCTGCTCCCACCCTCTGTGGCAGGGGCACACAGAGTTGCCCCAGTGGGAAGCGGAAGAGGAGTACCTGCCACCGGACGCGGAGCAAGTCACGTTCCAACCCAAGGCCCTGGTGCTCCCCATCAAATGGTCTCCAGGGCTGCACCATGGGCCCCAGGAGACGAGTTCAACCCTGAATATGGCTACCATGATATCAATGGTTACAGCCATAACCATGTCCTTTGTTACGTGAACCTCACCCAACCCCTGTGTGACTTTGTCGCCGCGGCTGGCTGTAGAGAACCGCAGGCCCGCCTCATCTGGACACCTGAGGCTGAGGAGGCATTCACTAAGACTAAACAGAATCTAGGCCAGGCTGCACATTTGGCCACACCGGACTATGGCCTCCCATTCTACCTTGATGTATCTGAAAAAGGCGACATTGTAAATGCCGTCCTTTTCCAGAAAGAGGGTGGGGAGAGACCATTAATGTATTACAGCTCAAAACTTGATAGTGTAGAGTTAGGACAGACTGGCTGTGCAAGACATCTAGCAGCCATCACCAAGGGAGTGGAGAAGACGGGACACATAATGATGTGCCACACACTCAACGTCAACACCATGCATGGTGTGATGGCGTTCCTGAATTCCAGAGCTTTTACTTTTTCCACGGCTCGGAAAATAAAAATTTCGGCAACTTTGTGCCAACCACACATTACCTTTATTTCTGGTGGCGTAAACATGGCAACAGGAATGACCACCGCTGAGCACCTACCACATGATTGTGAGGCATTGGCAAGACAAGATATTAAATTGAGGCCAGATCTCTCCCCCACCCCGTTACCGGACCCGGACATGACATTGTACACAGATGGTTGTTGTTACACAGGAAAAGATGGAAATGTGGCCTCCTTTGTCGTGGTTGAGAGCAGAGGAGAACGCATGGCTACTATCGACACAGGCACCATACCACAACCAGCATCAGCGCAGCTGGCTGAAATCATGGCTTTAACACGAGCCCTGGAACAGGCTGAAGAAAAAACGGTCCACATCTTTACCGACTCGGCATATGGGCACGGGGCCATCCATGTCAATGGCCCCCAATGGATCAGAAGAGGTTTTCTCACATCGGCTAATAGACCTGTAAAACATGGTGAACACCTACAAAGACGTATGAGGGCAGTGGAATTGCCTACGGCTGTGGCCGTCATGACATGCAAGGGTCATCAGAGAATGAACTCTGACACTTCCAGAGGAAATGACGCAGCAGACGCAGCTGCAAAGAAAGCAGGAGGCTACTTAGGACGAATGGTCCAGATGGCACACGCAAATCTACCCTCATTAACAGAAGAAGAACTCCGAGCTCTCCAGGAGAAGGGAGTCCCTTGGGAACACAACCAATGGCTACTCCATGAAGTGATAAAAGGTCCGGATGGACTTTGGAGGTCCCAACAAGGAAAAATGGTCGCGCCAGCCGATCTGTGCCAACTGGAGCGGGCAAACCAGACACTGAAAATGAAAATTGCAAAAGCATGCACAGGCAATAAACTAACTTGGCTAGATGCGTTGCCATTGGCCTTAATGTCTATGCGCTCTTCACCCCACAGTGAAACTCATTTAAGTCCTCATGAGCAGTTGACAGGGCGACCCATGCCAGGTCCACCAAGAGAGGCTGGGTTGGGACCCTCGTTGGACATATTTCAGGTAGAGGTTGATGACTACATGAGCGCATTGACTGATCTTGTACGAGTGTTGTCCACACAGGTTGAACGCGTGGGAGAGCCACTGACACCGGCACCAGAGGACCATCCTGCTCCAGTAAAGGTTGGTGATTGGGTGAGGATCAAAGTTCATAAAAGAAAGTGGACTGATCCTAGGTGGACTGGCCCGTGGGAAGTAGGAAAAGTGACTTCACACGAGGTTCAGGTAAAAGGAAAAGCAGGAGCCAATTGGCACCACCTCACACATTGTGCACCCTCTGAACCACCTTCCCGCACGTTACGGGAAGTAAGAACCGATTTAAGGTCTGTGGCTGGGCCAATTACTCCATTGAACACAAGCCATGAGACCCCTGTATCGCCCCTCGTTAGGTGGGGCCCATCCAGGGTTTATTGGGGTAGAAAAAAAGGTGTTGCTGCAGTCGTTGTTGTGGTAACTATGTGTGTTATGGGAGTATTCTGGTGGGAAGCTCAGCAGTTAGAAGATGAAGAGACGTTCCCCAATAGTACCCTACAGACCCCGACCAACACCACACACGCTCATTACATTGCTGAAAGATCCACACACACCCGCATCTACCATAGTTATTCACATGTCCGAAGGGGACACAACTACGGTGCAGCTAGATTTATGTTTGGCGCTTCATGCTGTACTTTCATTCCCAGTAACACCGCCCCTGAAGGGTCCGTTACAAGGGCCCTGGTTGGTCTGTGTATTCTCTCTGAGCAGATGGCTGCCGACTCAGGGGTAGACAATCCTGTGTCAGAATGGATGACTCGCATGTTTGGCAAGTGGTCCACTATGCTCACTTCCCTGCTGATTTCCATCATAGTGGTGGCTGCTGTGTTAGTTATGTGTGGCTGTTGCTGTATTCCCTGTATTCGTACTCTCTCTACCCGCTTAATTGTTACCGCTCTTGCAAAGGAGGGTGACCCCGCGGCTCAAATGCCGCTTTTAATGTCCAGGGAAGGCCCGGAATGGTTCCCGTCCGATGAGGACGAGGAAGCGCTTTAGGTGGTGTTATACCTTAAAAGGTATAAAAGGAGGGTATCTCTAGAAAGCGCTTCCTCGTCTTCCAGCTTGCGTTATTTAGATTTTTTTTCCCATGTTATTTTGATTTCTCACATGTTACTTTGATGAATGCACATTTGATTATTTCACATGTTATTTTGATTTCTCACATGTTACTTTGCACATTTGATTTTTCCCACCCATGTTATTTAGATTTTTTCCCATGTTATTTTGATTTCTCACATGTTACTTTGATGAATGCACATTTGATTTTTCACATGTTACTTTATGATTTCACACCTCTAGAGGTGTGAAAGGAGGGATTTGTTAAGATTTAACCATTTAGTTACATGTTTTATATGCTGTGTATTAGACCACTTAATTACATATATTGTGTGCTGTGTATTAAAAGGACAATCCTACACATTATAATCTGTTCAAGGTCTGTCAATGGTCATTGTTACGATCTCGGTAGACTCTCCCCCTCTCTTACAGCGCACTCCTTATTTGATACAACGACACAATGGCAGAGGCGTGCCTAGAGGCTGAGGACTGAGCCTGCGCACAAACAAGGGAGGGTCTAAAGTCTAAACCAATGACTTCTCTCCATCCAGTTGACATATGATCTTGTATTCTACCACTGTATAAAAGGAGGGCACACCCCTCCCAGGTGGTGGCATTCGGTATACTGGGGCGGTGTGTGTGCGCCACCCGATGATATCTTCTGATATCATTGTATTTTGTCATCATTTGATATCATTATATTCTGGACATTATTATTCTGTATTGATTACTTTATTGATTAAAGCTTGCTATTACTTATACCTCTAGTCCTGTCGTCTCTCAGAACTGCGGGATGCGACACTAGAAAGAATATATATTTGATTTGAACTGCATTTCAATACAATAAATATTTGGACATTTTTACATTTCGTCACGTCACATCTAATGTTATAACAATTATAAAAAAAGTTGTATGCCTAAAATGTTAGAATATATTTGGCTTGCTGCTTTTCATTAGGACAGTGAGAGTACTGCCTGCATTAGGCCATTCTAGTTTGTCTACAGGCTTAATTGTAAAGATTTGTGAATTAACACACTACTAATTGTGGCAAATTTCTCTATTGTGGGGATTCATGGAGCAAGATACCAAAGTACCCTGCCCCGGCACCAAGGAAGAAAAGGCTGTGGACAACTGACAAGCTCAGGGTCATAGCAGAGAAGGACATGGACTATAAGGGCTATAAGGGAAGATAGGATCTCCTGGCTGTGAAAGTTCTGCAGTAGAGGAGGACATGGACTCTGATCGCCTGCTATGAACATCAGCAACATAATACATGGTGGTCCAATGTTAATGATTTATCTACAGTACCGCTAGTCTACCTTTTAACAAATATAATAAGTTTATATTTTATATAATGCATATGCACTTGTTCAATATTGTCATGCAATTCTGATGTTGCATGGTATCTGTTATTGTCCATATTTAAATAAAATGGTTTTAGTGAACACATTGTACATTTTAGTGTCTTTTTTTAAGTAGATTTAGTTTCGTTCTGTTAACACAACTGATCATGATTGTGGAGAAGTGGTAGGGAAAATGTCAAGTTTTCCTCCATCTATATGAAAGTGATTAAAAATTCGGGTGTGAGTGAGGTAAAATATGGTGTCCAAAGAATATTTTTGTAAGTATTAGTGCGAAAGCTTCTTGATAATGGCTGATTCAAATCACATAATCATAGATATTTATGCAATTTGAGAGAACTACTTATTTTCTTCATATTGGTATGTACTATTTTGATGTGTGATAAACCTAGCATAAACGTTAAAGCATGTTGACTTCATAATTTGGAACAGAATAGATTTTTTTTACTAATTCCATAATTCTGTACGTTTATACACAGCCTTCTTCACGTTTCTATCGGGAGGAAGAGCCATATAGATCCATAGCTCAGCCTCCCGGTAGAAACATGAGGTATGTATTAACGTACGTGATTGGCTGAAAGGGAAAATCATATCTGATTGGCTACAGAGCTTCCTCATTTGAAAAAAATATTCCTGAGTCGCGCTGTGGCAAGAAGCTCTCAAAAATCCACACACGAATACGATGTGATACACAAATGTTAGGCACTTCATAAATGCAGATTCGACAGGTTTCAAATAAATGTTACTGCTTTGAGATTTTTTTTACATTTGTTTAAACCTTAACATATTTGTGTAAACCACGTAATTTAAATATAAATCTCTAAAAACATTTGTGAATTGATATGCATTTATTTGTGAACAGCATCACTTATATATAAATCACAAAAAACTATTTGTGAATACTTACACATTTATTCGTGAACCACGCCATTTATATATTAATCCAGAAATACGTTTGACTTGTTCTGAATTTATTTGTGATTATTGATAGCGTTCTTATTTTACCGACTCGTTGGAGCTGCTATTTCGCAAGTCTTTAGTCATATTTTTGTGCTGCAAGTTCTATGTTTTTGCATTTATTAAAAGAAGTACATTTATTAAAATTTCTCTCTAATTATTCACAATGACAGTGCTGAAACGAAGAGGAGCCGAACAAATATAGCTGAACGCTTGCTGTGGGCCAATAAATTGAGCATTATTTTCAACTTTCACGTGCATGTTTACACTATTAATTATCAGAATCATACTGAATAAATAAACTTATAGCACAATATGGGATATGGGTGATAATATGAAGGCAGGATTCTACCACTTTAGATTGGACAAAGCTATTTAATTAGAAGGTGCATTATAAATGCTGCAAATTTCTTCTGGAAAAGGTTTTAATGTTCTCATAAACGTTCACACCTATAGTTTTAATAATGTTGTATTATAAATATGTGCCCATAGGTAGTGTTGCGCTTGTTTTGGGCAATTTTATTAAGGTGAGGTTGCTCATTTGTCTTTCAAGAGTTAGCCACACTGAGTGTTCATCTCTGCGGCAATGGCATAGGCTTGGCTGGTGCGGGAGACACGTCCACGTCGGTGCCAGAAATGGAGTAGACCTAAGGCCTACTCTGCAATACATACTTTCTCTGTTCTGTCGCAAACATCTGTTAGTGGCAAAATTAGGTTGTCAAATAGCCAAAGTGGCTATCTCCCGGCGCTCCGGACACACCGCTAGCTACAGCTTGCACTATTCTAAGTGACAGAAGGAGGAAGTGAGGTCCAAACTTAAGACGCGCCTTGTTGAGAGGACTGACGGATTGCATTTGAATGTTCATGTTCTGTCCCAAAGAGAGCGTGGTGACTTGAAAATGCAAATGCAATAGACTCCTAGCGCTGATTCACGTATTGCATTTGAATATTGTCCACTGCACAGCATAGTACTGAAGATGAAGTGTTTGAAAATGCAATGGCAAATGCGATTTCCTTTTCATTTTCATATTGTTTGACAACTTCATTTTAATTTTAATTGTGACATAAATAATGCTTGCACAAATGGAAAATGAGAATACATTTTTAATATTGCATTTTAATTTTCAAGTTTTAATTAACATTCGATATTGTCCGCAGTATGGCGGGGTAGGACTTTGAAAATGTAATGTCAAACAGCTTTTGCATTTGAATTTTAATATTGACACAGAATGCCCATTGGAGCCTTTGAAAATACAAATGCAAATGGGATGATTGCATTTTCACTTACATTTTGTCACATACTAATGTGGAAAGTGATAATGCTATTGTGGAACTGCATTTGCATTTTAAAATTTACATTTTCATTTGAATAAAGTCCCTTACGGGCTTCCATAGCTACCAGATCTTACTGCCAACATGATAGTGCTGCCCACATCGCGACATTGTGGATCACGATTCGCTAGTTCACTCCACTGCTTCTCTCCTTAGTTACTGTTGCTATAGCAAACATACGTGTTTATCACAATTTACCTTAAAGGTAGCCAGGACAAACGCGTTTTCAGTTTTTTTAAAAACACGTAATTAGACTGTCAATGTGTACGATTCCTTTAATAAAGAGGCCCTATTATGCTTTCTGGGGTTTTCCCTTTCCTTTAGTATGTTATATAGCTTATTGTGCATGTAAAAGGTCTGAAAAGTTACAAAGCCCATAGTCCACGCCAAAGGCAGCTACTCTCTCTCACAGAAAACACTGCTCCTGAACTGCCTGAAACGCCTCGTTTGTTGTCCAGCGTTAGCTTTAGGCACAAGGAAGTGCGTCACAAAATCAGAAAGAGATGCCCAGAATTGGAGTATAGTCGTTGATGATGCTAGAGACATGCAGTGACCACGAGCGTTCTGCATATTTTCTTTGAGATGCTGAGGAAAAATAATTAGGCTACAGCAAGCAAACTGTAGGCATCTTAAATGCCTTATATATATGTTGGGGCTGCCATTAGAGAGCTTACCCACTGCCTAATGCCTTCCTCATCACTGCCCCTAGCCTGGTTTGAACTAAAGCTAGACGGTGAATAAATTATAGTATGCCCACTATGCAGCCATTGAACTCGAAGACCGACCACCAAACCAGGTAAATGAGCAGGCAATGTTAAAACCTGCCACTAGATGGGGGAATGGGACCATGATTCAAAAATACATAAGCCTATACCTTTTCAAATTTAAAAAAAGAAAAAAAAAGAGACTATAACATTGCAATGATTTATTTTTATTTTTAACTCACCACAGAAAGATGTGCGCTATATAAACTGACACAGATCTACTATGAAACCATTCGTGTTGCCTATTTCTTAACAGTAAGTTTGTCCGTGTTTTATAAGTGTTAACACCCTTGATTTTCACACAACCTCTGAAACTTTTACTGCCCGTGCAGTCTCAAGCACCAATGCAAACATTGGTCAGCGCCAGGCATGAAGTCAGCTTGTCAGGCTTAGGGTTTTTAGTCATGCAGGCAGACAGGTAGTCTGGACGTCTGGGCCTGTGTTATTATGGGCACAGGCCATGTCTTACTTTATGTTTGTGTACACGCTCATCAATTTTTAATACACACACAGACCTGCCTACATACAGTTCTCTCACGCACACATACACGCACTCGAGTGCACACAATACCCAACCAAAATGCTAAGTCAGCATCAAACTTCCTTCCTTTTTTCCTCGTTCACTCTTGCACATATGCACCTTGCCTATTTATGTTAAACCTGTCAGACAGAAACCCTTTGAGAGCCATGTAGACTCAACACTACTGAAAAGAAATACGCTCACACACACACACACACACACACACACACACACACACACACACACACACACACACACACACACAGACATTCACACACACAATTCTATTATATGCTCTGCAAAATGTCAAGACAGATGGAATGAGAACCAGAGACCACGCTGGCATTGCACTGGCACTAAGCTACAGAGTGTGTGCCCTGGTGGACAGGGGTCAAAGCAGGATAGGGAAGCAAGGGTTAAATGGGTTTAAATTGTAGTTTAATCTCACAGTCAATATGGTTTATGGAGACTTTGTGTTGCTTTATTTGAAATGTATGTTTGTCCCATATTAAGTTATCATACATTGTCATCTAATTCAGACTCATAAGGAAAATATGGTGGCTGATGCAAAAACGTGCAAGAATCTGCTATGAAGCCAGTCTGTATCTCTCTCCCACTGAGTTTTATATGTCTGAGTCGGACAGGGATCCTGTCTGTCTGCCTCTTTTCTGTTGGGTCTGCCCTGGCTGTAGACACTTGAACAAACCTTCAATGCTGAGAATTGACCATAAATATTGTCACTGTCTGACTCAGTCAGCAGGGAACTTGGAGGGAAGACAGAGGAACTAGGCGAGGGCGGACACTGCGTTACAGTGGAATCTTCCATACGCTGTCACTCGAGTCAACAACTCACAAGGAAAATGAGTCCTTTTTCGGTGGAGAGAGAACTTTGGGGTCTTTGGTGTACGTTTGTCTGTATTAATGTTAATGGTGAGCCTTTTCCAGACACTTGCACGTAGTGGAATGGAGGTTGCTGGATTGGTGCAGGTCCCGCTGTAGCTCACAGTAAGCTTCATCTAGAGGCCACAGAGATGTTATTTCATTGAGAGATCTCAAAGATTGATAATGTCAGTATGCCAGGAAACTACTGTAGAGGACTAGAGGTCTTAGCTCAACATCCCTGGAAGCTGTGGATCATCACTTATCTAGACCAGACTCTCTCTCTCACTCTCTCTCACCAACATTTTGGCTGAGTATTTGCAATATGGTAGCTGGGCCTGTCTGTACGTGCCCCCTCCTTTTCATCCGACTGGAATTCTCAAGGGATGTTGACACAATGTCATCTCCATCCTCAACTCATCATTTACCTCCTGGCATCTTTGGTTCAGGCCCATGGCCCTCTCCGAAGAGGTCATTCTGGGTAATATTGAATCTCTGCTTTGCTACATATGTTTTCCAATGGGAACCCACAGGTGCTATTGTATTGTGGTCTTACCATAATTCTCCCCAGCGGTTACACACTCTGTTTTTGTTGTCCATTATTGAGTAATAGAAATGTCCCTTTCGAAAGAAGCGAATGAACGGCTTCAGTGTGTGCGGTAGGTCCTTTTGTGGCTTCACGTTCTTAAATTTATTTAGGGTGCGCTAAGCCGAGCTGAACGTTAACATTGAGACCCCCAGAGGTGGCCATCGCACCTTGTGAGTTGGGCACAGTAAGATGCTAAAATACAAATACAGATACTGAAGGAACATGAAACCAACCAGAGCACCTTCATTAAAATCCATCATCTGACTGTAGCTAGCTCATTAATGAATGCTTTTCACAAACTGTCAGGGGTAAGGGTTTAATTAGTGCCAAGGTCACCTACACTAAGCATCTGGGCCTGCAGACTTACAGAGCTGTGACTGGCTTTGGATAAAAACACCCCCAATTGGTTACATAACCAGCAATTAAAAGAAGAGGTAAAGAAAGTCACAAGTTAATTCTCTTGAACTTTAGTTTTAAACGCATAGGTATTTGGGAATGAGTTCGAGTGATTGAAATTAAATGAAGGTGGCCAGGTGGTGTTGTCCCAGTGGACACACTTGTAATTCTTTTGCTTTTTCTCTCAGACGCACATGCAGATGTGTACTCACACACAACCACACCTCAACACTCACCCAAATGAATTGTCTGGATTGTACTTTTTTTGTCTCTGTTTCAGACTCATTTGTATGTTTAGTAGGGCACATAGTGTTTCTAGTATGACTGACCCCATTGAAATAGCCATCCAGATGTGTCTGTCCACACATTGCAGCCCCCGTCTTCACTTCCTCTGAGTCAATGAGCCAACACTGTCTGTACCACCTCTGTCTTCCTCTCTACCTCTTTGTTGTCTGAAAAGTATTGTCAGCTATTTCTTGCCATGCACCAGTGCATTGTGGCTTGGATATGTTTTAAAAAAAGAAGAAGATAAAATCAACAAAAAATAATGTCCTGAGGTTAAACATGGGTGAGGGAGCAGATTTATTTTCATTTATGGATAAGACATGGGTTTTTGCTATTGCCCATTTTTTCAGTGGCACCAACGGAGCGGATGTGGTGGTCTGCACAACATGTTCTTTTAGTTTTTTGAGTAGGAGGAAAATAGGTTGTATGTTACATGATTGTGGGTTGGTTAGCCAACATGAGTGGAACGATTATTTCATTGTATGGAACGTAATATTTTGGTGTTATCAAAAGTAACGTAACAAATCTTTTATTTAGGTATTATTTCTTCATGCTGCTGCAACCCTTTTATAAATATTTAAAAGTACATTCATTTAACAAAATATTGCCTATGTTTGATGCAAAACCTCCCACAGCAGAGAGGACTTATAGAAGACATTACATCAAGTGGAGTCAATATTGTCATAGACCAGCGGCTGTTGTTTACACCATGAACAGACATAACTAACAGAGATGGTCACTAATAGTGAATAACTCCATTGACTTCAAACAGGCTCTTTTAAAATATATTTGCAATAAATGTTCCTCAGTTGAGGACCACAATTCTTTAAAATGAGGGACCATGGCAATGGGGAATAATTCAAACTTGTAAAACTGGGTTAGCTAAACATTTATACCAGCATGTTTTTTACTCAGTACCTGGCAGAAGACTTGTTCACATAAATGATGTAATATTTATTCTCCAATTTACAGTCTCATTTTTTCTTACTGGGCTGTTTTTTTTTAAATAAAGAATTTCTCAATCTTTTCCTTCTCCTGTTTTCAGGAAGCCCAAACTTGTCTCTCTGTAAACAGTAAGTGGTGAAGACGTCAGACAGACACACCAAGAGTGTTTGCGATTTGTAGCATCTTAGATGCTTACACGAATGGCCTCTTGTGTTTACAAACCTCTTTCATTCAGTTTCTCTGACGTTAATTTTCTTAGTGTTCATTTTAGTGTGGCAATCCACCTCCACCAATCTTGCTGAGGTTAAAACTTTTCTGCTTTTTTGCCTTGTAAAAATTATGAATTTACTTTATTTGGATGAACACATTAAGATGTATGGGTATTTGTGGATGTTTTAGAGAACTCACTTATTTCTGAGACATTGAGAAGGTTCTTAAGGGTGAAAATGAAGGTGTGCCCTACTCCTACTCTACTCTTACAACGCACCTCTGTCTCACAACTCATTCCTTACCAACTCATCCATGATCTTATCCTTATCACATCTTTGATTCACTTTCACATGTCTTTTTGCACTTACACATCACATCTTTGTGATAATATATGCTGGATTTGACGTTTCTCTGAGATCAGCCGGCTGATGTGTGTGCTCTGTTTTCTGGGTGGGCAAAGATTGAATGCTGGCCTGGCCCAGGGGTTGCCAATGATAGGGTAGAGGGTAGGGCTGGTTAGTGGGAGGATATCACAGTGGGAACCGTATATAAGACCATTCAAACCACCAGGGCTGTCTAGTTGTGCTGTGTTTCTTTCCAGCAAACCAGTCTCTATCGCTCTTTGCCTGTCTGCCTGTCTGTCTGTCCATCTGTCTCTCTGTGTGTCTCCAGGATCTGACCTCCTCAATCATGCTGGTACAAGCACTCCTTCGGACCTCGCTGGTCTTGTGGCTGGCTCAGAACACCTTGCAAGGAGGTAAGAGAGACGAGGGATTGCAATGTGTTTGATGCCAATTGAAGAAATGGTTAAAGGGAAATGTTGATAATATGTGGAACTTTTAATTGAAATCAAAAAGCCTGCATTGCGGAATTGGTGAAGGATTGGGTAAACACTCAGTCAATGAATTGATCTTCACTGATCAATCAGTGATTCAGTATTTTATGGCTCAGAAAGGATGTCTTAGTGCCATTATCATTGCTTGAAATAACCTCAAAATGAGAAGTCAGATCATAAAGACAGGCTGATCATGAAAAAAACTAAAAGATTTGTCTCTAAATTGTATTCTTGTTATAGACCTTTTTACAAGCTATTATAATTATGCAGTCTAATTAGCTTTGTTATAGACTACAGTGGACTAGATCATATAAATTGTTTTAATTATATGCAGATCACAATACAAATACTGTACAAGCCAACTTTATTCATGGTGTTGCTTTAATAATGCAATTGACAATTGAGCTGCATGGATCTATTCTAAACAAAATAGGATACAGACAAATTTAGATATGTAGAGGGCGTAAAGTGAGTAGTAGCAGTTGCTTAAAAATGGCTAGGTGCCAAAGAAGTGCAATGTAGAGTGGCAAGGTTGCTGCTTAAGGTCAGTGAATAGCGATGAGTGGTAGAAAGAGAAGTGTTACAATATGACATGAGCGTAATGGATTCAATATTGCATGGCTATTCGATCGGGAAAAATATACAGACGTTGGCCCTCTTTTCAAAGATGCCTTGGAATATCTCACTCCTGCCTATTTTTTAGCCAAGCATTTCTAGTTTAGATCTTCTGATCACTTGGACCCATGGCATGGGATGAGAAGGTGGCAGAGGCAGTCCAAATTTGACAGCCGGACGTGAGAGAGGGCTTTATTACCTGGAAACAGTCCCCTCACTTGTACATCCCTCTCCATGCCATCAATGGTTGTCTGTTCCACTCTCCTACAGCGGTCAAGGAAGAGCCTGCCCTCATGGGACACTAGTGAGATTTGCGCCACTTGTCGATTTGACGTCACATTGATATTTATTCAGCTGCAGTGTTCTACTTAATTTGCTAATGCTGAACTTTGCCGGTAGGCTACATAAATCATTTTTGTGCCAATTATTTTTGGTTGTTTATGAGTTATGTATTAAGCCTACACATGGCTTCGACTTATTGCTCTCTTTTTATTGACTATTTGACTCCTTTTTTTCTCTTTCATATCTCAGGAGTTAGACCTCAAAGTGGAGGCATGGGGAGAATGATGCCAGGCAGGGGTAAGTATATATGTGTGTGCCTGTGTGAGTGCGGACTTGTGCGTGTGTACAAGGTTTCACACAGCTGTTGACGACTTTTGACCTCTTGCAACTTCATATTCACTCAGGTGCCAGCCTTGGTGTTGGTGGTGTTGGCATGGGGGTAGGGAATCCAGGTTTGTACTTACATAACAATCTTTTATTTTTTAGGTTTTTATTTTATTTCTTCCTTTTTGTTAGTATTTCACACAAAAGCAAACCTCTACTGTTGTTTCTCTCAGTTGCCGGTACTCAGGGGGTGCAGGGCAGCCGAGGCTATGGGAGCAAGCCGGCTAAGACCGGAGGTGCTGGAGGTAAGTTAATTAGAGTCTACCAGAAGCTTGCTACGTATGGGCATGTATATATATATATATATATATATATATATATATATATATATATATATATATATATATATATATATATATATATATATATATATATATATATATATATATAATTGTTACACTTTTTAATTCATGTTTCTTTCTGCCGTTTGGTCGGAATTTCAGGTCCACGTTATCAAGGAGCCCAGCTAGGAGGAGGTATGTTAAAGTAATCATAGGTCACTTAAGGAGGATAATATTTGTGTGTAAGTCCTTAGGTCTATAATTCAGCCTATTCTTCTTTTAGGGGGATACCGAGGCCCTGTCGGTACAGGTGGACAGAAGCAAGGTGGAGGATATGGGGCATCTCAGGGAGGCTATCGTGGAGGTATTGAACATGACCAGATTACTTCACATATCAAACGTCCCGTTGTCTTGTATAAATAAATATATGTATACGAATATGAATATACATGTATATTAACACCTCATTCAAGTCTTATGTTGCATTCAAGGCTGTAACTGAGTGGGAGCATGCTGCTGTGATTACAGGTGCCAGTCTTGGAGCAGGGATGGGAGCTGGAATGGGCATGAGCATGGGAATGGGAGTGGGACTCAGTAATGGTTTGGGAACGAGCCTTGGCAATCAGGGAGGGAAACAGCGTGGCGGTAAGTGAGACGCCCATAGGAACAAATGCTTTGTCAGTTTTAGACATTACAAAAACAAATCTTACTCAAATCCAATGTGTGTTGTTTTTTTTGTTTGTCAGGGTATGGGAGAGCTGGCACCGGCTATGGCACACAGCCAGGTACTTTGCTTATCCTTTTGTCTGGGCTTTGCTCTAATTGTTTGCACAAACTAAACATGTAAAATGAATGATTACATTTTAAATATGTCCTTCTCTAGTTGTTTTCTGATTTAGTTCAAAGTTGTCCTTGTCATGCAGTAGGTATTTTACTGGTAATGGCTTTCAGCAGCCTAATCACAGTGTAACCTTGTATATGTCTTAAGGTCGAAGTCATGGTTTAGTTTGTGGTTCTGTGGTAAGATGCTATGGTTGAGATTTAGAGATGTAGCAGTAGGTTTTTTCCTTTTTCCAATTACCAAGCTTCTTCTCTTGTTGCTAGGATACGAGACTGGAATTGGAAGGAGCAATCCTAGAGTACGACCAGGTGAGTATCCAATAAATGCTGAACCTAGATTTCAGGATAAATGTGTGTTTATTATCACAAATATGACAGACTGTTGTAATCATAATCCGTATTAGCTGAGAGTTGAGCTCGTGCATATCTATCTTACACAATTTATTTCAATGAAGACGTTCAGCAGGACTGCACAAGCACCTTTGTAGGCTTTTAAATTATGATGGCCAAAATACGTCCACAGATGGGTGGTGGAAATTATCCTTGCAGTCTTCTTTATCAGCGTATTTTTATAATATATTCCTATTTTATAAAATGGCCTTAAGGGCATAAGGTCAAAATAATCTAAATAATGCTTGACCAGCACTAACCTCAACCTTTGTCAGCAAAGAAATGGTTGACCGCAGTGCCCTGATTCTTTCACCACTAGGAGTTGGAACTGGCAATCCTACTGGACAGGGGGCTAAGGCACCAAAGCCGGGTACTTTTCACCGTGGATGCCGTTGGTGTTTGTTTGTCCTTTTCTTGTTTGTCTACCTTTGCCTTTGTGTTAGCTCTGTGTTAAGTTGTGAAATATCTGTGTCAGATATTTGTCGGCATCTATAAACCGGTGTTTCGGGATCTACTAATCAATCACGGTCTAAACGAATGATGGATTGCTTATTTTCACAGAAAGTGTGTGCATAACAGTCAGCTCCAGAGTAGTCATGATACTGATCAAATACACTTTGTGTATGCTACTGTTAGGTGCATTCAAATGCTAATACCTATGGATCAGTGTTTTGTCTGCTTGAGTGTTGCATGTGTCCTTCAAACCTTGTTAGAATGCACTATTCAAGGCTTGCCTGTCAGTCATGTTGAGAAGCCATTGTTGCGTACTAGGCCTAACCGGAGTTGTGGTCCTCAGGCTATGGTGCAGGAGCTGGAGGGCCTACTGGACAGGGTGTACAGCCTAATGGTAAACTACAGCCACAATCTATCCTGTCTCCATGAATACCAGCATGTGATGTATACCAAACAATGTACCATCAATCTACAGTGCACATTCTTTCATGTATATATAGGAGGTTTGATTTATAGTCCCTTTATGTAACAGATGTAGAAAGTAACACAGACACCTTGCAGTGCTTTGAGCATCTGAAAAGGTGCTGCAGCTGAGGCAGCATGCTCACGTCTCTGGCCATGGATCATGGCGCAGGTCTTTTTCAGTCTCTCTTAACAGATGTCTGTATGTTATACAAATATCTGTCAGCCAGCAATGGTTACACAAAACTTGGAATGTAATTCGTTCCATTAAAAGCGGTACAAGCAGGAAAGAGATAGAAAAGCATAACCTTTGAAGAACTTTCCATTCTTGTGCGTTGTCTACTATGGTTAGCCTATGTCTTCTTTATAGGGTAATTTCTAACAGCATGTGGTTTGTTCTACTGAGTCAGTATTATGATTAGACACAAAGTTCATAATTAATGTCCTACTTGTTTGAAATACACGGCAAGACACAGGGCATAATATATGTATATATATATATATATATATATAATATTAGTAATTCGTCATATTATTCTCTAGTAGTCAGTTTGGAGTGAGATGTTAAATAACCAGTTACACGGTCTTCAGGATATGGAGGTGGAGTAGGAGGGCCAACTGGACAGGGCCCTAAACCATTCAAAACGGGTAACCCCTTTTTTAAATCAATTACAATTTTCATGAAATGATTTGGAGACTTTATTTTACTGGTGAAAAAAAAGTGTACTAAGAATGTTACATACGTTTTACTTGTGTATAGTAAAAAATATGTTGTGAAACCTGATAGGTGTTACTGAATGTCTCCTGTCCTTGTGTTTATCTTCTCTGGACTGTATTTGTTCATCAATGGTGTCCTTTGGTGTGTGCTGGTGTCGTCTCAATCTCCGTTTTACACTGTCCATCAGTTGCCGTTGGAACACACTGATATTGACCGACTGAGCTGTGTGTTTGTTTGTCTTTGTTCCCTTTGAGTATGCTGTGGATTTATCTGGTTTAATGTGTGTTTTATGTTTGAGCATATCCTGAATGCCGTTGGGCATACTCTCTGAGTATGATATTGATTGTTAGTCCATGTGTCATGTTCTATGTTGGGCTTGTGGCTGTTTGCTGTGGTTGGCTTTTGTCTCCATTGTTCTTTCAGTCTTAGTCTTACTATGGTGACGACTTTGTCCTCAGCCCATAGTTGATATTTTTTGTCATTCAATCAGTGTTGTCTTCCGTTCGTCTTGTTCAAAGTTCTTTGTAACTTTTAGGGCTCTCAGACCTGGTGTCATTACATTTAATATTTTGTTGTTTTTTAATTGAATGCTAATGTTGTCTGTCATGGCCGCTTAGTTATAAACCCATTATGATTCCAGATCCCTTAATTTACGGTGATTTCTCTGTCAGGTGTCTCTGCGGCAGATGTAGGTGGCACTGGGAAGGCCAATAAAGGCCAAGGTGCACAGGCTCAGGATGTAACAGGAGCAGGAATCAGTGGACCTACAGCTCCCGTTCATAAAGGGGTCAGAAGTCCTCACCCTGCAGTGGTGGAGGTAAAGGGTGCCAAAAGCCTTGGCCAAGTCGCACTTCAACCTCCATCAGGCAAAAGTCTTGAACCTGCACCCTCACGTGGAAAAGAGCCCAAAGGTTTTGGCCAAGTAGTTCAGTATTCACAATGGGCGAGGAGTTTTGGACCTGCAGTTCCAAATGACAAGGGAGTCAAAAGTCTTAGGCCTGTTACCACACAGGGAGCAAAAAGTCAAGGTCCTCAGATTCCTTATAGTAAAGAGAGCAAAGGTTATGGACCTCCATTGTTAAATGGGCAGAGCACCAAAGGTCTTGGGCCTGTGGCTGCTGCTACACAGGGAGCTGAAAGTGCGGGACCTCAGGGGCCTGTTGGAAAGAACAGCAAAGCCTCTGGTCCAGTGGCTCTACCTGCACAGGAGGGGAAGACCTATGAACCAGTGATACAAAATGGGCAGGGAACCAGAAGTATGGGTCCTGTTGCACCACAGCAAGGACAGGCCTCTAAAGGCTATGTCCCCGTAGCACAGGATGCACAAAGCCTTGCGTCTATAGAGCACGATCTAACAGGCTCCCAAAGTCTGAGTCCTCCAGTGCTGAGTGGGAAGAGTGTCCAGGCAGCAGATAAGGGTAACGTTTTCTCCTTTCTAATATTTGTCCTTATTATGAAAAAAAAGCTAATTACAGTTCATCACAATTTATCTATTGGTGAAAATTTTTGCCACATAAAATACACCCGTTTCCCTTTATAATCAACCATCAAGAACCTAACAGTGTTTTTAGCGGATGGACTTGCAATACATAATGAATAA
The DNA here is from genome assembly GCA_026901105.3 of Galaxias olidus. NCBI lineage: Eukaryota > Metazoa > Chordata > Actinopteri > Galaxiiformes > Galaxiidae > Galaxias > Galaxias olidus. The sequence goes on from JAPMUY010006410.1 coordinate 309,500, forward strand.
TTGTTGTGATTACGTTAAGACTCAATCTTTCATACAGTACATATAACAGTTTTAAATGCTATTTAGGAAATGCAAATGAACATAGCTTTACCTATGATTGGGGTGCTAAATGCAATTTTTGCGTATCCTAGATGGATTTTTATGGGAATGTGTGTTTGTACGTATGTATGTGGAATTTGGTGTTGGAGCCTTTGGTAGTCTTTTCAGTGGTACTGTTCATTTATCCGCTTTGACCCTCATATTAGTTTCAGTGTTCACAAAGCATTTCAAACTTGGGAATTCCCTTCAACGTGTATTGTCTGTTTGCGGGGTGAGACAAATGTGAGGGCACGGATGTGATTACACAATTTCTGACATGTTTGCACTTCTCAATGAAGTTTCAGTGCCAGTGTTCCAAGTGTTCAGTATGTGTGATACTGCTATACTATTTACTGTTCATATAATGCAATATTTTTTGCCCACTTTGCCATTATTCCCCTAATGCAGTGTGGGGTTCAGTAACAGATATGTTCAGTTAACAAGGTGCTCAAAGAAATAGGAAACATTCCCTACTTAATTGTGATGCGGTTGAAAGTTTAAACCGTTTAGCAGAAAGATGTTAAAAGTACAGTATGTGAATCAGTGAGTGAACTTTACGTTTAAGGAGCCTTGTTGAATAACAGCCATTGTGGTCTCCAGGATTTGTTCCAGGAGCGGGAGGCCCGTCAGGTGCTAAGAGCAATGGTAAACATCTAGCTCTCTGCTAGACCATGCCTGTTAATCACATGGCAAACACTGGTGCATGACGATGGCTCTGCATGTTATGGGATATACTTAATAGCTTTCCTGAATTGTGAAAATGTTTGCCATACTCTGTGCACGTTGCATATTTTGAGCATTTACATAGCTTAACATGATGTACAGCTTCAAGCTGCAGTGTATTGTACGTAATTATAGCTAGATAAAAAAAATATGTGTATCTGCTGTGTTAATTTAGTTACAACTTGAATGACCTGTCTTCAGTAACATCTGTTTCGATTCTTAGGATATGGCCCAGAAGCTGGAGTGTCCAATGAAAATGGTGCTAATGGTGAATAATTGTCTTATTTACGAAACAATACCCACTGAAAAAATCATCGAGACATTGTATAAACTTTGCCCTTTGATGAGTTATCTTCAGGATAAGTTGCAAATTACTGTTGTAGTTTCTAGGAGCTGTGTCGCCAAATGGAAATGGTGTTGAAAATGGTGCAACGTTGGCATATATGTCAACTACGTTACATGCTGAATGGTTTCAATTTTGCATGCATTACAGCACTTTGTATTATTCAATCAATAGAAAGTTTCCATTGGTTTCATTGAATAGTAAGGATATGGTCCAGCAGCTGGAGGTCCCAATGGCTAGGGAGTCAAGGCCAATGGTGAACCAGGATGACTGGCTGCGTCCATCTGTATTTATCAGGGAGAATCTATGTTGCATGCTGTTTGTGATTAGTTCACCAGGACATACACTCTTTGCAGACAATTTGATGATTAGAATAGAATCACAAAATATTGCATGTCTTCACCGATTTCCATCGACAATGAAACTCTTGGTCAACCCTAGGTGAGAAGGATTAAATGTTGATGGAAACGTATTGATTATAAATAATGGTTGATTCCTAGGATATGTAAAAAGTTCAGGCGAGTCATCAGGTGCTAAAAGCAAGGGTACACCACTTATATTTTAAGCGTGATTTACCTTATTTTAAGGGAAATGCGATCTATAAATTATTAGCCTTTCAGAAATACTGTGAACAGTTTGATTGCGCTGGTGTGGTCTTTAGGATATGGCCCAGGACTTGGAAGTACCAGTGGCCAAGGAGCAAAGGGCAAGGGTAAACGTACCTTTGTGTCTGTCTTTGTATGAATTTTGCATGTATATGTGGATTCATGATAGTCTTGTTTCCAAAGAGTTAATAATCATGCTTGTGAACATGTCAGAATCTGTTGCCCATCCACTTTGTTTAATGTGGTTATATCCTGAATGTTTCTGTATATTTCATTTTTTTTATAAATTCTACCTCCTGATGAATGATTGTTGTTGCTGGTTCACAGGATATGCACCAGGTGCAGGAGGGTCCTTGGGTTCTCAGAGCAATGGTACTGGTAATTGTGAGATTTTCTTTTCAGAGTTATAGTACATGCATTAGACTTCAATGAAAATTTTCCATTGATCATGGAAATATTGGTCATAATACTAGCTAAAATACAGTAGAAGTGTTTACTAACAGTTGTGGTCTTTAGAATATGGGCCGAGAGTTGGGGTGCCAAATGGAAATGGCGCAAATGGTAAACTCTTGTCTTTGGCTTTCATTTCCATACATTTCACACTGAATGTTTTTCAAAGTAACTTATATACCCACATCAAGGGTAAACAGGCTATTTTCCAAATAAGTTATAGCCTGCTGTGGTTGTTTCTAGGAGCTGTGGTTTCCAATGATCAAGGAGCCAAAGTCAAAAGCAATGGTAAATGTCTCCCGGCAGGCCTGTAAATCAGTCCACCCTTTTATGTCCTGGCAATGGTGGAGATGCTAAATACTATCATTAGTTGAATACTTAAGCTGTCTAAAGCATAGTATACAGTAGATGGACAAAATATTGATGGGAGAGACTCATGACGTACTTGAAGCCATTTTGTATAATTACTGAATGACCTTGGTAGGGGCTTTCAGGATTTGGGTTGGTTGTTGAGATGACCAACGGTGCCGTAGGCAATGGTTTGTCCTTTTCCCTTGCACTATCTATGTGGTGGTTTATTTGTTTTTAAATCATCCTGCATGGAAAAATCATGAACATTTAAAAATAAGTTAGAAGACATTTGTAACAGGTGTTGTGGTTTTTAGGGTACGGTCCAGCAGAGGAAGCACCAAATGGGCAAAGTGCTAAAGCAGCCGAAAATGGTAAAAATGTTCAAGGTTGTTTGCCAAGCAACCATGGCAAGCTCTGTGTCGCTCCAAATGCATGTGTTCAACATATTTTGCCAATCACAATCAATTAATGTCTACGGAGCATGTCCATGACGCCCTCTCTCTGAATGATGCATCTGTCCTATTGCCTTGATGGTGTCGCAATTTAAAGAACTTTCAACTGAAGCATTTGACTCAAATGCTTGGCTAGTGTCTGTAGCTATGTTGATGTAACTTAGGCCTTATGCTAAACTGTAGTTTTTCATACTACGGTTGGGTTTAATTCCTGCTTATGAACAGTGGTGTGTGATGCATGGGTGTTGTGTGCTACATGCTATAGGATGGTCACACTGACATGAGACGTGCATGGATGTTGTGGTCTGCTCATTCTTGGCTCCAGAAACGCTACTGTGTGATGTGCACTTGTGTTTTCCCCCCACCTGGTCATTCACAATGTTGAGTGATTTTGGCTGAGAATGTGTCCCAGCTGGTCCCAGCCAATTACAGGGCTTTTTGCTGAGTTTTCTTGACTTATTTCACAGGCTATGGTGGAAATACAGGAAGCTTTCCTGGAGCAGGTCTTGGCAATGGCTTCGGAGCAGGTAATGTCGGACTGATATTCCTCACTGTAAACTGAAAAACGAATTATCACGCCTGCATGAACTCATTGTATTGTGGATGTAAGAATACTGTGGTGATGACCTGTAAACCACACATGCCACAGGTCTTGGACAGGGCAGCTATCCCCAGGCAGGATATCCCCAGGGAGGATACCCCTTGAGTGGAGGAGTGAGCAAGGCCGGTGGTGAGAAGTCTAGCCCCCTTGTCTTTCACTCTCCCACTTTTCTGGTAGTTCTGTACCTCCCTTCTTGGATTAAATTTTTTTTAAACCTTTTTCTTAGGTGCCAGTCTGGGACAAGGTGGTTACCCCTTGAGTGGGGGAGCAAGCAAATCTGGGGGTGAGGAGCCTTTTTCCCCCATATGTTACATTCTCTCACCTTTGGCCATTCTGTGCCTCTCTTTATTTTATTTTTTTACATCAATCATGGAGTTTCTTTATTTTTTTATCCCAGGTGCCAGTCTGGGACAGGGGGGTTACCCTGTAGGGGTTGGATCTGCCAAAGCAAGGGGTGAGGAGTCTTTCAGCCATCTCTTTAACTCTCCCAAAATTGGGCATTCTCTGCCTCTTTTCCTTTTTGAACTTTAACCTTTACTTCACCTGTTTCCTGTTCCAGGTGCTAGTCTGGGACAGGGTGGTTACCCTGTGCAGAGTGGAGGAGCTAACGTCGGGGGTGAGGAGGCTCCTTCTCTTCCCTTACTTTGTCCCACTTTTAGTACTTTTAATGTTTTTGACACTTTTTACCCTCTTTGTTTAGGGGCCAGTTTGGGCCAGGGAGGCTACCCTCAAGGTGGGTATCCCCAATCCAGTGGAACAGGCACAGCTGGAGGTTAAGATTTATTTGTTTCTCTGCTTTTCTCTGTCATTATGTAAATACAAAGTACAAAGTTCTCTTTCGGAAAATGTTTACTCTTCAAAATTTCAGTTGCAAGTCTTGGACAAGGCGGATACCCCATCAAAGGAACCGGTGAGGCATTTAAAAAAAAGAGAGATCTATTTGTATGAATCTGTGCTTTTCTCTGTCTTGACATTCAAATCTATTTGTCTCTTGTGTGTCCTTGTTTTCACACATACCCATTAAGGTGCGGCTCTTGGGCAAGGTGGATATCCTCAGGGTGGGGCAGGCAAATCAGCTGGTAAGGCATGTTCTGCATGTTCAAAGCGTCAGTCAGAATCTTTCTCTGTATGTCTAACCTTTATTCCCTGCTCTATTGCTCTATTCCATTTTTATACTCTTGCTTCGGATTTGCTCTTATTTGTTTGTTGATAAAGTATGTCTTTTCTATCTGCTTGGATGTTGAATGAATGGATGATTCAAATCACATTTATTTGTGTAGCACATTTTATACATATAGGCAATTCAATGTGTTTTACATAAAGCAATCAAAAACATACAAGGAAGAAAGAAAAATCTAATACATAAAAAAACTATTGTAATAAGATAAATAAAATAGCTAAGAAGGAACTATGTATCTTAAATTAATTGAGAACATGTACATGTTTAATCGGCATTTAAAAGTATTCAGGATTGGAGTGAGTCTCAGATCTTCTGGAAGTTGGTTCCAGCTGTTTGTTGCTGCTTCCCCTTTAGTTTTAGATACCTGTTCCAGATGACCTGAGGGGTCTAGAAGGTTCATATTATTTTAGCATGTCAGTGAGGTATTTTAGCCCCAAATTATTTAGTGACTTTAGAGTATTTTTTAAATCAATTATCTGACACACAGGGAGCAATCTGGGAATTGGTGGGAGGGTGAAGTGAACGGAGAATTAATATATTATGTTTTTTGGTCGGTTTTAAAAGTCTAGCAGCAGCATTCCAAACAAGCTGCAGTCGTTCAATAGTATTTTTTTAGGAAGGCCTGAGAGACAATTACAATTGTCTAGCCTACTGGTAATGAATGCATTAATACATTGAGACCTCTGAGAATTGCTATATTTCTGAGCTGATGTTGATTGAGTTGACTGATGATTTTAATACCAGGTTGATGTTGCTGGTGAGATTTAGGTCTGAATCAATGGTGACACCAAGATCTTACTGTATGTTTTTGTCCATGTGTGGTATAGTTTTATGTCAATGTTTTGTGAATGCACCTTTGTGCCTGGATTAATATGTGGTTTAGAGAAACATCTGTGGCCTGTGCCCTCTATCTGTGTCAACACAGGTAATAGTGAAGGAACAGGAGTGTATGCCGGGGCTGGGAAGAGCTATGTCTATGGAAATGGTAAACAAAGAGTTGATCCTGGGTCAGAATACAAATTAGAATAGCAATACCCTCCATTAAATAGCACAATCATTCTAGAAATACAAACGTGACTTTTAAAAGAGCCATGCGATTAACAAGCACAAGTCAGGACCTTGGAAATGAGATATGATGTGTAAAGGATATGCCCGGAATTAAGTGGGATTAGCAGTATTGTATTTAACTGTCTGTTTGCTGACATAGGCCTACAGCCTCAAATTTGTCATTGATATGACCTAGGACCGATTATCCACCATTAGACAGGGTACAGACAGGCAGAGCCTTTGTGTCCTTTATTAAGAGAACCTAACAAATAACAGCTAGATACAGAGTATGTTAAAACAACTGTGGTACCACGTGGATTGTGCTGAATCTATTACTGTCTCTTCGGTGCACGCAGTTTTCAATGTTGCGGTCAGCAGATCGTTTCGCTGCTAGTCTGAAAAATGGCAAAAAGGACAAATGTGTCAGTAGATCGCGTAACCTTCGGTCCTCTGTCACTGTGCAGGTGGGAATCCAGCTGGCGGAGCTAAGGCAGTGCCTTTACGTATTTGGATGTCAGCACGAGTGTCTTGTCTGTGTGCATGTGCCTGTCCCTCTCTCTCTCTCTCTCTGTATATCTTTGCACTTCCTTTAAGCAAAGTCCAAGGAATCTGTGACAATACAGACCAACAGCAGATCCCAAGGAATGGAAACTGCCTGTGCGGCAGATGTTACGTAGATCTTGTCTCCAATTTCCTTCCAATCTACATCAGCATTATTGACATGATGTTTCCCTTCTTTACAGGCTATGGCGATGGCTATGGCGCGACTGGAAATGGTTATGGAGCTGGTAGGTGTCCTGCACAAAAGAACGTCACTGATCAACTGGCTATTTCTCTCACTCTCATAACTATAATTGATTGACAATTCTTATTCTGTTTCAGGACTTGGTTACCCAGCTGTGCTAGCTGATGTTGCTGGGCAGGGAAGCAAGGCAGGGAAGGGTGCAGGTAAAGATTCTAGAAAAAGCAGCCCATGTTAACCCTAGTTGGTAACAACTGCCAACATGTAGAACATACTGTTTGTAAAAAAAAAACTCTACATTAGAATTTCTGAAAAGGACATTCCCACAAAGACACAGGCATAATGTAATATTTTCCACTAGATGTAGCTATTTGTTAGAATTTGCATACCTAGTTTATTTTTTTGCATAACCTGTATTCAATATCTTTAACGACAATGGGCAACTTAAACGGTGTGTTTTTATGTTTCTCCAGGTTTTGGTGGTGGAGCTTATACTGGACAGGGACAAGCCAAATATGGTGAGACAGTCAAGGACTCAGCATGTGTGGAGGGACACGGACTCTGAGCGACTTCTTTCACTTTCTAGAGAACGGAGAAAAACTGTAATTTAGTTGAATTTAGGGACGTTTCATCACAAAAGGCAACCTTTTATAACTCAGCGTTTCTCTTCTTCGTAGTATAATTATTGTACCCATGAGTTACTATTCACATTAACTATAGGATAACAAAATAAATTGTAATGGAGCAACACTAGTGTCACTGCATCAACATAAAAAAGAATATCAATTTCGTTACACTCCTTTGTATTTCCTGTCTAAACAGGATTCATTAGGATTCTAATACACTAACATAGTACTTCAACTCTACACACCATCTTCAACTCTACACACCATACCACCTCTGATCTTACTAACAGGCTGTCTCCCAGTCTGTCTGCTGGGTACAAATGTGAACAAAATGGGGATAGCGGACGATACTTCCTACACGACAGATTCTGTCAATTCATTGGTCAACTATTTGTTTACCTTGTGTGTTTCTCTAGGGGGCTCTGTTCCTGGTAGTTCGCTTCCCTATGGGGGCCAGCCTGTGGTCCCTGCTGGAATGGGGGCTAATGGGAAGTCAGGAGGGTACGGTGGGAGCCCCTACGGTGGTGCCTTGACAATGGGACTGGGACCTGACACTGGTTTGAGTAAATATACAAATGCTGTAGATATAGTTTGAAAAACAACTGATACAGAAGAAAAAATAAAGAAAAGACAGTTACAGAAACACTGATAAAACATTTTTAACAATGAAAACTAAAAAGGAAGGGAGAATATGAACGAATGTATGTGGCAATAGGAAACGAACAAGGGTCAGTCAGTCACTCACAAAAGCTGGAGATACAGATTGCAATATATATATAGATAGCAAATATGGTGAGGGTTGTGAACATTACCTTCCACTGAGTCATTTGAGTTCAGTTGAGTCAGCTCTGCGGGGTGACACCAGACTACTGAGATAAAGATGATAGATGGAAGCTGTTAGTGGAACAAGTTAATGGGGTTTTTCACACCCTGTAGGAGGAGGTGTTGGTGAGCTTCCTTACAACGCTGCTCCAGTCAATCCTGCCGGCTTGGCTGGCATGGGCTACCTAAGTGTGTCTGTGTGTGTGTGTGTGTGTTTGTGCATGTGTGTGTGTGCTTGTGCCTGTGTGCGCGCAGTGTTAATGTGTCTGTGTCATACGCAAATCAGAAATCCCTATTACATTAAATCAATATCTGTCTTTGTTTTAGGTGATGGCGATTACCCTTACGGTACTCAACAACTTGGCCTTGGAGCTGACGGGGGCAAATCTGCCAACAAATATGGTAAAATGTTGTTTTGGATTGTGAAGGACTGAGAATGAGAGACGGAGAATGAGAATCAGGACATCTACAGTACTTGTGTGAGAGAGCATGCCTGTGTGATAGAGGTAGTTCTGTAACGCTGACCTGCTGTTGGTGTCTCTTGGGGACTGTTAACCTGGCTATCTTTTTAAGGGGATGCCGGGTTAGCCCCAGATTCCCAAGCATATGGACTGGAGGCTGGTGGTGGTACTGGTGGTGGGAAACCCAATTGCAAAAAGGGTATATGTCTTTGTGTACATGACCGTTTGTCAGTTGTCTCTGTTCGTGGGTCCCCCTAGTGTATTCTCAAATGCTGCATGTGTGTTTAAAATATGTCTATTTTTGTACTTATTCTATTATGGTATGTTCTGATCGCCCATGTGCTTGTGTGCACTTGTTTGTGTCGTTTCAGGGACAGGAGGGGCCTACGGGGGAGCTCAGCCTGCAGGTGACTCACAGATAGTTAACTGGAAACACACACACCGCAACCTAGCATTGTCTCTTGTACACCTTCAGTAGTTTTGCTTTCTTTTCAGGCCGGTGCTATTGAGAATTAATACATCTGTGTTAATTTGTGGTTCATGCAATTGCTGTGTCTTACTTTGAACACGTCCGCCTATCTGGCATATGTCCTGTAACTATTCATTTCACTCTGGTTTTGGCATGTGCTTGAATAGGCTAGGCTGGACATCATGTTTATGGTAGGCTTAGCATTTTCCATGGCGAGAGTGTCACACGGCTGGTTGTATTTCAAGGTTGTAAAGTTACATTCCTTAACTGTACTTCTGCTAGTTTTATAACCGCTATTCCTACTGATTCAATCATATCCTTTTTTCAAGTCTTCAATCATTCTGAAATCTGTCTTGTGACATGACGATACCTTGTTTTATAGGAGGGCAGGGTGGCAATTATGGTGGTGCTGGTGGACTGAATGGATTCTTTGGCAAGCCATACAAAGGTAGAAATTGAGTGAATCATCATTAATTATCTCCTATGTCCATATGTTCTGTGTAAAAAAAAAACTGTCACTAATCTTCCTCATAACCTCTCTGTCTCTCACCCTCCCTCCTTACCCAAGGTTAATTCCAATCTCCAAGATATCCCCGAGTGAATATTTCTCCCATTTTAAAATGTGTTGATTGTGGTGCTTCTTGTTTGTCTTTTTGAGTTGTTTTGTACTCATCTTTGTCATTGTGTTTTGTTTGGGATACATGTCCCTGTCTTTTGTATTGTTGGTGTTAGTCTGTTACGTGTTTTCCCCCATGCATTTTTGTTTCTTATTAAATGTTGTATAACTAAGGTCTAATTATGTTTATACCCACACTAAAGGTTGGAAAGCACCCAATACCTGCCTGTGTTGAAGTCTTTTTACGTTTAAAAACATATAATGAAAGCTGAAAGCAGCACACTCTCATGTTCTCTTTACAATTAAAACCTGTGTCCTGGTCCATCCTATTGAGGTTGCAGAATATAAACAACAATTGCACATTTGAAATGCATTTTAAAGAGGCCCATGGCGCTTCTTCGACAAAGATAAAAAATATCATGTATAAAAAACACTTTCTGTAAATATTTTAAACTAACATCCCACAGGTGGTCATATTGCTGGCACACACATTTTCTGTAGAAAATGTATCTTCTCTAGTTTAGCATCTATTCTTATTATAGAATGTATGTTTAATGCCTTTAAAAGTTCTATCCTGTCTGCATACCCTTTTGTAGCACCATTTAAACCTCATCCGTACACAGGAACTTCTACCACTTCCTTTGTTGTGAAAGTTGAAATAGTCATAAATGAACAACAGCATTAACTTGTTAAGACAAAAAAAATTGTATTGAAACAATGTTCAATGCCGTTTATTTGAACATACATGTACAATGAGAAAAAGGTTTTAAAAAGTTAGAGAACTCTTCAAAATATCCACACCACACGTGGGACTATAGATATTTTAGGTATAATACAAACCACTCAAATAATCATATGGCTACACACAGCTGGAAATAATTAGGAGATGACAGATTTCATAAAACCTATTTTGATTTCAATGAACAGCATGAAAAGATATGATAGTTTAAGGTGTGTTGACAGATATTTCACAACGATTTCAAAATGAGCCCTGAACTCATCCAACCCTATTGGTAACTTGCTTGTTTTTTTGTTGCCCGTCACATCAAACAACAACAGCACATAAAATTGATTATTACTCTGTCTTTAGCTGTAATCACATTTCATGCACTGCTGGCTCTCAACAGTAAGGTTTGGACTTGCCTGACTCTGTGATTGAAAGCCATCCTCAAACACTCCCATTTTCTTTAGGACTTCTTCTGGCATGTGATGGGCATGGCGTGACACAAATACCTTTTGCAATTGCTGATTTATGGGGGACGGTTTATAGTCCATGCAGGTGGGACCACCTAGACTAGGGGCACAGGTCACTGTCCATTTGTAGTAGAGGTGACCATGCTGGAGATTGCAGATGTCTTCTTTTGGACCAGCCGCCAGCTGTGTCTCACATTCTCCTAGCAGGTCATCATCCCATTTGCTGTCTTCATCCCACACCTCGAATCTCAGTTTGCTCCCTGATGATAAATCCTGACTACCCAAATCGAGGTTCATGTTCCAGTGAGGGTTGTTGTTGTTGTAGATAACAGGGCTGCGGCTTATCATATGTCCAGCGAAATATACTTTAACGTAGCCGTCCGTAGCGGTGCTGTGGTCTCCCCACAGGTCAGCAGCCCTCTGCACAGTGATGATCACCCTCGCCATGCCCTTGCGGGTGGGACAGCAGTCGGAACCTACAGCAGGGTCATTATGGCAGCTGCAGACACATGGGTCTCTATCGTTACTCTTGAGGCCGGCCTGACATGGCTTTGAGCAGTTCTTCCACAGGGCCTTCTCGAGGATGTAGTGGCTGATGGCGGCGCGCAGGTTGGTCCGAGTGGGGCTGTTGACGGGAAGTAACTCGTGGAGGGACTCCAGTGAATAGGAGACAATGTCGGGGCTGTGTGGCAGGGAGTTCAGCCATTCCTTGTAAGCAGATGGATCTTTGTCAGCGGAGAAGAGCAGCTCTGGCTCTGTGGTATGGCCACCTTTAATTTCTGTAAACCTGCAGAGACATAAAAGAGGATGAGACCGATTTTGTGATATCCATTTCAGCTTGTGAGAGGAAAACATTTTGAGGTAGCCATAAATTAAAAGCTCAGAAAGATCACCTGTCATTGAAGAGACCGGAGAAGCTGGCCTTGCTCTCTGTCTTGGCCAGGTCCTCATTGCAGTGCTTATTCTCACTCTTTATGCTGCCTTGTCCTATGCTGGCAGACGCCTCTAAGTCTAGGCACATCTTTACCTCCTCGGTGTTGAGACCCCGAAGACTGGCCAGACACTGTCTGATGCTGGTCACAGACTGCACAGTCCCCCCTAGCTTTACCTGACAAGTAAACAGAAAGAAATGAAAACACATTTCTAAATGACATTCTGTTGCTTGCTTTACACATTTAAATTATTATTATAGGGCTTCTCTTGAATGTAAACACATTTTTTTACCAAGACAATCACCTTTGTAATGTAATGGGTGCCAAAGTTGTCAATCAGCTTGTAGTAACGCTTTTTGTAAGTTGCGGTATAGGTTTTGGGGAGATTTCTTAATGCTAGGCGAAATTCTTTGTGCAACTTGGGTGTGCCAGACACACGGTAGCTGTATTAGTGAGACATAATTTGACAAGATATGACATGCAAAAAAATTGGGGAATTTAAGAGATACTTCTTTTATAGAATGTTTTATTAAAAAGAAATGGCAAAACGTTTGACTTTGTACAGTACGGTCAATTTAATTTAAAATACACGTTCTTCGGAAGGCAAATCTAATTGCTTACCTGTAATACTCACAGGACATACTGTGGCTTGTAAAACTGAACTTGTCACTCTTCGTTTTCTCCATGGAGTATTCAGCCAATTTAGAATTGGTTCCAGCCAGCATCACGGATCCACTTTTATCTCCAACATTTACATCTAGATTGACACCCCAACTGTTTTCCACTACAGAGCTGCTGGAACTGACTAGAGACTCACTGGATCTATGGAGTTTACTGGTAACTTTCATCCAGCAGTTCTGGTTAGGCCTCCAATCCACCACTGGGAGAGGAAGCCTCTGCATTTTACCCTCCATAAAGGGGTTCTTGCAAAGTGTGCAAGTCTTATCAGGGTGTTTCCAAAGGTTCATGTCAATGACAAAGGCACCTTTACGAGACATTTTGGTTATGTCAAATCCTTCCCCTGCTAAGTTTGTTCCTGGGGCAAATTCTGCTTCTTTGCACTGATTGACAGTTCCTGCAATGCATGACTGATAACTGCAATGAGGAAGGGACAATATGGCCCAGAGACTAATGCACAGCAGAGACATAACTCTGTGATGTTGGGGAAGGAGGATCAAGTCTGGAATAAAAATGTATAGATATATAGAAGATAAACATGATTTTTTTTCGCACCAAGTTAAATAATTTAAATAAATCTAGAAATATTAGTTCACTTTCGGGCAAAACAAAGTTAGGGTTTTAAGGCTGGTTCATCATACATGTGCTTACTGTAAGAAAAATAGGCAGAATACTTATCATTATGTGAAAATGTGCAGATGGCTGTCCCAGTAATGCCCTATCCATTTCAAATAATTTTTGGATTCAACATAATGAGGGTAATAGTTTTTCTACACGAGTCAATGGTTAACACCTGTATGTGTACATTATCAAATCAACCTGTCGATTGTAAAAAGAGATCCACACAAGAGGAATATATACTCACCGCTGGCTTAGTCGTTTCTGGGTGCTTGTGTGAGACTAACTGTGACGATATTTCTGAGTTCGTTGTAAGAGAAGAATAGGGGGAGATGGGTGGGCTAAATTTACTTTTTTTTCTGACTAGCGTGGGGGAGGAGTTGGTGGTCTTGTAAAATGTGTGGTAACAGACAAGGCCTGTCTTCCAGTTAACTCATTATGTGATGCATCGTCAGATGCAGCACACACTGTTACCGGAAAGTCATATTATTATTGTTATTATTATTATTATTATTAGGCCTATATTAGCGCGCCTACTTTTCAATTGAAGTAGCCCATTTGGAGGGGAGGCTCAATTTTCAGTTGTATTTGAGATGTGCTACAGGGAGGCCCACCTACACTGTAAAAAAAATTAAGTTGGCTCAACTTATAATTATGAGTAACCTGGCTGCCTTAAGATTTTGAAGATGAGCAAAGAATAGGTTCTGGCAACTTCGTTATTTTAGTTTGATGTACTTCAATTTAAGTTCATGCAACTCACTTTGAAAAGTCAATTTGACGAAATTGACATACAGCAAACTGATTATTTAATGATATTGACATATATTTGAAAGTTGAATAAATACATTTTCACGATACAGAATTTTAACGCAAACGCGTCAGGAACCCCCAACAAACAGTAACACCTTTTTTTCACAATAGGTAACAGGAGCGTTATAATAATATTATTATTATTATGTGATGCATCGTCATAGGCCTATTTTAGCGCGCCTATCTATGCCTGCAGTTTTGACCCACTCGATTCCATTCCAGTGCCCACATGTCTTGGGTATTGCAGTCTGTTGAAATAACATACAGTTAACTGATCGGTTAACGTTTTATATTTTTTATTATTATTTTTAATCGGTTTTTGGCCCCATTGAAATGAATGGGGAGAGAGTTTTTACGGTCTTTTGCCGCCATCTAGCGTCGATGTTATGTAATTGCAAGTTGTCATGTTAAGCGATACTGACTGTCTCGGCTTGCAGCATTGGCTTGCAGCAATGACTGACTCCGTCTGGTTATTATGTGATTGCCTCGTAAGACGCAATACTGTTATCCTTAAGTTTCGTAATTATAATAATAATAATAAAAATATTAGCCCCATTTTCCGGCACCTAAACACCTTCATTTCGCTTCCATTGCAACGCCAAAATGTCAGTTCGAATGCCACGGACTCAGTGTTAATTTTGACAAGCATTTTTCATTTTGTTTTCGTCTTCGTCCTTACTGAAAATTGTAGTTGCGTTTAAGTCAAATTTTGGTCATTTCATTTTTTTTCGTTATAGTTAAGATTTAGTCAGTGTTAGGAAGTTTTCGTTTTAGTCAAATCTTCGTCAATGTTTAAGTCCTGACTCCTAAGGGGTCACACTTCTACACATAATTAAGCAACCACTTGAACAGTAGGCTAAACGCGGCGCCCGGCCTACGCAACTAGATGGCATTGGCTAATGTTAACCGTAACTATCTTATGCAATCCAGTCTAGCTAAACTGAATGATGAAGACGTTAGCAGCACCGCTCTGAGTTGAGTGTCACTGCTTCCAAAGCGAGGGCAGGCACTATGACACGTAACGTTAAGTTTTCCTAATGCTATCGAATCAATCATATAGCCTAAGATATATTTACCGTTACTTTGGCAGATTTGGAGCTCTCACAAGGTTACGCGTTAGCTTGTTCAAATTATACTGTATTTGCTACAAATTGCGCGGACATACACAGACTCAGAGCAGGAAAAAATCAACATCAAATAAGAAAGATGCAAGAAAGCAAGGGGAATTTGTATTAAGTGAATCGTTAAAAAGCATAATAATCAATGCCTTGAGACGGCAACTTCCATCCATCCATTAGCTACACCGCTTATCATTGACAGGGTCGCGGGGGGGCCGGAGCCTATCCCAGCCGACACAGGGCGAAAGGCGGGGTACACCCTGGACAGGTCGCCAGTCTATCACAGGGCCGACACATAGGGACAGACAACAACTCACTCACATTCACACTCTCGGGCAATTTAGAGTTACCAATTAACCTGCATGTTTTTGGACTGTGGGAGGAAACCGGAGAAACCCACGCAACAGTGTAGGTGGGCTTCCCTGTAGTACATATCAAATACAACTGAAAATTGAGCCTCCCCTCCAAATGGGCTACCTCAATTGAAAAGTATGAAGTAGCCCATTTTGACAGGGAGAAATTACTGCTCATGCGCTACCCTGTTCTGAACTAAATGCTTACTTTTTGAACACATTAAAGCATTGTCGGTGAAAGCCTGACCTTGTTGAAAATAAAATCAAACGGTAGTACTTCATCGTCATGTGTCCACCATTATATTATGATGAAGAGGCACTACCGATCTAGCGGCAATAAAGCCCCATTGTCAACAAACAGGGTTTGGACAGCAGTCCGCTTGTGCTGCAGGGGTAGGTTCTGCGCGCTAAGGCGGTCAGTCGAATAACTGCGATGCATCACATCGCATTTGCGCAGGGAAATGCATTTCTGGTTTTGTTAGTCTTACCAATTACATAACTGTCTAATGTGTTGCAATGTAGATGGACAATATGATATGGCCAAGAGATTCAGGCAAACCTAATGTCATTAAATAGGACACTGCATAACTTTGAAAAGTTTACTCCAGTAAAAGCAGTACCACATTTAATTTTAAATGTACACATTTAAACTAACTTTTGGGCCACATCACATTACAATGGCCTGTTTTTTGACCCTACTTTTTTATTACAAACCTTTATATTCACATTATGAATGTATTTGATTTGTAGCTTGTAGGTTATTTCATGCCTATTCGGTGTTTCGAAACTACTAAAACCCCTATTGTTTTCATTTGAATTGACGTCTCAGACTCTGGTGTTGCACGACATTGGATTATACATCCCACGTTTTTTAATCCACACAGTCTGAGTGACAAACAAATGACATGATCCTTCCAGTACAGGTCACAGGGAGTACACAGTCATCATTGGTAGGCCTACTACAAGTGGCGTGATCCATCCGTTGTGCAGTCCCCTCTTCCACCCTCTCCCATTCGACAGTCTACCCGCTGCAGCTTCTCTCATTTGCAGGATTATAACGTCACAGCCCTGTGCAGGCGCGCCGCTGCCGCGGTAGTGTGGGCATCTGCTGTAGTCGAACACCCAATGCGAGGAATTCGACGCCGGTGAATAAAGATGGTGAAATTCGCGAATTCAGGGGCTCTTTGGGGAAGAAGAATTGGATTTGTATACAACTAGAATTCCAGTTATACGTGCACCGAAGGAACAAATGCATTTGTTTGGAATCTCCTTGTTCATATTTTACCCTTATGCCGCTATCTTACGTTACTAAGACTGCTAGATAGCTATCTGTAAACTGAGTTAGCTAGCCCACTGCACCTGCAGCTGTGTTGGTCAGTTACAAAACCTCTGCATCCACATGGACATGGACCCTTTTTCTTATTAAATTTTTTTTTATATAAATTAGATATCATTAGCAGACCGTAGTTAGCCGGCCTTGTGTGTGTGGCCGTATCGAGTTTAATTAAGGTTGTGACCTATTAGTTTTATATTATAATTCTGACCGCTAGCGAAACATTATCACAGTCAGCATCATCAAGGTGACGAATAAATGGAAGTGAGCTAGCTAGCTAACGTACCGCTAGCTGGCGAGCTAGCAACAATGGACCAGCTAAACCTCTGGCACTGAATGGATGCACTGTTACCATGGCATGGCTTTATAAACTTGTGCTGTGGAATGTGTCTCTGAGTGTGACAAACTGCCACAATGAGGAACTATTTGCCGGCTAGTCTACTATTTGGTTTCAGATACGAAGACATATATATGTCATATGTAATGAATACGGCGGGCTCACATAATCATGTGTGTGGTTGGCCTCGTCTTTGCCAACACCTTCGGATGACACTGTTTTTTGAAATCAAACAGCGGCGGGGGAAAACGCTGTCGCCGGGTAGCGGCTGGTGACAAGACTGGTCAAGAGAACAGATTATTCTGACGCTAGCTAGCTGCCGCAGCTAGCTAGCTATGTGGCTAGCCACACATTGAAAACAACTTTTCAGTAGTTAGCTGGACAACTATAAACCAATACCAATGGTTCCCAATAAGTTTTTAGTGGCAATAATTTTGTTGTATGTGTATATAGGTGTACAGTCCCTTTTTTACTTTTTTGGGGGCGTTGTTTTAACTGTGCTAGTTGCCATGGCATTTTTGAACGGACCCAGGCTACTAGATTGGGCAAATTCACCTCCCCATCTTCAGTTCAACAAATACGTCCTTACTGGATACCGGCCAATCTCGTCAGTGCAGGACTGCATAAGAAGCCTGTTTTATCTACACAATGAACTTGGCAACATATACACACATGGTGAGTTCAAGTGATGCTTGCATGAGGCTAGTCACAAAATACGTGCACAAACAATGCAAAGGTTTAATTTATTTGTCTGTTTGGTGTGTGTAGATTATCAGATTTTCCTACAGATTCAAATCTATTCTTTGTAGTTACAACAAAACAAGTTAGCACATTTCTTTATTTAAAATGTTGCCCTCAAGTGACTCAGACACACTGTCCAAAAAGCAGGCCACACCAAATGGAAAGTACAAATTACGACTGCCAAATCTTGCATGCATGACCCTCAAACTTTTGTAAGGTGCAAGGAAGACAGGATTAGTAATCATAAGGGCAAAATTAACTATAGATTGAAAGAAGCAGGAAGCACTTTCTAAATGTATGAGTGACTTGTGAAGTTGTGATAGATGACCATGGCAGCTGAACATGACATCAAGTGCCCTTTTGACCTAATGTTTTACATTATCGCTTTATCGACCAATTGAATGCTTACTTCTAAGCCTTCCGTAGAATTTTAGTGACAAAGTTCTTTTTTTTCTTCACTTTAGTCTAAGCATAGACACCAATTTTTTTCTAATTTGAGGTAACTAACCAACTTTACAATCAAATAAGATCTTTATAAGGTCCTGTTATGAATTTTTTTTAGATTCCTTATAAGGATTACAGAACAAGGTTTGAACTTCAGGAAGTGTTTAAACTGTGCTGACCTGAGCACAATCAGTCTAGATTACAATTACAATCATACTAGAGTAAATTGTAAATCATTGGTTAGTCTGTATATAATACCGGTTGCTAAAAGATAAGTTACAAGGCATGTTATTCAGAAACAATAAGCCTCCACAAAGCAATTTAAAGTCCATGCTTGCTTGTTCGCTGCTAAACTGCTAGTCCAGTTATAGAACACTCAGTGCGTTGGAATTAGGCATTGGCTGAGGCGGGGGGGGGGGGGGGGGGGGGGGGGGGGGGGGGGGGGGGGGGGGGGCGAGTCGAGCAGATAACACACTCAAAATAGATGTGTTAGATGGCATTGGCTGTGTCACCTGTCCTGGGACAATTATTTGACATTGAAAAAGGCACAGTGGGCTAACTGGAGAGGGCGTAAGAGAGGAAGTGGGGGGGGGGGTCAACAATGATGGGTATAAGTACGTATGCGTGCCCATATCATATTTCAAGGACTAGATTTTGCCCCCAAGCAGCAAGCACCTCACAGTCCTTAACCACAGCAACTTCCTGTGTTCCTTTGACTGCGTGCATTAGCTATTTGGCTGTGACAGATATTGACAATGTCTCTCACACACTTGTCTTTTTCAGTTTTTCCTGTTTAATTGTATGGTTGTGAATTCAGATGCTTTATGGTATAAAATCTGTTGCCATCTTGGTATTCCTGTTTAAGCCATTGAAGATTGCTGTGTTAAAAGCAAACTCATCTCCTCCTCTCCCCAGGCATCCCCTTACTCTGCTTTCTGGTGCTGCTGCCTCTCAACATCCCCTGGTCCCAGATCAATGTCACCTGGCTAGGCGTAGTCCACTTCCTGGCCTGCCTGTCACCCCAGCTTGGCTCCGTGCTCTACCACCTCTTCATGAACCATGAGGGGGGCGAGCCAGTCTACCACACCTTGCTCACACTCGACATGTGTGGCATCTGTATGATCAACACCCTAGGTGAGCCTGGAGGCGCTTTTCCCTTCGTCCTCTGAAGGTGTCTGTATGTAATGTGAATGAGTATGTTGACCATTTGTCTTTGTCGTTTAAAATGTAACTTTTTTTGCTTCAGGGGCACTGCCCATCGTCTACAGCACGCTGCTCTGCTACCCCTTCACCCGCACACTAGCCCTGCTCGTCTACATCTTGTTGTCCAGCTACGCCATCTACTGTGCCATAACGGCGCGGAGTAGTGTGCGGCGCCTGCGCTCCTTCGCCTGGCAGGCGTTGTTCCGCTTTTCATTCTTCCTGCTGCGATGGGTGGGGGTGGGCGGTGGCAGCCCCACCTCGCTGCGCCACTTCCTGACCATGGACGCACTGGCCGTGCTGGGCGGAGTCATCAACATAGCGCGAATCCCCGAGCGCTTTCGACCTGGCCTCTTTGACTACTGGTGCAACAGCCACCAGATCATGCATGTATTGGTGGTGGGCTCCATCCTCTATCTGCACTGGGGCGTTCTGGACGACCTGCTGTGGATCAACAGCCACCACTGCCCCTCAGACTGACCCTGCCCTGCCCTGTCCTACCCTGCCCCGCCCCGCCCCGCCCTGCCCTGCCTTGGAGAAGGAGGGGCGCTAGACAGGATTACTGGACCTGAACGGGTGGGCATAGGGGACAGAAGGGGGAAGCGGTTGGGGGTATGTATTTGGAACTGTTTCCAACGTAGACTGTGTGGAGGAAAGGTGTGGAAGATAGTCAATAAGAATGCCTGCTTAAAAAAAACGGAAAAAAAGATGCATGGAAGGAGATATGAAGCGTTGTATTTGCCTGATTGACCACATGCACCTAAACCTCGAATGTTCATATCTGTGTCCATCTTAACATTTCTGTGTCGGGGACTAAGCTATGTCAGGGAACACGCACAAGCATTGGAATTTAGTTACTTTCACTGGCCATTACCGACACACTCACACTCACAATCACACTCACACTCACACTCACACTCACTCACACACACACAAGATGGCATGCACACAAACAGAAAGGGATGTTGGATAATTACAGACATAGCAGATTCAATGATTGGATATGTAATGCATGATAATATATGTTCTCAATGATGTGCAGGCAAAGTTTGGCAACAGTTAATTTGGTTAATATTTGCTTATTGCCATGTGTCTATTACCGGAGCAAGAACTGACGATTTGGCTAAATTATATCACATTACTCCCTGTGAGAGGTATTGTCCTTTACGATGTCTCTTGCAGACTGCATCATATCCAACATTGAATACACACGCACACACACACATGTACCCTCAGTAGGGATGCATAAAGCACTCTCAGATGGCTTACATTAGTCCTATGGAACTACTTGAGTTACATTTATTTATTTTGTTTATGTTGTTGTTTTCCCTATGTCTTCATCTTTGCCTCTAAATGCCTGGATCTTACTCCCTGTGGTTGGAAGGGGATGATTGGGTTAAGGGGTTCATTCCTTGGTTTGTTAGCAAGTTGGATTGCATCCCTGGATGACGCATTTGACTTAAGATAGCCATTGCAGTGGTCATGGTACAGGGGAATGGGCGTTGGCGCCACATTCCGTTACGGAATTGGAGTACTGAAATCTTGTTGCGTATGTTTACATTTTCTCTTGTTTAATTGCATAGTTATTTATTGGCCTCTTGTGTTATGAGACATGTGGTCTCCATTATTTATTTACTTCCCATTTTAATGTGTATTGTAGTTCCTCCCTCATCGAGATCAAGAAGAATCACATTGTTCATCAATGTTCTATGAATAACCACTATCTTATCTAATTATGTGGATGTAGACAAAACCCCCAAAACACATTTTTATAATAGACTGTAATTTAACAATACAAATGTGCCAGTTAATTAAATGAGTACATAGCATTAAATATGATGCCATGCCTCAAAAGGCCCCAATGAAATAATCATGTTTGTTAAATTCCAATTCCAAAATCCAAACAACTGTTTGAATTGATATGATGTAGACCTACAGCATTATTTACTGTATAAATGTTGTCTGCTGCAAAGGAAGAGTTTGTCAGGAGATGCCAAATACTTGCTTTTCTTTATTAGATGGCCAGTGTTTTTTACTATTATAATGCACTATTGGAAGCACTGTTTTTGTTGGCAAGTAAACCCTATCAGATGAGGGTTTGGTGTCACAGAGGGATAATGAGACTGGCGTTGGCCAGATTTTAAAGTTTGTTATTTGAATGCACTGCTTGCGACCCAACGTTGTGGAGGGCAAATGTTCTGAAACAGAAGACTGCTTGAATTGCACTTCATACCCCTGAAAAGAGGTGGCTCTGTTTTTTTATTGGCTGATCTAAAGTGTCACATCATTTCAATAAGCTAGCACTCCCAGGTAGGAATGGACCCCTAACCCTGTTTATTTTAAAGTTACCATAACTGGGAGTTACCGTGAGGCTACTGTTTTAAGTGAAAAATAGTAATCTTTTGGCCATTATTTTCTGCACTGGCATTTTACTTGGTGAACGACAGTACTGTATAATGTTTACTTTTTGTGTAACTTTGGTATGTTACTCCATTTTGATTGCTTCTTTTATGTTGATGGTTAAGACCAAGCGTTTTGTTTTTTCTAAGTTTGATTTTCAATAAGGGACCTTTTAAACTAGTTCATGGAGCTAGCTGAACTTGTGGTTTGTCTCATCACCACATTGCACTTTGTTTACCATGCCAACAGTCAAACCCATTCACCCACAAATAGCCATTTTACCCACAACTTGCCAATCCACGTCCTCCAAAGGCATAGCCTTTCTTTTGAGCCTTTCACTTTCTCAGCTTGGACTCTAACCCTACTAAATATGTGTCACTCCTTCCCTTCTAAGCACCCCAGTCCTGTGTTAATCACATTATAACCCAAGCCACCTATTTAACCTGAGATAATGTATTGCAGGGTATTGAATGAAAAAGAGTAATGCATGCTAGTAGCTTTTGAATTAAACCTGATGTCTGATAGGAGGACTTCAGTTTAGTATTTGCCAAATGCTTGTGCATTGTAACCATTGATTCGTCATGTGTCATTCACTTCAACCAAGCGTTTCTACACGCTGTGGAAAGTGGAGAGAGTCTGTTCTAGAAAGGAAAGTTCAGAAGCCAGTGGAAGAACTTAAGACACTAGAACAGAGGCAATACAATACAACTATATCAAATAAACTGCACTGTTTATTGTTTTTAAAAGGGCTTTGGATCAAAGTGAATTACCAATAATTTAACTTATTTAAAGTCCATATAAATGATATAAATACAGTGTGTATGTAGATTATATATACATACAGTGCAAACAATATACTCTGACTTTTTATACATACAGTAAAATTAAGAAAAAATATGTAGACATGGTGAAATTGATATATTACACCAGTCAATGCACAGTCAATGCTATGTCAGAAGAAAGTAGGAACTTAAGGGAACTTGACAATGTCGTGGTACTGTGCATTTGTTAAAACATTTTGACTTAGCTATATACATAAGGATGTAAGCAAACTCAATTTAACTGGCATTAATTTCAGTGCTTTGTAGAGATGGATTACCTTGTTTTTCTGTTTGTGAGACCCTTATCAAGAATTGTTTTGATCACTTAAATGTAAGATCTTTATATCTGGAAAAAGGTTGTGAAACATTGTGAGGAAGAGGGCATGTGAATACAGTACCTCTAATTACAACTGGATATCTATGCATTATCTGATAAAACTAACATTGGCAACACAAACGTTAATGTGTGTTATCAACTGGTTTTCTCTAATGTTACTTAACATTGGTCAATCAGCTCTCAGCTCTAGAATGCACTCTGCAGGAGTGCTTCACTCCGTTATCATGTGCTTTCCACTGCTCAGGGGGCCATAGCAGTAGTCTTCAAGCCTGGGCTCTGCTGTACTGTCTGAAACATGGCTTTCACACTCCATCCATCTAGTAGGGGCTGCTCTATCTCTGTTGAGCTGATATGACTTGGTAAGAAGAGGGTAGGAGTAGTTGGTTATTTTTTGTGGACTTTATAAGATGCTACTCAAATGGGTTTGCGAAACAAGCAGATTAACTTGGAAATGGATGGAGGAAAAGAATGCAGCTGAAAACCATATTTCAGAGGTGGAACGAGGCCAGCTATTTGTCTGTGTCTGTATAGTAAGCTCTTCTATGAGGATGATAACATGACATGAAAACATAACAAGCATAATTTCACAAATTTTTAATTTTTTCTTTTAGTACACAGGTGCCGGATAGCCTGTTTGTAACAATTTGTAAAAGCTTAACCGTCAGAATTATTGTTATATGATAATAATGATACTTACTATTGCTTTTATTATTATTATGAATACTTTTATTCTATGGAATATTGGTACTAATAATGGCACTGTCTAACTAGTGTACAGATGAGGAGACTGCCCCTTTCCTTTTGGATGAAGGGAGCTTTACTGAGGGTCTGTCTGACTGAAGTCTGTCATGATTTTGTGAGTTTTGAATGGGTGTGTCTTTAGCCCCATCTAGTGGACGTATCTATGTACTGTTGCAGTTAGCTTGGCTCAATACTTTGTGGGGCTAATTGACACACCACTCATACCAGTGGTATGCAGAATGGAGTGACCAACCCCTGTAAGTCAAAGTTTCATCAAGGCATATTTTGATGTCTGTGTGGACCATGTACGTATGGGAGTTTGACCTGTGTAAAAGATTTCATGTAAGAAGTTGGATTAGCTTTTTTTTTGTCTTCTCCATCCTTGCCCTAAATGTTTGGACAGGGTGAACATTGCATTCCCTATTGTGTCTCATTGTATGCATTTTCATCTCACAAACATCTCAGTGCACATATGCCTACCATCTCTTCCTGTGTGTTGTCTGAGTTAACCTTAGTTTGATACAGACAGGCCCTCACACTACTCAGTCTCCAGCAACGATTGTGCAATAAACTGAAGTATATATTTTTAAAACTGCTTCTAGCCCTCTCTTTTTTAAGCTTATTCTACACTGATCAAATGGGAAGGGGTAGAACAAATTGCCATGTCACCAGTCTCAAATAGCTAACCATTGATTTGTAATCTAACCCTTGAAGTGTAGTCTAGATAAACTGTTGATGATTTTTGTGCCTCCCAGATATTTTCATATTTGCTTGCTCGGCTCAGAAATGTGTTTTTATTTAATGCAAGTACAAGATTTTTCAAAAAAAGTAAAATATTATTTATTTATACAATTTATTATTTTCCACACAACGCATTAGGCTAAAGACTGCCCACTGTGGTAGCAGCTCAAAAGCAGAAACTTCCTATCTCCACCTTCATCTGTTTGCAAGTCTCACTTCCTCCGTTACATATAGAGTCTAGAGAGAGAGAATCTACTCTAAGCTTTTGCGCTGACTCGTTCTGGTGAAGGGCTGTTGGACACATTGCTGAACCTCCTTGAGCCGCAAGCATCCCCACACCAAGATCAGGTAGGCCTCTTCTCCTGACTATTATGCCAAATGCCCTACACCTGTTTAAGAGTTTGTGTTAGCATTAGGCAAGGCTGTTTTCTTAATATTACCATTGCACTTGTTCTTCACCACACATTATTTTGTGTGTCCGTGTCTTTGATACCTCTCTCAATCTGTTGTGTGGGTCCATGTGTGTGCGTGCATCTGTGGATAACCATACATTTGGGCTCTTGATAACATTAGGGCCCACTCTGTAAGGGTTTATTACATTAGCTGAAGGATGGTCAAAAGGGTCTTGTGATGCACTAAGGCAACAAAAGTGGGTGTTCATCTCAGTCAAAGCTTAGAAGCAGCTTCAGATTTAAGGAAGTAAAATCTGCAAATGGAGGTAATTCAGCCATTTATAGACTTTTTGATTGGTGACACCCTGTACTAGTATGATACTCTTTATTTTGTTATTGCTGGACTTGTACAATATTCATTTTAATTGCAGTGATGGTTTAACAGAGCTGAGGCAGGAACATTATTTATACCGCTTAATTCGTGCAGGAAAATAGATATAAAGTCACCTTTGCTTGTGCAGTATGCATGACCATACATGGTCTTCAAGACAAGACAGTCAGAGAAGTGTCAAAAAGATGGGGAAAATAACATCTGTGAATGGTAATGAGGGAGCGGGTAAGAGAGAAGAGTTTGCGGTTTTTAGCTAGCCATGTCGGATGTGGTGTAACAGTTACTGCCGCTCTGCACATCTCTATCCCAAGCCTATATTGCTCTCGTGATTGAATACATTTGCACAGTATTTCAAACGCAATGTTGAATGCAGCTTTCTTTGACTGTATAATGTGTTTTGGGTACAGTATGTAAGGGTGCACAATTCACATCTACATATCTTAAAGTGTAAGTTACTGTGTTGAAAATGTATAGTCTTCCCAAGACGGAAGGAAGTGGTTGCAAAAGCTTGTTCTTCCCCTTTTTAAACTTTGCGGCACCATCTTTCCTTCCCATCTTATGTCGTGATAACTGATTCTGATGGCCCCTCTTTAGACGTGTCTTTCTTGCTGATATCCTGTTCCATGCACACAAACCCAGACTTTGTTGTAACTCCAGCATTCACCTAACTTCCCTTTTCTCTCTCTCTCTGTAACAGTTCACCATGGCTAGACGTGTTGTAAGGTCCAGCAAGTTCCGGCACGTCTTTGGCCAGGGCGTGAAGGCTGACCAGTGCTACGATGACATTCGTATCTCTCAAATGACCTGGGACAGCAACTTCTGCTCTGTCAACCCCAAGTTTGTGGCCATGATTGTGGATGCCAGTGGAGGAGGTGCCTTCATGGTGCTGCCCTTGAACAAGGTGGGCATAAATAACTGTTAAATGAGATTTGAAATATGATACAAAAAGAGGAGAATGTTTGGTCACAATACATACTACTGTAAATAGTAATACTGTTCTAACATGGCTAAAGCAAGTTTGAAAGCACAATCTTGGCAACGTGAGAATGCTCACAAAACCATGCATTGTGAATTTGAATATTTACAGGCGGCATTGCACATATAGCGGAATAAGGAAGTTTGAAACGGAGTTTCATATTGAAACGGAGTTTCATTTCAAAACGTCACTCCCTGTCTGCTGTAGTGACTTTGTCACCATATTTGGAGTGCTTCTGTGCCCCATCAATCTTGACAGGATGTGGTGTGAGCACAGAGTTTTGCAGCCATTCTAATGAGTTTTTTTTTGTTTGTTCAACTTGCTGAACGTCTTTATTGATGTACAAATTGACATGCTGACAAAAGTATTTCGGCAAGACTAGATAGTAGTTGGATTTCGGTCTCTGCCTTTCCTCCAGGACACTTTTTATGTGGGATGAATAGTAGTGCATTCAGTTCTAATGATTTGTTCAGTGGTTGCCATTGTTTACCAAGAAACTAAATGTAGCTTCTTGAATGATATGCTACTGTAATTTGTTTTGCCGACATACTTTAAACATAACCAATTAGAAGGGGCCCATTGAAAGACATAAAAAAATTGCATTTTGAGATATGTAAATACAACCTACATTCTACTTGAGAAAGAACTTATTGTTAGCTTCTGCTAGCAGATATTGTTAGGTGATACTGTAGCTGAGTATATTATGACTCTTTTCCCCCTGACACCAGTGGGACTAAGCAGGACTGACAGCAGACCAAAAGTGTGACAGTGGAACAGAGAGTAAGGCCAGAGTAGACGAGCATTCAGCCTCTTGAACCAACCAGCAGTAGATGCCTCTCCACCCTAACTCAATTTACAGGCATTAGGTTTAATTGGGGGCATAGCTATGCAATTGCCATTTGCTGATCCTCCAGTTCAATTCTCTCATCCGTCCTTTATGTATATCATAATAATATCATTGTTTTAACTAGCCAAAGATGCCATGCTTTAACAGTAACAATTATTTTGGTGTACGGATAATACGTTTTCTCTCATTGGTGAATAAGTTCCCAATTTGAAGTTTGATGTGGTCAACCTCTACCTGTGCTTTTTTTCCTTTAGACGGGCCGTATTGATATGTCCTACCCAACCGTCTGTGGCCACACAGGGCCCGTTCTGGAGATTGAGTTCTGTCCTCACAATGACAACATAATTGCCAGTGGCTCAGAGGACTGCAGTGTGATGGTAAGACTTTAGAACCCATGGTAGGGTTCTCATTTGTGTTTCTTTTTGCCACAAAGCCTCTGACTGTTATGTTAGCCCCCTGTTCACTTGTATTTAATTTGCTTTAAATAGATCTGGGAGATCCCTGAAGGGGGTCTGGTTACCCCTCTGACAGACCCAGTGGTCAAGCTGGAAGGGCACTCAAAGCGTGTGGGCATACTGAGCTGGCACCCCACTGCCCACAATGTGCTCATGAGTGCAGGTATTTTTTTTACACTGCATCCAGTAGAGCGTTCTACTCTTAACACCAACACATCTATGACTTCTACATACTAACTGATGACACACACCAACTGAAGGGTACAGGAGCACACTCGCTCTGCTCCACTCAACTTATTTGTCAGCACTGCCTGTAATTTGCCCTGAAGGAATCTTATTTCTTAAAGGCCCTATGACTAAATTAAACACATCTTAAAATAAAGTAAAAGTGGTGTAAGGTGCCTTTATTTCCAGCTCAGTTGTCAATTTCTCGGCTCTCTGCTGTCTTCCGCAGGCTGTGACAATGTGGTGATTTTGTGGAATGTGGTTGGCGGTGAGGCGGTGGTGAGGATTGACACTGTCCATCCGGACCTCATCTACAGCGCCGGCTGGAACAGGGACGGATCCCAGATCGTCACCACTTGCAAGGACAAGACCCTGCGTGTGTTGGACCCGCGGAAGGGCACCGTCATTGCTGTGGGTCCATCTTTATAGTCCACCTCTATGATTTACCTCTCTAAACTCTGTTTCTGATTATTCTACTGATTAATAAATTGTATTCATATTTTCATGTTTGCTTAAGCCTGCTGACTCTCTGCTCTTGTGATTGGCTAACCACAGGAACAGGAGAAGACCCATGAGGGCTCACGGCCAATCAGGGCTGTGTTTGTTGGCGATGGCAAGATCCTCAGTACAGGTTTCAGCCGCATGAGTGAGAGGCAGGTGGCACTGTGGGACCCGGTAAGGGCGGACGTTCTTTGTAGGAGCTTTTTAAAAATGTATTACAATATAGACTTTAGGCCAAGTTCAACTGTTTGGGAACTACCATCACCAATGTGAATGTCTGTGTTCCACAGAAGAGCTTTGGAGAGCCTCTCACCCTGCAAGAGCTGGATACCAGCAGTGGCGTCCTCCTCCCATTCTTTGACCCTGACACAGGCGTTGTCTACCTCTGCGGCAAGGTCTGAATTTTGGTAGACTTTGGCAACATTATACTGAAATTAACATTCCAAGAGAAACGAAGAAATACAAATAATTTTCCTGTTTCTTCACTATTATAGGGGGACAGCAGTATCCGCTATTTTGAGGTGACAGACGAAGCTCCCTATGTCCACTACCTCTCGATGTACAGTAGTAAGGAGAGCCAGAAGGGGATGGGATACATGCCCAAGCGGGGCCTGGAGGTCAACAAGTGTGAAATTGCCAGGTAATACGTGGCCATTTAATCTATTGCAAATTGCTTCATGATATTTTCTTTCTCTTACTCTTTTTTTTATTGTAGATTTTAACATGTTTTAACCTGTTTTCACTAACAGATTCTACAAGCTCCATGAAAGAAAGTGTGAGCCCATTGTCATGACAGTGCCTCGCAAGGTAATATTTTGTGCTCACTCTGCACTAACATTTAAATTAACCGCTGTTTAATGACATAAATTTCGTTATGTTTCTATTTTCACCCTCGCCCCTTTTTTTTGTAGTCTGATTTATTCCAGGAAGACCTGTACCCAAACACCATTGGTCCAGAGCCTTCTGTCGAAGCGGATGATTGGTTTAAAGGCAAAAATGGCCAGCCTATCCTGATTTCCTTGAAAGACGGGTTTGTGGCAACCAAAACAAAGGAGTTTAAAGTTCACAAAAGTCTTTTGAAGACCGCAAGTTCATCAATGGGTAGCCAACAGAATAGTAGCGGGGTAAGGCAATGCTTACAAATTAAACACAATGATAGCTAAATTAAAACAAACGGTATGATACATAGAACTTTAAAGAATTTGAAACATTCATTTAACAGAAGTTTATGAAGTTTACCATTTTTTTCTGTCTTTTTCTTAGGAGGTACAGTCCTTGCATGATGAGGTGAAGCAGCTGAAAGAGGCAGTGGAAGAGTTGACCAACCGTGTCCATGTGCTAGAGAGCAAGCAGTAGCATCAAGAGGTTGAGATAGAAATGGACACATGTGGCTAATATAATAAGAAAAGATTTGTTTGAGAATGAGTAGTGAGGATGTAAGTTTCAGATGGTGAACAGTAGACAAAGGGAGAGATAAAGACAGTAAACTGTTGTATGATATTTCAGGTGCCAAATTATTATTTTTTTTGCATGCTTGAATTTGTTCATTTGGTATGTTTGATCAAAAATAAGAAAACATGTTTTAATATATGACTTTACAATGTTTGAAATAAAACTCTTTCAAAGTCATATGCAATGCTTTTTTCTTATTTTTTTTTTACAGATTGAATGAAAGCATAAACAAATTACAATAAATAATATAAATCAATACATGAAATGTATTCTAAAATTACTTCCATTTATGTTAAAACAGTAATTGCCTTCTCTCGTTTATTTCTTTTGCATTTTGCTTTATTTCTTTCCATTTAGCTTGTCCGATTCTAACCAAAATTGAGTACTTGAACAAAGGGGGACCTGAGTGGGGACTGAAAAGAAAAGTCTACTGGACTAATTGTGGGAGAATGAACACTCTTGGAGATTAAGTGATGTCCCAAAATTTCTCTACGTCAACAATGTAGCTCTGACTGGGGTTAGGTATTCCGTTGTACTGTGCTAAATGTGCATACTAAAGTTCTTCTGTTTTATCCTTCTTGATGTTTTTTCAACATATCTATTTACAATTTTGCAGTGCTCCCTGGCCTGCTAACAGAGCAGACCCCTGGTATCTGGATGGCAACCAAGACACAAAACTATAACTGAGTGCATTATGGCTCTCTTCCTCCTTAAACTATTGAGACTAAGTAGGACTGACAACCGAGTGAAAGTGTTGACAGTGGGACAGAGAGAATAGGCACGTTTAGACGAGTATTCAACATCTTGAACCAACCAGCAGTACGCCTCTCCAACCTATCTCAATATAAAGGCATTAGGAGTCGCTTGAAGTAAAACTGTAATTGCCATTAGCAGGTCTTCCAGATCCTTCCTCTCATTCATCCTTTACGTGTCTCACACCTGTTTTTTTTAAAGCCTAAATACACAATGGTGTATTATTAAATTATTTCAGTGGTCAGTATGAGGGTTTTCTGTCCTTTACAATTACATAGTCCATTTGGATGTTTGATTTTCCTGACCTTCCTGATAAAATGTCCTACCCAACCATCTATGGCCACACAGACCTCTTTCTGGGCACTGATTTCGGACATTATAATGACAGTAATGGACAGTGGTTGAGAGGATTATTTGAATGTGTGTGATGGTAGGACTTTCTGAATCATGGCAGGGTCGTTATCACTGTTTGTCTCTAAAATAAAGTCTGAACCACAATGTGCTCATGAGGGCAGGTATCATTACAATGCCCCAGTAGAGCCGTCTACTTTAACTCAAATACAAGGATTTCCTTTTACATTCTGACACACAAAAGCTTTGGAGAGCCTCTCATCCGACAAGAGCTGCTTTCGAGAAGTGGCGACCTCCTCCCTGTGACCAGTCATTGACCCTGCTATAGGAATTGTATACCTCTGTGGCAACTTATAGTTTTGGTCAACTTTGACAACATATTCTGACATGCACATGTCAACAGAATCTCGCAAATAAAAACATTTTGCCTGTTGTACTTCTATGGGGGGGGATAGTAGTATCCGCCAGTTCAGGGTGAGAGATGTCCACTACCTCAGTATTTTATTAACGTAAATATTGTACAGTATGTTACATTCATTTTGTATGGGAGAATATCTGAAGAACACACAAAAGATAAAAAATATTTAGAATTATATAGAGTTAGTTATATAATTTTATTCAGCTACAATCGATACATGAAATGTAAGGTTACATTCCTTGGAAAAAGTAATTGCCTCCAGTCACATTTTTTCATCATTGCTCATTTTCTTTATGTTGAGCTTGGCAGATCTTTAACTCAAGTCTGGTCTAGAAGAAAGTGGAACCAAATTTAACATAAGATACCGTCTCAAGTTCGTCGAATATCACCTGGATAAGACTAAGTCTATGGGAACTATTTTCTATAGATAAATTAATCAAACATTTTGCAAACTTGAGACTGACATTCAAGTTCTTTGTACAATGCAGTAGCTTAAGTTTGGCCACTATGGCATTAATCAATTTTTTTCCATTTCTATTTGTGCTGACAACTTTACTTTGATTGTAAATGTTCTAATAATCCATCCATCCATTAACTTAACCACTTAACCACACACACAATGTGTATTCCAAAAGATCCCATCCTGGAAAGGAGACTAGAGCAGAGATTTAGTGTAAATGTTAGAAATCACCAATCATCAAAGAAATAATTTACTATGTTTGTTCAACTTCCAAAAAATCCAAGTCTGACACCTTCCATTTGACAGGTTTGCACAAGACAGTGTTGCCTGGAGCTACACTTAAAAACAATGTGTCTCAAAACCAAAGCTGCAGGACAAACACAAGTCCTGACAGGTCTGTTCCTCAGACTCCTCCCTGTGTTTCTGCTCTGTTCTGCACTGCACCTAGTTGAATGATACCTACTTTTACACCACATCCTCATGTTGAAATCAATTTAAAGAACAAACAGATTTTTTTTCAAAATGTGACGCTGTTAAATAACACTTTCAGATCTCTCACTCTCTCTAAGTTTCTTTCATGACTGGAGTTCCATCAGCCAGTGGCTAAACCATGTATATGGTAACACATAGGAGATGATAGTGAGGCCATGAACTTATGTTAACTATGTAAAATAAAATGAATATTAGTACGATTAACACATGAGCATTATTAATCCAACTAGAAGAAGATAAGGTAAGCCTACAAAGTTGCATACAAAATAAAGTAAGTAGCAGTTACAAAACCAAACACCCAAACAAAAGGCGTGCTTAAAGATTTTCATGATAAGTTTCTGCCAGCAAGTGAACTCGTAACAATCAAACCACATGTTAAAACCATTAAATAAAAAGAAGGTTTTTTTGGCATTTCACATGCATTTCAATACTTTTTGATACTTTTAGGTACAAATGATATGTATGCATATGTATTGTCTTATATTACCCTGTGCTCTCTACTTCAATCGAATGTCTTTGAAGATTCTCTTCTTTTAAAATATGTATTCTTCTATTTAAATTTTGATGTATGCAAGTCTTCTGTTATGTATTATTGTGTTGGTTTGTGAGTTTTTTAGTGGAATGGAAGGTGTTGGGTGGAGCAGAGATTGATGTAGCCTAAAATAGGAGGGATGCTCTCCAAGACCAGACTTGTACATAAAACACCAGACATCTCCCCCATTGAACTGGTTTACATTAGGTCGTATGTCAAATATGCGATGGATAATTGAAGGTTTTATTGAGATTTTTCATATATGTTTCAATATAACTAATATACATAACATTTCTGGAGCGCATAGATTGCCCCTGCCTCTGTCGATTCGAATGGGAAGATGTATGGATTTGAACACTTTGACTGTGAGATTCGTTTGTAGCTGTACTGCAATAAGTTGTTAAAAAAGTTGTGTATTCGTTGTAGTGGCACACAACCATGATCACTCAACTCCCTAACTGAATCAATAACCCGCTCACTCAATACCAACTCATCTGCGTAGGAACTTAATTTCGTGGCTCTGACGTATGCTACATATGAGCAGGAATTTCAGGTACAATTACTTGCAATATTTCATATTAACACACGGTGGCTCCCTTTGTGGCTCTTTCTCTATGAACATCGTTGATGTCATAAGGCAACGGCTCTGGGCGGGGCACATGTGGGAGACGGATGCTGTGAGTATCCTATCAGTGATGACGACTTCAGATCTAAATCAAGCAATGATCCAATCGGTATTGAGGAAATCTAAAGAGCTCGATGAGACTAAACCTTCTTTTCGCTACATTCTGAAAAACACGGCCCTTTTAAAGTTCCGTGGGGGAAGGAAAAGGGGGCTTTGAACTACGAAGATATAGCATCAACATTTATTTCTGAAAAAATCCTGTCTATTTACGGAAGGACATTTGTTGAAAAAAAGGTGTATACAACGTTTTAATTGTAGTGTGCTAGTCTTGAGGGGATAGCTTAATGTGTTGGCGCGAGCTATCAAAGCCTGCTGGCTGCTAGCATTTAACGTAATGGCAGCTCTGTGAGTCAATAAAGTCCATACAGCTGGCTAGCTATTTTAGCTACGTTAGCAGCATCAAGTTAGCTCGTCAAACAGTAATATTAAAATAACGTCTAACCTGCAACTGGTTTTCTACCTTTTTTGATCATTGCATTTTAATGGTAAAGGCACATTAGTTTTCAGTGTATGAATATTGTGAACTGATTGTATGTCTTTTTTAGCTCCGATCGTCGGTGCGGCACACGTCAAAAATATAAGCAAAATGGCGGAGCCGGACAAATTAAACATCGACTCCATAATTCAACGTCTTTTGGAAGGTAGGCATCTGCATCGAATAATAAATTGAACAATATTCTTGACTTAATGAAAGGATAGGCCATTAGATGAAGGAATTGGGAATTAAATTATTCCGTGCCGATATGTATATATGCTAGCTTTCTCTGTCTTGTGTTCTCAATTACATTTCCTGTAACTACCTAGCTAGCTACCTCTCGGCTAGCTGTGCTTATTTGGCTGTGGTATTATTAAAAATTGCAAATCTGGAAAGATTTTGCATTCACGCTGTCGGAAACAGCTATGCTTTTTAAAATAATATTTCGTTGCTGGCTCACTTTTTATGTTCATCAGGCCAAAGACCTGGGAACAGTTCCTAGTGGGGAATAAAGAAATTCGCATGTTATAACATTGTTTCGGATTGAAAGTGGGGGCAAAACATGCGAAAGACGTAAAATGGGTGGCAAAAATAATTAACATATATTTGATTGTTAAATTTTTTTGCTTTCAATTGCTATGTAAGAGAAATACTAGCGTAACAAAAATTATAATACCAAATTGTACCTACCACAATAGATTATTCAGCCTTTTGAGGTACTCCTACTCATATGAGATACATCTGCCTAACACAATGTTCGAGCTAGACAAGTTAAGGGACTTGGCACTACATTTAGCTGTCTGCAAGCATACCTTTACTATGGAGCTTTTGCAACGGATTAGATCTAAACTGTAGAGGCTTCTTGACTAGATGAATATGTTATGCTGTCATTTTTTATATTTTTCTTCTCAGCTTTGTATTTGTCATTTTGCAAGTTACAACACATCTGTCAGTTGTTACCGTAGGTCACTAAGGAAACCCTTTGTTAAAGCTGCCATATGGCTCTTGTCACATCCGGTAACAAGAAATTGAGTTTAATTACTTTGTCAAAATGTCTGAAAATGTTTATCTTGGATATAAATGTTTAATGTTGTCTCTAGTTATGTGCATTGAATGTCCCTATGTCGCAAATAAGAAGTCCAAATAACTTAAATGCATGGCAAAAGCTTGGACTGGTCTTTAGGACAGGACAAGGTGCCTAATTTACTCATGAACTGTGACTAAAGTATTATTTTCCACTTACCCTGGTATAGTAGTATAGTAGGATTGTCTGATTGGTTATTCTTTTGATTGAAGGCATGTGTTCACAGAGATTTTCTTTGCACCTAAATATTTAAGGCCTAACACCTTTATTTAGGCTGGTGTTCATTACTATTTATAGGACTCGTCCTATTAGCTAAAATTTACTTGTGGAAATTATGGTGATCTTTTGCGTGTGTTTGTGCAGCGCGTGGCCCCTTGTAGAGAGACTTTGACTAACTCCTTATGATGGCTGGATGAGAATGCTTTGTATACAACTTGTTTTACTTAGGCTGGAAAGGCTTGTATAACGTGCAGGAAGAAATAGACAAGCCATTTAATTACAAAATGTATAGGTTCTTATGTAATCCGGGTGACTGGTTCAACCTTCAAGCTTGATATTTTAAAATCATAATTAACTTTTAACCTAATGGGGCTCATGTTGAATTAGAATAGAAGTTGATATGGTGAATAAATGAAGCCTAACAATCTCCACACCAAGTCATGCAGTCTAGGTTAATTACCTGGCCTTAGGTGAGCAGCCTGGTGTGCTTGATAAATAGTCCACACATCCCCACACTTCTATATATATATTAGTGTAGTAATCCACCTGCTTGGTATTGTTTTTACAAACCAAACCAATTAAGTGTGTTTGGCTGGTGACATGTTTCAATGAGATTAACTAGGGGCCGTTACAAAAGTGGCTGCCCCATGTTTACTTTACACTGCTATGTCAGAGAATGTACACTTTGGCCAGCATGGAAGTCTGGACCCCAGCGTCTGTTCTGATGCCCCTGCGTAGCCCCATTACTGTTTTCTGCTGTGCTTAGCCAACTTTTCCTTTTCTAGCTCGTGATCAACCAAGTGGAAAGCTGTTTGTTTGTGTCCCCCTTCACCCTCTCCAATGGCACCACTGTAAGCTCACTGTTGCCCATTGGCCATGTGGCTAACTTTAGAGTAAGCTCTGTCAGGGCTTAGCCGGCCGTAATCCAGGTTTAAAGTAACAAGCAGCACTACCCTATTTATACCCACTTTTCAGTCTAGGGGGCCATGGCCTTGGTGGCTGCGCAAGTCTGATTTGACCCCAAATTCACCATGAATGCTGTATTTCACCAAATTAATGTGGGCCTCTCTGTCATCCAATTTAGACCTTTCATTGTTTATTTGGCCTTTTCAACTGTCAGCCAAAAACGGCTTGATGCGTTGTGTTTGACACAGGCTCAATCTTCAAATTTGTCTCAATCAATTTAGTAGATAGTCCTGCTTTTCACAATTTTAAGCCTACTAAAGCAATTATTTAGAGCACGTTTCCAAGATAGTGTGAAAGTTGGCCAATACTAGGAATGCACGATTTATCGGTATTGGCTGAAATTTGCTTAAATAAGCACAATCGGTCATCGGCCGATAGGTAAAAATGTACCGGTAATCACGCTGATAGTATAGTAATTTTGTTTCCCCCAGGAAAAAACTTTCCTCAGTGACTTCTGTGTGAAGGACGTGCAGATGCTGTGACGTAGTAATTATGCATCACGCTCAGACTGAGACCAAAATGGTCAAATATGCTACGGTTTGAGAGTGTGCAAGTTAAAATTTAATTTGGTCGTATTCGTGCAACTACATTGCATTGATCATGATACAATCTAGCTTGCTGAAAAATAAAGAGGACGCTAACACCACAGCATACTGTGGGGCTGCTCGGCCAATATCAGTCCGATTTCTTCGGGATAGGCCTGGTTTTCAAGCTAAGATTTTACTGATTACGAGGGTATTGTATACTCCCATGAAAAAAAGTATTGACTCACACTGCTTTTGTTTACATTTTAGTTCAGAAGTCAGTTTATAATCCTCACGCAACTATTCATCATTGTTTCTAAGGAAAGTAAATTGGACATGCTCGTATTACGTTCAGGCTTGTAACACTAACAAATTGATTAAACCATACAAAACATGTAATTAATTACAACGGAGCCTTACACAACCAACACAAACTCAAGAGTGCAGATGGGCTGTATTTTTCAACGCAACTGTGCAGTGTACACATGTTACGCTGGTCTAGATGCATGTTTATAAGAGAAGCAAATAGGGAACAAATCGAATGAAACAACAGCTTACTGTGTCAAGGGCAGTTTTAATAACATTTATTAACATTATCATGTGCCTAATAAAAAAGTGAGCCAATTTGAATTTAAAAACAATAGTGGGCCATGCAGTACAAAACTGCTCGGACCTAGGCCCATTATGCAACAGTTTGCAGCTGCAACTGATCGTCTGACCACTATCAGCCACTAAAGGAAAGGAAAAAAGCCAGTCTCCCATTTGTACAGTAGGCTACGGCTGTTCAGTTCACTTGTATTCGTACATGCTATATTTTCTGTTGAACGCAGAGTGAAGGGACACTACATGCAAGGAAGAAAAAAGATAGAATTAATTGTCATGAAAAAAATGAGCCTAATTCCAAATTTCATCGTGCTCAACCTTGCATAAGTCTCAAAGCACATGAGTCATTGAATTGCACTGCAATCATTTCAGGTAGTTATTTTCTTGCTGGGCGCTTCCCAGGCAAATGTGATTTTTTTAATAGTCAGGCTGGTCGGTGATGCCTGTGAAAGTTAAGGCCAATACATACCCCTTTGCAAACGCAGGGTACGCAAAGCGAACACCCGTGTATGTCGTTTTTGTCACAATTTGGGAGAACGGTAAACCGTTCTGCATTTATAATTTGTAACTGAACACAGTCGAGACTTGGCCCTGAAGCTAGAGGGTGAACAATCTTTTGCTGAATACATATCCACTGCAAGGTCTCCTGTTTTCCTTTGTTGAAAAGGGTTGCATTTGCTTTGATTTGCATGGGCAACTGTGAGTGTTCATTTTGTCTGGGCTATAGGGAAATTAATTAACGTTACCCCCCTGTATTCGGCATTATAAAACTGATTGAATTGTTTGTTTTGTGTGCTCTGCTTGAATTAGCTGGAACTGTACAAAGTTGTTGTTTTAAGATTTTTGTAACATTCACATTTTTGGGGATTTCATTTGGGCCTTTTGGCCATAACCACCTAGCAACGCTTTGTCGGCCGTTTCGATTACAGAGAAGAACTTTTTTTTTAAAAGAAAGTGGTATGTTTGTCCTCTTCTGCTTCTCCTAATAAAACTGCCTGCATAATTAACTCTTCGTCTGAAGACAAGGACATATTTCTTTCTAATGTTAAACTGTGGTCGATGTTTGTTTATTTGTAGCCAGCTAGCTAATGGCTGCTAGTAAGGTAAACTGAACAGTAGGATCTGGATGCTCAGACAGAAGTAACAGAGATCGATACCCTTGCAACGGTTATCGCTTCCTGGTGGACGTAGATTGAACATGAAGAACAGGAGGGACAACATGCCAATTATTGTAGTGCCAAGAAAGACATGTCATACATTTTATTACGATGATCAAATAATAAAGCCAAATAACTGTTTGTCCTCCTCTGCTATTGAAAATAAGCATGGTGGATGTGACGCATGTGCCGCAGCACGTATTGTGAATGCTGCTTTTATGGTGCAAATTAGCACTACAGCGTGTTAGTGTTGTGCCACAGAAGTTTGAGTTGAATTGAAGTTCATGCGGTTCTTGCAGAATAGAGCCAGAACAGACCTCCGCTCTACTAGGCTGTACACAAACATTTAAATGGAAGAAACTGTGTAGCTGCTAAGCATATTTAGGCAGAAATAGAAATCAAATTAAAAATGTTTGAAGAACAATTTAGGCCTTTTGTGTGGCGCTAAGTATTATGCCGTGCAGAAACTCTGCACACAGGCTACATCATGAACGATAACAAATTTAAGCTTACCTCTTCTTGCATGAAAAAAAACGAGATTAGAAATGTATTCAGTTTATAGACATTTGCACTGTTTCAGTGACTAAAAGTAATCTGGCTAGCAATGCCAGTAAGCTATGAAACAAAAGCCCACACACTTACAGGACAGGCAGGTTTGCCCTAACAGATTGCTTAACAGTTGTGGTTGAACATGGTGGATTTGGGTGTTGCCTTAAGTATTTAGTAATAGTTTTTTTTCGTTTGGGATCACAGTTGAAGTGAAAGACGCAACCCACTCCTGCGTTCACACAAGTTATTAGAATCTGCTTCATAGTGAAACCATCCAATTATAAAAGTAACTGGAAGCTGTAAGCCTCATGGACTCAATGCAAAGGCGTTGAAGCCAAAAACGGCTTTCTCAGACTTCTTCGAATAGTGACAGCTTCCGGAACCGAGTTGATGGCATGCACGAGATGCGCATTTTCGCCACCAAAACATGCTTGCCAAAACATATAGATCGATGACTGAAACACTTAACAACCCTTTTTATGTAACGTTAAATTTCAAACTGATTTAACATTCACCTCTGAACATGAAGCAGAGTAGCCTACAATATTTTGTACAGAAATAAAAAAATTTTAGGACTCATAAACCAATGGATAAAAGCATTACACAATTTGTCACCCCATTTATAAATGTGCTTCATGGACACCCTTTTTGATTGAGATGAGTGTAGTAGTAAATTCCAGCAAAGGATATCAATCACTAATTTGATCACACACAAGCCAATACCATTTTGTAAAATGTAATATCATTAGGCTACATTGATTCAAATGTATTGACTTGACAACCTGGTCAGGGTAATAGTGGAGTAGTCACGGTTAAACTTAAAATAACTTGAGAATTATCTTGTACGCACAAGAAAATGGTCTTGTTCCCACAAGATAATTATCTTGAGTGCACAAGAAAATAAAATATCGCTTTCGGAACTTTAGATTCTTTGTATATACCTGCTAGCCGTAAGTACATGGGAATCAGAAGGTTTTGTTTCATTTAAAATAAAAAATAAAAACATTTCGGGGGAATTGACATCCCTATATAGCACACTAACTACATTTGTATTTGGCCTAAGGGTTAAACCGCTGAATAATTTCAATATTATTGTCTTGCGGTTTACTAAACAATGGAGCAAACTTTAAATCTGTGTGAAACGTCACACTTGTGGGCTCATTAGTTTGCAGTTCTGTTTTTGAAACTGTTTATGTGGCCTCAAAAAGAAAATTCTACTTGTTAACAGTTTCGGCCTTCAACTGAATTGAGTTTGCTCTTTCTCTCTCTCTTCATATCTAGTTAAGGGCTCTCGGCCAGGAAAGAATGTCCAGCTGACGGAGAACGAAATCCGTGGCCTTTGCCTCAAGTCCCGTGAAATCTTTCTCAGCCAACCAATATTGCTTGAACTAGAGGCACCACTCAAGATCTGTGGTAAGTCCAAAAAAAAGAACAAACATTTGTGAAGTAAATATATTGTTCAAACCAGACAGCCCAGCACATTTAAAACATGAAGCTAATTGCCAGTGCTCCAAGGTTTTGCAACATGGCTTGACGCGTGTACTGAGATGTAATCTGTAAATGCCAAAATATCAGTTGTACAGGCCT
The DNA here is from genome assembly GCA_026901105.3 of Galaxias olidus. Lineage (NCBI taxonomy): Eukaryota > Metazoa > Chordata > Actinopteri > Galaxiiformes > Galaxiidae > Galaxias > Galaxias olidus. The sequence goes on from JAPMUY010006410.1 coordinate 349,958, forward strand.
ACAACAAGAGATGTTGTCTGTGAGAGACGATTAGATTGTGCCTCTCCACTCTCCCCTGCAGGCGATGTCCACGGCCAGTACTATGACCTGCTGCGGCTGTTTGAGTATGGAGGCTTCCCCCCGGAGAGTAACTACCTTTTCCTTGGAGACTATGTCGACCGAGGGAAACAGTCCCTGGAGACCATCTGTCTCCTGCTGGCGTACAAGGTCAAATACCCTGAGAACTTCTTTCTACTGCGCGGCAATCACGAATGCGCCTCTATAAACCGCATCTATGGCTTCTATGATGAGTGTAAGTGTGACGATCAAGCATGGATGTACACCTTAAGATTTCACAGTACAAAGCCACACACATACAGAGGATCACGTTCCAATGCCGAACGTTTTTAATCTACTTTTCCATGTTTTTAGGCAAGAGGCGGTATAATATTAAATTGTGGAAGACCTTCACAGACTGCTTCAATTGTTTGCCTGTGGCTGCCATTGTCGACGAGAAGATCTTTTGCTGCCACGGAGGTATGTAATTACTGCTTGCATGGCCACTTCATTTTTTTTTTAAATGAGCTCAGTATCACTAATGCAAATATGATGGGCTAAGTGGTTGCTTTTCTTGTGTGCGTGCCCCATTTAGGCCTCTCTCCTGACCTGCAGTCCATGGAGCAGGTGCGCAGAGTAATGCGACCCACAGACGTGCCTGACCAGGGTCTGCTGTGTGACCTCCTTTGGGCTGACCCAGACAAAGACGTCTTGGGCTGGGGAGAGAATGACCGCGGGGTCTCCTTCACATTTGGGGCAGATGTGGTTGCCAAGTTTTTGCACAAACACGATATGGACCTTATATGCAGGGCACATCAGGTAAAGACACAACATTGCTCGAGTTGGAGATAAAATAGCCACTGCTTGGAGGATTTGGGTACTTCATTTTGTTGAACATCTGTGCCTTGCTTTGATTAACAGGAATATGCTAAGATTGGTGTTTGTGTAAATGCTTTGTTTTGCACCCCTCGTGCCCATAGGTTGTGGAGGATGGTTACGAGTTTTTTGCGAAGAGACAGCTTGTTACTCTATTCTCTGCTCCCAACTACTGCGGAGAGTTTGATAATGCTGGTGCCATGATGAGTGTGGATGAGACCCTCATGTGCTCTTTTCAGGTGTGTTTTATATAAAACAATTTTGGGTCTTCAGTCAGTTTTGCAGATCTTTTTAATTCATTAAATTTTTTACTTTATTGTGTTCTCTACCTATATCTGCAATGCTCTTTAAAGCACCATCCCTTTCCCACCTGTGAGGTTCAATATGTAGGTGTATATCTATTTGTAGCTAGCTAAAGAAAGCATCCTTGCTTTTCAGATTCTCAAGCCAGCAGACAAGAAGCTGTACTCGTATGGCGGAGGCGGTGGCATGGGATCTGGAAGACCCGTCACCCCACCACGAAATTCAGCCAAGGGCGGAAAAGCCAAGAAATAACACCCGCTGGACACCCCCTTCCCAAACCAACTGCCCCATGTCCCCCTACCCCCCACATCCTTCCTCTACCTCCCCAGTTATTTTTTTCGTCATCACCAAATGGCAACAAAGCAAACAGTACCCAGGGTTCAGTCCTAATTTTCTCTGAAAATACTGTTTTTAACTGTTTGTTTGTATGAGTGTGTGCGTGAAAGTGAGGGGCTTGTCTTCTGCGTGTATGTCTCTTTTACTGTTCCCCCTGCTCTGTTATCCTGTCACTTTGTAGATTAAATATGTCCTTCCCCTCAGTGATGTAAATGCACACCTGGGCAGGGGGAGGCTGGGAAAGGGGAATGGGAGGCAGAGGAGCCTTTACTGTTTATGTTAAGGCCCTTATGTTAAGGTGTTTAATGCTAAACACAAGCTTTTGTACATCCCATTTGAGTGGGCGTGCGTGCGTGCGTGCGTGCGTGCGTGCGTGCGTGCGTGCGTGCGTGCGTGCGTGCGTGCGTGCGTGTGTGTGTGTGTGTGTGTGTGAGAGAGAGAGAGACTGTACTTTTGTGGGGTGGGGATGCTGGGGTCGGGGACAGGTTGCACGATCAGATGGTAACAGGACACACCACACACACTGACAGCCCAGGTGGATTGGCGCAAATGGATTCTTGAGTATATTGATTCACATGGATCAAGGAAGCCGGACACAAATGTTTTTTTTTCTTCTATTTGAAAAAACTATTATTTGACACAATCATGGATGTGAAATAGATTTGCTTCTGTGTTTCTTATTTGTAGCTTCATTAAAAGAGAGTTGTTTTGATTTTTTTTGTTTTTAGTCCTATTTGAAAATCAATGATAAATAAAGAGAACCATTCATTTGAAATACACCACCATACTGTTCACTGTCTGTTCCACTCACCTTTGACGTGTATCTTCATCTCTGCCATTTTTTCTGGCTCCTATTGTCTTAATAAAAGCAATTGATAAGTTAGCATGGCCTGATTTGGCGAGCTTGAAGAGTAACCCATTTCCTGTGCAGTATTTCAGGGTCTTACACTTTTCACACTCCTTTCTAATATGTATTTTCTGTTGTGCTTGCCAACTTCTGGCTTTATTTGGATTTGCTTCAGCATTCTGCTGAAGTGTTGTGCACTGAGTTTGCTTTGAAAGAAGCATTGGTGGAAGGTAATACACACCCCACCTCAGAATCCTGTTATATTTGCTCTTCTTAACCCTGTATATTGAAGGAAAAAAAAAACTTCAAATGATTAGGAGAGATTGGTGCCCCCATTGTGTACATGGGAACAATATTTTGTGTCATCTTGCAGATAAGGGGTTATCTGCTCTCATTCCTATTTTTTTCTTCATAATATAGCTTAGGAAGCTGAGCTTATTTTATACTAAAATAGTCTTTGGATGGAAATGAAAGGTCTCATTTAACATGGATATAGGCTATACAGCAGCATGATCAGAGATGCTATTGATCACTTTGAAATGAAATGTAATGCTGTTTGTGGACATTGGTATCTCTTACACAACAAATTAGAAAAACAAACGTTCATTTCTCACAAATTTTGCTTTATTTAGAACCATGTTTTTTGGGGGGTAAACTGCAATATAGTAACTGCATATTGAAGGCTAAGTTTTCTTGTGTTTCTCACCATGCTTCATGGGCTGTTTGTCAAGGTTAACAAAACAGTCTAGGAACATTCCAAAGTAAAGTTCTGTTTTTTTAAAGCCATGTCATCCCATTTTCATTGCTGTATAAACTTTGTGCTTGCACTCTTTTTATTGCTATTATATTACTGATATCATTAAAGACAACTAAATTGATTCTTCAGCCACCATCAGTCTGATATTTGTTTTACTTAGGTATAGATCAAGACAATTGATGAGATTTCCTCCCCCCAACAAATCAGGGATGTTTGCTCCATGCACTGTCTGGGTAGAGATGAAATACAGATGATGGACAGATTAAAAACATTTAAGAAAATATGACATGCTATTTTTTATTTGTATTATGTAAGTTTTTTTTCCAATCAATCTAAAATCTTGTCTTTAACCGGGTAGAAAATAAAATGTTGAATTTGTATAAGCTTGACTCCTTTTTTTAACTTGACAAGCGTGCGCACTCACATCGGCAAACCCACATTTTATATTACCCGAACTGGCCTAACTAACGTAGGAAGTGGGAAAAGTTGCGACATCTACTGTTGAAAAGTATAATATATATTTCAGTTTGAGATCTTTTTACGGTACGATTTTACTCAATTATCACTTTTATTTAAAGGCCCGTACAAGGTTTATGCTTACATAGTTTAAATATGCATGCACAGTTGCACACATCACGTTTTGAGCCTATAATATATTGCATTGCCTGAGCTAATAATATAATATAATATAAGGGAGGCTTTCTTCCTTCGTGTGTTTTCAAAAACAAAGATCGTAGACCTACGTACGATGTTTAATTCAGGCGCGATTGACCATGTTGGTTATGTCATTTTACTGTAACCGCGTACGTTTGTTACTCGTGCCAAAGAAAGGGGACAAATCATGACTCTTACGCCAACAAAGTAAAATCCGAACATGTCAATCCACTTTCACCAATCAGAGACATAAGCGCACTGGTATTCGCGTAATACACACACATCCGACCAATAGTGGGGACAATACATCAAATTGGCCTTGGTTTCATCCAATTGAATATATCCTCGGGGCGTTACCAATCGGCTGGCACTGTCTGGGATGGTTTGGTTGCGTTGTAGTCTGTTCGTCAACTTTTGTGCTAGCAACGTTAGCCCGTATTACCGTAGCTAGCTACATATTTTGGGGATTTTGGGGGGTAATTGGTTAACTAACAAGCAAATAGGCAAATTGAATAGCTTAACCTGACATAAACTCTATTAAGGTCCAATCTGTCAAGGGTGGTAAACGTTAGCTGACTACACAATTGAACCTTGGCTGGACTGCGGAATAAGAACCAGCTTCTGCTTGACTTCTTCAGCTGACTAAGCTGGCTAGCTACTTGGCCTAGTTTATACCCTACACAAAATACTCCCAGGTAGGTGTTCTTCAACCATTTAAAGCAATGTATTTTACAAATAACATGTTTGGCCTTTTGGTACAGGGATGATTGTTGTGATCGGGCATTAGCACTAACTAGCTGACTGACTGTCGTTATGAGCTATTAGTGGCAGTGCGCGCTTAGCTAGCTCAGCTAACAAGCCAGTAACATCGACGGTAGCCAGCTTGCTATCTTGTCCACACCGTAAATTAGTGCCAGTGGGTTCCGACTAACATAAGACGGGGATGCTACAATGTTAGTGTTATTGTTAAAAGTATATCTACCGTGTGGTACGGACCTTTATTGTAACGAGTGAGTAGATGTTGCCCAATTGTATTTGTTTTGGTCAGTGTTAACGAACGTTAACTTAGGCAATTCATGTTATTATGCAACGATAGTCTTGCTAGCCTGCGTTTGCCACACTGTCAGTCAGTGACGCTTGTTGTCTCACGACACGTCTTCTCCAACTTATCAGTATTTAGTTGTCATGTCTTACCGATGGCATTTTACGTTACATCCGATGTTAGGTTGTTGTTTGTTAATTGATACATGTAGTAACGTTTTCATGTTACGTTTGTAGCTGTAGATCCACGAATAATCTGTCCATCACGAAAATGTAGTTCCATTACTTTCTTTCACACAAATTAAAATGGACAGAGTTTAAAATGTATTGACAGGTAGTTACAATTTAGTAATTTACCTCAAATCAACCATTGCGTTTTTACTCCGATATCAATCAAGTGATTTAAAAATGCAACATGCACTCCTCAATTACCCTTGCCAGTAAATATGTGATTATTTTGCTATCTTGACCAAAGTTACAGCTGCCACATGGTTTAGCCTATTTCGATTACATCGCATTGCATTTGCAGAAACAACGTTTCACCTTTGCATCGTTTAAAAAAAAAAAGAAGTTTCTAGCTCATATCGGTCAAGATAGAATTTTTTGCTGAATTTTTATTTCTTCACTGCCTGCAGTGGTTTCTGTTTGTCACTCAGTAAATATTGTATGAACCCTGTACTTTCAGCATGCTGATGGTGGGAGGCGATGGACGGATGCACTAGAATGAGTGTCAAGGAGCTGTGTGAGACTGATGACATTGCCACCAGCCTTGTGCTGGACCCCTTGCTAGGGTTCAGCACCCATAAGATGAACATCAGGTATTCCAAACTCTCCAAGGGAAATCAAGCACATCTTCAGTCTAGTGTGTTAATGTTTTTTCTGCTTATTTACTTTTGACCTTATTCTGTTTTCGACCAGTCACTTATCTGTTTATGGAAATTGGAGTCCATAAGCTTACTAGATATGTTGTAAGTTAAGTATCTAATTTAACAGGGTCTCAAATTATTTTTCTATTTTAAAACAGTTCAAGACCAGATAGTTTAAGCCATCTAACCTAAATAAGTAATTGCTTTATTATTGCAAAAGTATCCATCCAAATATATGAATGTATGGATACTTAAAAAAATAAAAAAGGAAATATTTCCATGGCCTGCAACAGAGTTGACAGTACATTGTTTTTTTTAGATGACTGTAATTTCAGGGTCTTTATTGCTTCATCATACTAAGTTTGATTGGACAACCTTGCACTAATAATTCACACTTTGTGTAGTCCCCTTCCAGAGATTCGTAGGTGGGGCTATCTCAAAGAGACTCTGTTACGCTTCCAGCGTACCAACGATTTCCAGGCCACATTTGAGGCTCTCACAGTAGGAGATTGGGCCTGTGACTACTTTACTGGGCTAGGCACCCACCGCCAAGAGTTGCTGAGACAGCATGTAAGTTTGTTCTAAGTTATTACTGCTGTAATAGTCTTCAGTCTTTTTTATTCTGCAGTTTATGTGCATAGCTTTGGCTGTTAGTCCGAGCACTTGTTTTGGCATCAAGATACATTAGCAATTTTAAGAGGGAGGATTTAAGGCCATTATTGTGCTCATCTGATATGTGTACTGTGTGAAGGCACTGAGAAAAAGGCCTATGTTGTGTAATTTTATTTTTTATTTTATTTTTTCTTTGTATTGCCTCAAAAGGTTTTCACTGCATCTTGACCTTTTTTAAGGGTTCTCTTTTTGTCTGTTTGGATCGGGTTGTGAACCTGCTTGTACTGTGTACAAAGCATTGCCTGTCGTCTAACTAGCCATGATGTCTCCTTCCTAAGGTGTACCGCTACCTCAGCGCCTTTCTTTTGGACAGTGGTGTTAAAATTGAGTCTTGTGTCAGATACTCTTCCGAGACCAACGGTGCCAAGATAACTTCAACAAAGCACTGGTAATTAAGTTAATGTTATTCATTGAGAACCTATTGTTTGATAATGTTTAACTTGTATGATATGTGCCATTTTTTGCATGATATTTGATCACTGACTGATAATACTTTAAATGTATAGGTTTGTTGGTGAACGGGTGGAAGTTCTGCTGGGCTGTATAGCGGAGTTGAGTCCGGCAGACAGTGCCGTGCTGAGGGCTGGGGTGAACGACTTCAGTGTGATGTACTCTACCCGCAAACGCTGTGCGCAGCTTTGGCTTGGACCTGCAGCTTTTATAAACCATGGTATTCTATAAAACCCAGATATTCGCCATACACATGCACCCACACCCACTCACAAATACACCCACACACCATCTGCTATTGGGATTTACACATTGGTTGTACGGTGCTCTCGAGGGAAAAAGGCAAAATGCTGTTCCCTTCTTTTATCATTGTAATAAAAATGTGGTCAGTGTCTCAGCAATTTTGGTGTAAAACAAATTATGTAGTTGTAGCGAGCACTGCACATTGTTTAGTTTTGGCCTTAATAGTAGAAGAGCTCATCAGACCACTGTATTGTTTGTTGCTTGCAATTAATGGTAGTAGTCACAGTAGTTCTTTAGTTGTATTTAACTTTCCCCTAACATGATTTCTGTTTATTTCCCTTCTTTCTTGGTTGTAGACTGCAGACCTAACTGCAAGGTAACAATCCTTTTTTTTGGAATTAATCAAAATTATTCTTAACGTTATACTTTTGTTTTTGAAGCACACAAAATAAATCCCTTTTTTTTTCTTCTTTTTTTTAACTGAGTTCACCTTTCCCTGGGTGAGTGATGTCACCTCTTTTTCTTTCCTGTCCCCAGTTTGTCCCCGGTGAGAAGAATGGTGCCTGTGTGGAAGTGGTGCGACCTATTTCACCTGGGGAAGAGATAACCTGTTACTATGGGGATAGCTTTTTTGGTGAAGGCAATGAAATGTGTGAATGCTGCACCTGTGAGAGGTAATTGGGGAATCCAGAGATCGTACAAGTTCTTTGTTTAGCCTAACCATCACTTGATATGCTGTTGGCCAGCAAACACAGCTTTGTTTGGTTACTGATAATTTTTTTATGTGTAGTTGATTATTTATGATATTTTTTATTTTGCATTGTCATTTTTTTAGGAAGGGAGAGGGCCACTTTAGACTCTGCGGTAAACAGCCTGATTGTGACGAAACAACAGACATTGTTGGCCAGAAGTATCGTCTGAGAGAGCGACATCTTGGTCTCAGCAAGGAGAAGGGACCCTGCCATCAAAGACCTGGATCGCACTCAGGTATGATTATGTTCTCATGCAGCTATATGGGCGTAGTTACAGCTAGATCAGGTATTATTTTTAATTTGTACTTAATATTTTGACAATGACTGAAAAAGAATCATCCGTGATATTTTGTTCAGCTTCAAGCACATTTAAAATATTTTATTGTAATTTTTCTGAAATCCATCCACACTAGTGTAATTTAATTAAACTAGTGCCGTTCCCATTCAATTGGTAAACGATCCTCATACAGCTAAACACCGGATCCATATGCGCATGTGGATACTAACCTCGAGTCTCTACGCCCTCTGGTACCAGAAAATATAGCATCTGGACTCAAGAGAACATGATACAGCATAACTATTGATCTTTAACTGTGAATTACTATTTTAGACAGTTTACACTGTGTACATAACCTGCGTGACATTAGAAAAGACAACAATTAATGCACGTATACTTATCTCAGTACAGGATTTATTTTGTTGGAATCGTGAAAAGGAAGAGAATTAGTAGTGACCGCACCTGGGTTATATATGGGGTGTGGTTGACCCCATCTAGTGGTCAACACTTGCAGCTCAACATGGCGGCGTCGAGGTGAATGCCAATAGCGTTTATTTATATTTATTGATTGGGAGTACCACTCATCCAAACAACTTCAGAGTCGACTATGCTAATTCTTGTGTCCTGAGCAATACATCTGAGAAATTTCACCTTCATACAGTACCCTCTCATCGTTCTGTTTATATGATCAATCAAATTCGTTGGCAGTTGGACTGAGATTAGAGAGCCACAGATCAGCCTTTTGTTTAAAAATGGCTGCACCCTGGCGTCTTCATGTTGTAACATAAGCCAGCATTAAAAGAAAATACATCCATGTTTGTCTTTTTGTGTGGCCCCCCGATGGATGTAGTAAATATACCAATGGCCGTTTATAGAAAAAAGGTTCCTCACCCCTGGTAGTTGTGTTTGTTATTTTTGATGCTTCGAATAGTATGCTTGAAAGGGTTACATTTATTCTGATGGTAATATAATTTTTTGCAATAAATCTTCTCATTTACAATTTAAATGAAGGTGGTCTTAGTTCGTTTTATACATCATCTAACGTTTCATAGGTTTTTTGTTTTATAAATTATTGAGTTATATTGAATATTGATATTTTCCCCTAAAATATTGTGACATCAATTTTGGGCCATTCGCCCAGCACTTCTATGGCTGTGCGATATGACCAAAATTTTATGTCCCGATATAGGTCACTTCATATCCAGATAACGATACATATCACGATATATCACATTTCCTGTAAATTCAATGAATAAATAGTTTATATAAAATTACCATATGGAAAGACCTATTTCTTATTCCTTTTCGCATTATTATATACTTTACTTGAATAAAAGGTACTTACTCATTTGATTATTTTTCTTTTATTTCAAACTGTATGCAAATTTCCAAATAACTAAATATGAATATATAACAATTTTACTAGAAAACAAAATTTTCAACTTTTCAGTTGAAGATTTTCAACACCTTTCAACTATAGTTTCAAACAATATAAATATAGGCCTGTGTGAGTTTTGTAACATAATTGATCAAAACCAAATACCAAACATATTATACTAGTTTTCACAGTAGAATGGTAGTGAATACAGGCATAACATTTATGAGTGTGTAAAACACCAAATGTAAACATGGAACACTTGCATGTTTAATCTAAAGCAGCAAAATAAGGCTCACAATATAAATATATAAAATATAACTAGTAAACAAAACCCTCCTTCAAGTTTGAATTATAGCATTATATGAAAACAGCTAAACTGCCGCAAACAAAATAGATATTTGGCAACAATGCTACAAAATGTTTGCCTGGTTTTGCCATATCACGAAAAACCTATTTCTCGACCGTGTTTGTGGGCCATATATATGCAGATGTACTTGTAATGGCACTCGTTATATAACTTCCATTTGCACGACTCTTTGACGTTTGGTGTGCACACGCAAAAGCCTATTGTAACTTCTTGAGTTTGGGGTTTGTTATGAGCACTCAACAGTTTTTATGTGTTTCCTGTATGCATCCGTGCCGTGTGAAAACGCAAAGCTTCTTCCAAATGACGAAAATATTTGTAACATGTCTGATGTGTGACACAATGAAATAAACGATAGAGCATTATATACAACAATATATGATTTACTATCATACTATCATCAAACGATACATATCGTCGTATCGCACAGCCCTATTACAGACAGTCAACTGCACATTCTTGACCCCAAAGCAATACACCTGCCCAATTTCAACTTCATATATTGCCAGGTCATCACTAAAATCAAGTTACTTACATACTGCACATACACACACACACACACTCCTGCCTTTATAATTTAATTTGAGAAATCATATTTCTTTGATCAAATTATACGGTTAATTGTTTGATATGTTGTGAGTGTGTAGTTTAATTGTGCTCTATGCAAACTGAGTAAGTCGGGAACTTAACCCAAATTTGTGATGTGGGTTTCCTCATGCTGTTGGTATGCTTGTCAATAATTAAATGGAATAGTTTGATACTATTAATAGGGATGCTCATGGTTTTAAAAACAGTGTCATTCCTAAAAAAAGGATTGCTTTTACTGTTCCACTCCTTTAAAAACATTGAGGATTTTGAGAACAGAGCTTATTTTCTGTGTTGATTTTCAAAACTCAACTGTTTCATTATTTTAATTTAAACTGATAAAAACTGATCTTTAGCCTAATTATTTTTTTTTCTGTTTCCAGTCATCCCTTCAAGGAATTCTTTTACCCAGCAGATGAAGAGAAATGCTCTCATATTGAACCGAAAATTGACCCAGACAAGGAGGTGGAGACTAGAGCAGCACAGAAGATCAGGACGGCAACAAGAAAGGGCCTCCTTAGTCAAGCCCCTGCTGACGATCCCCCTCGTGTCAGAAGTTGTGCTGAGGGACATCAAGATCAGAGTACGGCGGCACTCTGTTGACTTCCTGCTACGCTGTAAGAACCCATCAAGCAAAGAGAGGGCCCTGCTCCAGCTACTGGAAAATGTGCAGCCCACGGACAAGCAAATAACGGAACTGTCACAGACAAACAGACAAGCTAAAGAGGAAACGGAGAACAGCAGGAACTCTTTGAGTAGTAAATCTAGTGAAGTGAACCTAAGACCTTTCACTCTGCACTCTTCGTGGTCTTTGCAAGAAAAAGGAGGACCCCCAGAAAGTGGGGAGAGTCTAGCTGGGAAGTCAGTGACAGTGATGGGCAGAGGGTCTGTGCTCTCCAATATGTCTTCGAAAACCCGGACCATTGAAAAAACTGTGCCAACACCTCGCACGATCACAAGTGAAAACAATACTGTTGGTGAGCTTGACACAGGCAACAGTGCCAACGCATTACAACCAGACAAATTGGTCGAAGGTGGTTACAGCAATTATTGTATAACAATTGGAGATGACATCAGGTGCAACAACAGTGTATCCTATGTGAGAAACAGGTCATACACTGATCGAGAAAGCCACATAGTCACTAAGAGTCAGCACACTGGCATTGGTTTAGCTTGTGGAGAAGCTCAGAAAACTTTTACGAAAGACGATCATAATCCTATAGCTGCGGTAAACTTGAAGCAGGAGGCAGTAACACTTAACACAGTGGAATGTGCAGAAGTTGTTGCTTCTGAACATCAAATACTTCTGCCCGCGGAACATCCAAAACCGGTGGCCACCAAGCCAGTGGCTGTAAATAAAACCAAGCCAGTGGCTGAAGAAGCTGCAATACAATTGCCTGACCGAAAACTATTGAAGAAACACACAGACAAGCTTATCAGCGTTTCTGAAAGTGCCACCAATGAATTTAGAAGATACCAAGGTGCTCCTCTTCCAACTGAACTAAAAAAATACCTTACCGTAAGCTTGATAAGATTAGCTGTACCAGAAAGTAAAGAAGCTGAAAGGGTCTGTAAAGGAGATCAAGGAAAGGTGATGGTAGGAACCGGCGGCAGCAAGCCAATGCAGACAAAGCAGCAGACTGGATCAGTAGCTCAGAAAGCTCGAGCAGAACCCAGAGTGTCTAGGTCTCAGCAGAAGCAGGGGGGAACCCTAAATGTCTCAACAGCTGAAGGTAAGAAGGGGGTGAAGGAAATGTATTTTAAAGCTGCGGACAAAGTTGACTTAGGGAAGCAAGAGGCACACAAGCCTATTGTTGATGTATTACATGTTGAAAAAGAGGAACCTTGCAAGGTTATTGAAATACAGACTTCCTGTGTGGGAAAACAGGGTAACATTCAAAAAGGAGAGAAGCAGAGTGTTGTAGACTTAGGTGAGGAAGAAATTCTTAATATGGTAACCTCTCCAATTCTCGGGGAAAAAGAGATTAATATTGTACGATCTGCCTCAATTGTTAAATGCAGAAGTCAGAGAGTTGTTGAAATGAGGAAAAATGCAAAGCATAAGAGAATCACAGAAATTGGACAGAAGCACATTAGTTGCAGTGATGAGAAAATCCACTTTAGAAGTAAGGAAGGAGTTCAAAAACCACCAGGAATAGCAAACACTAAAACAAGTGCGGATGAGAATAATGTGGCAGTAAAGGAAAAGGAGGACCTGGTTATTGAACTCATTGAAGGTAACATATCAGAAACTAAAGAGAAGCAAGACATTCAGGACAGCAAAATCTTAAAAGAGAATGAGCGCAACAAATCTGTTATTAATGATAAGGGCGACGTTTTTTTAAAGCGAGCCAGAGTTGTACTTTTGGATGTTTGTAAGACAGCACAAGGGGATGGCGATAAGTTATCAGAGGAAAAAAATATAGAAAAAGATATTTCTGCCTCAGCTCTTAAAGAAGTAACACATGTCGGAGTTATTCGAAGTGATAGTACTAAAAAACAAGCTCCAAAAGAGCCATCTGAAATTCAGAAAGAGGGGTCACCTCAAACAGTGCAGGTGAGTGATACCATAAAACGAAGGAGGGGGAGGCCACGAGGTTCGCGGTTTAACAAAATCGAAGTTAGTGGTCTAGACTTAAAGACTGAGAGGGGTGGGTTAGAACAAGGCACTTTGCAGATATCCTCACCACCAGATAATTGTAATGCAGCCACAGCAAACACTGACATTGTACTCTCTTATAAAGAGTCAATCACCACTGCAAAAGAGGTGGTAAACCTGAATGTAGACCTCAGTCCAAACATCCAGTCCAACATTCCTCTGAAAAAGCGCATGTTCAGAAGTTCTTTGGAAATGGACTCCGAGCTGAGTCTTAATTCGACTGTGTCTGAGATGGCCCCTAAGGAACCAGCAGAACTCAAACCTACACCACAGCAAAGTATAGAAAACACTATGTTTCCAGGTGAGACTAAACAGGCTTTTGAAGAGGAAGAGGATTTTGTTGTGCGCTTGAATAAGAGTGTTACTGAGCAGGAGGTCTTATCTGAGAATACTTCCTGCAAAAAAGAACAAAATACTCGAGGCAAGTTGTTGCACTCCAGAAGAAATTTGAGTCAACATGTTAAAAATAAAAGATATTTGCTTAGGAAAGCCAGATATAGAACAGTGAACCAAAATAAATATGTTGAGCCTGGTGACGGCAAAGAAGGGACACTGAATGGTGATGTTCCTTATGAGGAAGGACATGCGGCAAGGCCTGGTCATATCCCTAAACATTCTGAAGTAGAGCCATCTAGGGAGATGAATGAGGAAGTTGTAAACTCACTCAGCCCTCAAGTCTCCATTAAGGAGGAGAAAGAACAGTGTCTCAACCTCAAAATCCGTTTTAAAAGGAAAAGAGGAAAGGTGTGGGAGTTGCAGAACAATGAGGGTTGCGAGGCTTTGGGTATTACAACGGAGAAAGGTGATTCATGTGAACCTTTTAGGGCTATCTTAGATTCTGTCTCTATTTTGAACCTGCAGATGGAAGCAGCTCAGAGCGATGTGGACAGTAAAGCCAATGTTTATGATGTTGTTAAGTCCAAAGGTAGGCCTGGAAGATTGCCTCTTTTCAGAAAGAGAGGTCAAAGGTTAAGGGGCAGGAGAAAATCTTTAGCTTTTGGCCCTAACTTATGCAAGGACAAAGACATAAAGGTAGAAGTTGGTCGATGCAGTAGTTCTCTCAACATGTTTGGAATGCTGGATAAGGGGGTTATTGGCCGAGAGAAGCAGCCTCAAGCTCAGGGTCATACACGGTCTGTTGCAACATCTGTGGGTGGAGACACAAAGGCAAAGGTTGTAACTCCTACTTTTGGGACAAAAGGATGTTTTACACGTGAGGCATTGCAAAAGCAACTTCAATTAAAAGCAGAAGATGATCATTTTGGAAAGGATTTTGAATTTAAATTAGAACCTTATGATCAGCCCCTGCCGAAAATTAGACTGCGCAGGCAAGTAGAGGATGTTTGGGTATTGGACAGCTCAAATGGAGAAGAGACAGAGTCTGAGACAGTAGCTGTAGGTCCTGGTCCAGAGAGGCGTGGTAAAATGTCTGTGTGTTTCCTCAATCCCAAAGAAGAGTTGCCATCTTCATGTCAGCAACTCAGAAAATGCAGCGCTCTCATTGGTGCTCCGGGTCCCCTGAATTCCGACTCCCAGTCTTTTTCTTTATCTCTCTCGCCATTGTCCCTCTATTCAAACCAAAATGAAGACAAAGATTGTGCTGTAGGCGCTGCTTCTGAAGAGATAATGGACCAGGCCTTCCCAGACCCAAGCAGCAGAGGGAGAAAATCGAGGCACGTAACAGAAAGGACATCCAAAAGTGAGACTGTAGAAACAACAGCTACTACTTGTCTGAGTCATAGCCTTCAGCAGATAGACAACAGTCTCTCAAAACTCTCTGAGGGACTGTGTGCTTCTCAGGCTCTAGAAAAGAACCCTTACTCCAGTGCTTCTTCCTCTGTTATTCCACCTCAGTCTCCACCTTTTACTTCCCCGGAGGAGATGCTTTCCACAGAGCCCAGCTTTACCAACTGCTGTGAGGATCTTTTGGACTTTCAAGGTCTTAATTTTGAGGGCTACTATCATACACAGAATATTCTCCCAAGTCCCTCATCAGACTTCTGTCCATTGGAACCCAGCGCAGATCCCTTCACTAGTCCCCTCTCCCACAGCCCTTCTGATGCCTGGAACACAGAAACGCCATACCTTGGCCCTCCTAGTCCAGGAAGTAATTTCAGCAGTGAGGTCTTGCAGTTTTTTCCCAGTCTGATTTCAACCAAAAATGACTCTCCGCCTTTAGAGGGAACCCTCATTACACAGCCGAAAGACAAGCCCCTGGCCAATTCCCAGTTTTGTATGCCTGTGAATGAGGGGACAGCCATGGACAGATTTCTATTTAAGAATCCTTGTTTTAGGGTGCAAAAAGAAGATTTTAAAATGCAGCCTGTGGTAAACAAGTCTCTGTCAGCAAGTGGAATCACTTTACCTATTAGCTCCCATGCGCAGAGTTGTGTAGTTCCTCCATCCCAACAGAGCACTAATTCCAATTCAGGCAGCAGACAATCCAAGAGCCAGTCTCAGCTTAAAACTCAGGGGCCTTTCCATCGTATGATCTTTCCCACAAAATCTCAACCTTTTCCCTCCTGCCCACCAAACCCATCCAGAGGAGGATTTCAGCATTGCTCCGCTAAGTCTGTTCAATCACCTCAAGTGGCAAACAAGTCCAATCTTTTCACTGTGATGAATCCAAGTCCCTCAGAGTCTTTTTTTAATAACCAGGACAAAACCTCGAGCGTGATACAAAAAGTGCTGAAATATCAAGGAGGAAAGCCAAATCAGGATTTGAGCAGTGCACCTTGTAAAGACAGTTTGGGTGGTGGCATTGCCAATGTGACATCGAAAGCCCTGAGTTCGAAATTTAGACATCGTGGCCACTATGAGACGCAGCAGAATCAGAAATGTTCAAGTTCAAACTCCGAATACATTAAAGGTAGTACTGTAGGTCACAGATTCAGTCTGGGAAAAGACAAAGACCATCTTAGTTTATCTGGTCAAAATCTTCATGATGGCAATGTCCGCTCCCTTTTATTAGGTAAAAGCAAGATGTCTTTTGACAGACCACAGAGCACAGAAAGCTTTACAAACAATAACATTTCAAATATCCCAAAACCATTTTACTTCCCTTGCCAAGTACCTGAGAGATGTGGGACACCTCAAGGCAAAGACATGACCCAAGACAAGCCATGCGCGTCCCCTTCTTGCAAAGAGCGGCTGTGCTATGCTCAACACGACCCTTTTGACTTTACTTATGGCTCATCCCTCTCCCCCTCGGTGTCTCAGCATAACAGCCCCCATCTAGTAAACCCCTCTCCTCCTGGTACGCCGGCGCCAGCAAACAAGAACCTGTCCTCCTCCTTACCCCCCTCATTCTCTTACGGTTATCAAGGTCCTCCTTATGTAGTTAACTTTACGGGAGACCACTCCGTGACGCTGGGCCTAGGGCCCAGAGATGGTGGGGAGGGTTTTCCTTATCCCGGGTTAGGTGGAGCAACCAACTATACCTACCACTGTCTGATGGAGCCCTCAGGCACCCAGGGAAGGCTGGTCCTTGAACCCTGCGGCCCCCAGGTCTCAAACTCGCCCTCTTTCTCTGTGGCTGGCTTTTCAGGGCTCAAAAGCCAGGACGAACAGTGTCGAAGAGACCCCCAGCCACAGTGCCCGTCCGGAGACCACCCGCCACCGTCACCCTATGGGGCGGTTCCGTCCTCCCACACCATGAGTGTCCCCCCGTCTGACCGAAAGCCCAAGAGACTGAGGCTGGTGGTGACAGACGGCACTGTAGATTTAGACCTCCAGTACACAGACTAACAGTGTACCCATCCGTATGCAGTACTATGTATTGACAAGTTCAAAAAAGGTTTGGCTACATTTCAGCTACAAAATGTTTTTAAATATTGCCGTTTACACTCCCTGTCAGACTTTAAATCTGATTTTTTTTTATTGGTTACTTGCATTTTTCTAATCAATTTCTTGAATAGACTGTTATTGCATGTATGTCTCAGAGAGCTTTATAGTAGAGGAGTGGAGGATTGACCAACATATTTAACAGTATTTATTTTGAACTGTCCCGTCTCTGTACAGGTTAATGAATGAGAAATGTGTGTTGCGTAAGTAAACCGTTACCATGTTGTTGTTTTTCTGAGCATTTAAAAAGTCTACCATTTGTCATAGACAAGGTTAACCTCAAGTTTGACATGTGACTCACTTATCTTTTTGAACTTTGGAACCTCTGTTTCTGTACTGTAATATAGCTATAAGACGTTGATCTCTATGATGAACTCCGCATACCAATAGAAACCGGCGCAGCACAGTTAATAACAAGCTACAAGTTTCATGTTTTGTTTAGTTAAAAGTGCAGATGAGCTTTGAACCTTTGAATCTGTACTGTTTTTTTTTTTTTTTAACTCACCCCCTGAGTTATTTGTTTGTTTTAGCTTTGTCTTTGTATATACAGTTGTATAGGGTTACTCTGTGTGTGTGTGTGTGTGTGTGTGTGTGTGTGTGTGTGTGTGTGTGTGTGTGTGTGTGTGTGTGTGTGTGTGTGTGTGTGTGTGTGTGTGTGTGTGTGTGTGTGTGTGTGTGTGTGTGTGTGTGTGTGTGTGTGTGTGTGTGTGTGTGTGTGTGTGTGTGTGAGAGAGAGAGAGAGAGTAAAAAAAAAAAGTTTAAAGCTGAGTGTTTCTACCACGTGCTGTGGTGCCCCTGATTAGGGATGCGCTGCAATGCACATTTTAATTACGAAAATAAGTTAGTTGTGCATAAGTACTTCCAGACTTGATCAATTCAAGACCAACTAATTTGAGGGTGGCATGTAATTCATGATCTGATGCTGTTTGCATCTGCAATCCAGAGCATTGGGTAGATGAAAAAATAACAAGCCTAGATTTTAATGGTCTGTAGAGGTGATGGATGCTGGTGTGCAAGGACTTTTCATGGTTTTCATGTGATACTTTCTAGTTAGTTACCATTCCCCTTTTGGTAATAGCTCTCATGCAAGCACCAAATTAAAGCTAAAGCCTATCCGCTATGAGCTTATTACGTCTGGGCGGGTTGGCCCATAGGTCGTCACATGTTTGGTAGTTGTTAGTCAATGGCTGCATGGTCTTTGTAATCACAGAAATCCAAATGTCCACCCATATGGTTTTATAATCTATTTATTGTTATGTAACTAAATAAGGTACACAGGATTTTTTTGTATAGCAGTTTGTAATTGGTTACAAAAAAAATATTATATATTAGTACAGAGTGAGCATTCCTCATACTTTCATTGTGAATTCATAGCCTTACATGAATACCATGAAATCATACTGATTGTGTATGAATTAGTACACAAAAGCCAATTATTTATTTGAATATCCTCATTCTTGAAATGGTGCTTTAGTGTAGGAATTTCACACGGATTATTAATTATAAAATATGTATGTTATTTAATGGGACAAAAATAAGTAATTTATCATTAGCATTCAGTATTTAATGTATGTTTTATCTCAACTAGACCAATATTTTGTGAATAGAGGAGATGCTATGTATCAGCCTTTTTACATAGGCAATTGTCATTTCTAAAAGTCTGCTGTAATATTGTACACATGTAAAAAATTAAACAACTAATGCTTTTCTTGATGACTTTTTCTTTGCATGCTGTGCTGTTTAATTAATTTGTAGGGCTTTGTTCATGCATTTGTCGTCTAATCATATTTCCTCGTTGACTCCTGAAGTTTAACTGCTCGCGGTGTTTGAAGATGTTAATAATAACTTTACCTGACCATTTAGCCTGTTCCAGTTCAAGGCAATCGACCAACGGAGTACAAAGGGCTGAGTTTACCTCAGTGCGTATGTGCACCATGAATGGATGTAGGGGGCAAATCGGGCAATACTGCAGTATGGGCCAACACTTTTTCCATTTCTCTCTTTCTCTTTATGCTGAATGAGGGTTGACAGGATTAGAGGTATCTCAGTACATGTCCCAAGGCACCTTCACAATACCAACTCAACTCACTCAATGATTGTAAAAGCAAAACAATTAAATAGTTTCTCAATTTTCAAAGACACTGTTTTCGCTGTATGACTCTTTTAACGGGAATTTCAGGCAAATTGTATTTACTTTGTCATATCTACACCGTTTAGCTTGTGTCACTGTCATTTTTCCTTTCCCAGCTTTTAATGACCAAACCGAAATGATCAGAGACTCAATCTTGAGTACATATTTTCTGCTGGTATTAATTTGTACTGTATTCTAATAAGCTTTAAATTGAATTCATTTTGCTAATACAGATTTCTATTACAACATTTCCGAATTACTCAAATTAGGATATTGACTGACTAGATAAGTTAAAATGCTGCAAGTAACAAGCAACTAAACAAGTTTGTTTGATCAATGTCCCCCCGTCCCCCACCTTACTTTAGATATTAAGGGGCTTTTGTAAAATTGTTATTATACTAGCCTGCATGGCATTGTCCACTCTCCATTTCCTGCTTTAAGCATGACCCACTTGCTTCTCTCTGGATCGGGAGGGGTTAAGCCTGGTGCCAAGTAGAACAGTGTTTTCATAATGAGGACAGGCAGAGAGGGAGAGGCGATCTGTTAACACAGAAGGACTGGGTAACTTTGAGGTGCTGCAAGAACCACGTAAGAATCATACCGTGCTCAGCCTCCATCCTGGAGCAGCAGTGATCGGAATAGTGATAACTGCCATTGGCATCCCATTTACTGGTCCCTTTCCTGCTCTGTCAGCAAAGCTCTTAAAGCTTAAATCCAAGCCTGTCTTAGTGTTGGCTTGAAGTGATACTGTAAGAGTCCAATCTTGGCCCTGTTCCCACTAAACTGTATACATCACAATTTGATTAGACTCTGCCTTCATGTTTAACATTCTGTGACGCTCACATTGCCGTCATGTGGTTCTTTGAGGCGGTAGTGTACGCTGGGAGTTTATAAGATGGCTGACTGAGTGGATCCGGTGTTGAAATGTGGAGCAGATCAGTGCGGTGGTTCCACCATCACAAAGGAGCAATGCAGTGAAAGAGCTGAACCGAGAGGAAGGAAAATGGTGGGAAAGAGGTATGCTTTAGAGCGATTCACTGGCAAAGGGCATAATTTCCCAGGTGACAGAAGGCAGAGGCTCCATGTAACAGGCCAGTGCTGGGGTTGTCAGTGCATTAGTATAAATGATGACAGCTACAAACCCTAGTGTCTCTGTGAGAGAGGCTTGAAAAAATACTACATTTGAGAGCAGGGGTTTTGCTTTCATCATTATTATGGCCATCGCTTCTTAAGTCGGACTCTATAAATGCACTATAAATCTGAACACCCCACTCCCCGGGTCCCCTTTGATCCGGTTGGAGCAGACTGGCTTGATAAACCACCAAAAGAACCCTTGGTGTAGACACTTAGTTACTTTCAGTTGCTTATACAGTATCAGCACCCAATAGACACAAAATCCACCTACATGTTCATGCAAATGGCCATACAAAGAATCATTTGGCTGTAACAAAAAACATCCAGTGAGCGAATTCTGATTGGGAAAAAAACACTTTGTTTAAAAGAGACTAGCGCAAACTGACAAGCATGGCACAATGCTGGAATTACGGTACTATTTACAACAGTGCACAGATTTAACTAGTGTGGCTACTAAATGCACACTAGGGGGGGGGGGGGGGTACTTTGAAATGGAGTCACTTCTATAGGTTTTCTCAGTATGTTGATTAGCCACCACTATTATAAAACAGTCAGTGTAAATAGTCATTTATCTTAGCAGGTGTAATTTATATGTGTAATGCATGATCTCTTCATGCCCATTCCGTTTAGAGTTTACTATACAACATTGATCCAGGCCAGCATTTCTTAACCTTCATTTGTCACTGTGCCAGCCATAATTACCCCCTTATATGTGAATATAATATTACATTATTGTATGAGATGCTTCCCCGATAGCCCCTGGGAGTAAGCTACTGATCTTGTCAGTGTGCACCAAAGCCAGGCCCATCTGTGATTTAGATTGTTCAGTGGATTTCATGCACAATTCCATATGTGCTGATTTCTTTTTTGGACTGAAACCCCACTGACACTATGTCATATTTTGGATGTGACATTCTGCATAGCCTTCGTCAACACAAATTAGGCTGATAGCCCAGTTTGTTCCCTGATTGCTCAGTCGCTCACTGGGGCTCCGGGATCTTGTTGGATTTGAAGGCGACTATCAACTCAATCGGCTGTCTGCTGAAATTTCCAAAACTCGAAAGCACACAGGTTATTGTGCAACTTTTTATGTACTTACCAGTGCAAGAGGCAAGGTGCACCACACAGGGTGATTTAACAGAAGCAGTTTGTCTGTATCACCCTGGGTATTTATACATGTCTGCCCATGCTCCATATGCAGTAATGTGGGCCACCATTCAAGGGGAGTGCTAGCCATCAAAGCCTTCAGAGCCAGTCTGACATGCTTCACTCACCCCTGATGGACATAATGAAGACGATGTCTACTTGCAATTCATTTCAGTTATCCAGTGAAACGCTTCCTCTCCACCCACTGTACTCTCCTCCCTCCTCTCTTCTGTGAGTGTGTGTGTGTCTCCCCTTCACTCTCTGTATGGTAATAAGCATTGCAGCACTGCTTTCCTCATCTTCTCATACATATCCCTTTCATTCTTAATTCAAATTGTAGTGTGCTGCTGAGTGTGTTAGTGTGTCCTTGTGTGTGATAGGGGGTTGTGATTGCTAAATGTGTACTCTAGCTTTACTGGAGATTAAACTGTAGTGCATGTCTGTTTCAGTTAGGACAATGCGATTAACCCTAATTGAAAGTGTGAATTTAATTTATGCATTTATTTGCGCTGGTTCTACTGCGTGGCGTTAATTTGTCTGGCTCATAGTTTTGAGTTTTTGGGGTGGTTCCCTCGCTCTGTGTGCGGAGTATTCAGCTCTGTCAAAAAAGAAGAGCAGCATGCATTCCCTTCCCAGCTAGAAGTCTAACTCCACAAAACATCAAAGACATCGAGAGAGAGAGAGAGAGAGAGAGAGAGAGAGAGAAGGAAAGAGGGAGGGAGGGCTATGCCCTGTATCTGGGTGCGGATTGAGGCAAGAGAGAGGGAGACTAGGAAGAGGGGGGGAGGGGCATGAGCGCTAGAGAGGAAGAACGAGAAAGAGAGACAGGTGTGGGAGGGGGTGAGTGAAACAAGCCAGCCAACCAACCAGCTCAACGAGAGAGAGAGAGAGAGATAGGGGCTGTTTGAACATGCTTTCGGGGGGGGGGAGAGAATGAGAGAGATAGAGAGAGATAGTCGGTACCAAGGAAATCGAAGTGCTACTACAGGGGTGCCGCTGTAAGGACAGGGTGCCAGCGAGGATATGCATCGCCTCTCTGCAAGCTCAGGCACACCGGACACCCTGTAAAATGTGATTTCTGGGAGGGTCTCATTGGTGCAGCGGTGATTCTCCTCCCCCCCTATCCTTCTCTTTTGATTTTTTTATCCTTCTTTTTCCATCTTAGTTCCTGTTCCTTATTATTTTTGACAAGTGGCAGCCGCTGTGCCCCCCCCCCCCTCCTTTACCACTACTGCCACTCTTTCCTTTTTTTACAGAGGAGGGATCTATATTTCAACAGCAACTGAAGAAGACAGTAAGTGAAGCACTTTTTTTCGGGGTTCTGGCAGGGAGACTGGCAGAGCTGCATGGTGGGGTGGGGGTGGGGGGCGAAAATGCACGGCAGGCATGTTGGGATGTTGGGATGAAGTGGGAGTTGTGCCTAGGTAGTGGAATTGTGTAACCAAGGAACAGCGTGGATGTGTGAGGATGTTTGGAATGCTGCAGCCACATGGCTAAGAGTAACAGGATCTGAATCCTCTCAGTGGCTGACTTGAAGAGGCTCCTTAGTGCGCTGTGTGCAGAGAGGCTGTAGCTTCACTGACTGACATGAACGAAGGGAAGGAGACAGAGGAGAGGAGCGGAGATGTTGAGGGGTGTTGGACTCTGTCGTGCCAGTAGATACATCACAGAGCGCTTCAGAGCCAGGGGACAGGAAGAGAGTGGAAGACAGGGAGGAAACGAGAGAGCAGCAGAAGGACGGTGCATCTGATGATGGCGAAGGGGTTTCAGATGGACAGAGGAACGTTTTGAAAGGGGAGCCTTGTTGTGAACGGCATCCTTAATAGGGGGAGCAAGGAGGGAGAAAGGAGGCACCGTTTTCAGGGGTTCTTACCTTTGTAGCATTCTGTCACTTGGTGGTACACACACCCACCCACTACGGAATGCTACGGGTGGGTGATGGACGGATGCACAGAGCAGCTCACGAGTGTGGTTAGTGCACCGGGCACACATTATGAGGGTAACCACTGGATCATTTTGAAGCAGTCAATCAGTCATCGGCTGCCCTGCAGGGACCCCCAACCCCCAATGCATGCACGCCGGGCAGTGTGCATGCAGATGAACTCTCCCTGCACATTTAGTACACAGGTGGGCTCACAGTATGAGATGTACCGACAGGTGATTAGATACCCAGGTGGAAATATGCTCATGTGTGACGCAAATTCGCAATTATTTCTTTGACATGCATCCAAGAGCACATTCACTCCATACCCAATAACATATACAAACGGTTTCTCTCTGTCATTCTCACTCTCTTTCAACCCCCCCCCCCCTCTCTCTCTCTCTCCCCCACACACACACACACACACAAACAGTTGTATCAACTTACCCTCTTGGGAGGGTAGCGTGTGTTCAGTGTGCCTCTGTCATTTTCCCCAAAACTTTTTTCTATCTATAGATGTCTTTGTCTCTGATGTACTGCCTCCACCACGGCCGCCGACGCGGGGGAACACAGCCTAGCGAGAGGGAACCAACGGGTCATTGGAGTGGACACGTGTAATTACACACCAGCTCCTCATGCTTTTGTTTGGTAGGTAGATAGCGCGGGAGGAGGTCTCCACATAATGGAGCACGAGAGAAAGTTTCCTCGTGGCTCAATGGCAAGGAGTGGATGTGTGCTCACACCCGACTTCCAAGACGCAAGTACTGGACGCACAAACAACAACCGTTGGGAGACACATATTGTCACACAAACACACTCCGGAAACGGCAAAGCTACCTCACCTACATGTTGTCAGTTGAACACATACACTCATCGCCCACATCTTGCCATGCACACTCACCACTGTGGTTTTGCATTATGCATCTCCAGGTGGCTGGAGGAAGGGGAGAACTGAGAGGATAATAAGATGAAGCAATACAAACAAGCAACTAGAATTAACCATACTCACTGCGCGCGTGACAACTTAGAGAGTTGGGAACAACTTGTAACATGATATTTAGTAAGGAAATGTAAGATGTATTTCGCTACACCCACTTCCCTGGCACTGTGTGGTTGTGTATTTGAAGTGATTTATTGCAAGATTTAAATAGCTAAGCCTCCCTGTTGTGTACGTACGTGTGTGCGTGTGTGTATGTTTATAACTTTGTGTTTATTGTGCATTTGCTCATTGTCACATCAATACACTAAGCCTTTTTGTATATTGGTATTCCTGCACACTGACAATCGCACATGTTATAGCACTTAATATATTACACACACAGATGGGTATTCACACATACCCGTTGACTCACAGGCAAACCAGCCCACCCTCTTGCAAACAATTAGGCTAATTAGGCTAATCAATATAATGAGTGAGACCTTGGTCTGTCAAACTAAAGAAGTATTGAACAATGGCCGGTTGTTATCCATTAGCGCTGATGGATCTGGACGACAGCTCCGGTTAGTTAGATCTTACTCCAGGCCAGGGCTGGTTTAAATACGTTGGTGCAGGGACGAGGGAGACTGCATGGTGGATGTCTGTTACGACTTGCCACTATTGAATCCAATTGTAACAGTGTGTGTCTGCAGTAGTCCCTGACCAGCTATTCAAGCCTACTTCACATGGTTACGGTGCTGTGATCATAGTCATCTGGTCGTGTTCGGCCTGCGTTGGCAAAAGAGAACGCTATCAGTCCTTCTCCCTGCTGTTGGATCATGGAAGGTCGTGCTCTTGTTCCACATCAGCCGCACAGCGAGGACACGGCACGCACAGTTGACATTTCCCCGCCATGTTAGCCAAGCAGTTGATGCCTCTTCAGGGAGCCAGGGGGACATTTCTCCTGTCTCCCTCACAGTCCCTCCAGTGAGAGGTGACAAAACGGAGGGCTTACCGCTCACACGGGGGTAGCCGTTTGCCCTGCATGCCTTCTGAAGATGGGCGGCTTTGAGGTGGACTTATGCTGATTAATTGGAATTAATTGGATTATTTTTTGAGTTGTGCTTGTGCCGAATTCTCTGCCGGTCCCGTCTGTCTCCTGCGTCTGGCGAGCTCAGACTGTCCATCTGTCTCCCTCTTGTCAGACCCTCCCCTCCAGGCAGCCAGTGGCTTCCTCTCCCTCCTGGTGTGTTGACTCAAGTGCATTAGATGGAGCTCGACTTCCTTTGCAATATTTGTTACGTAGGTCTGGAGGGGATGTAGTTCATAACTCCAGATTTAGCCCACTCATTTACTCTCTCTCTCTCCTTCTCCTCTCTCCCTCTCTTTCCTTCCTCTCCTGCCTGCGGTAAACGGCTGATCTGGGACAGACTGCCTCCCCTGCGCTCTGTCCTACTTCAGTATTGTCCTCTCGGTCTCTCTCTCTTTCTCTTCCTCTCTCGCTCTCTTTGTCACCTAGGATGCTCTTTACCTCGGTCTCTGCATCTGTGATCTTGACGTGTTCCCAGATGCCTCTCTTTTTATATTGTTGACTGATGGCTCTGTCTGGGTGTCAGTTGTCTTACTGACAAATCTGCCTTCAGGTCAAGAGCGGTCATCACCGGGGCCATCTGCTCTCTGCCAGGCTGACTGCACACTGAGTCTCTCTCTCTCTCTCTCTCTCTCTCTCTCTCTCTCTCTCTCTCTCTCTCTCTCTCTCTCTCTCACTCTCGCTCTCTCGCTTACTTGCTCTCTCTCTCGCTCAAAACGGAGCTGGAGCCAGCAAATGAAATGGCTCATAGTTGATGTGTGCGTTCTACTTCAGGTGATGTGTTGGTGGCCGAGCGTCGGTGTCTAGCATTGACATTTCTCCCTCCGGGTTCTCCATTTTTCACGCGGCTGTCAGGGATTGTCTGTACCAATGGAGGACATACTCTATCCATATCAGTGGATTCACTTCCACCTGCCGACTCTGTTCTCATGTCTCTCTCTCTCTCTCTCTCTCTCTCTCTCTCTCTCTCTCTCTCTCTCTCTCTCTCTCTCTCTCTCTCTCTATCACCTTCTCTCTCTGTCTCTTTTTGTCTCTAAGTCTCTGTATGCATTGTCCCTGCTCTATGTATGTCTCTTTCCTTCTACCTCTTCCCAGACCCCACCATGGCAATCCACACCCTGGCAATCCACATCTGGCGCAATGCTATGACTCTTGTCACGGCAGTTAAAACCGAGCCCTGACCAGAGTCTCCCCTTGACTGGCTCCCAGTTTATTAGGGCTAATTGCGCCATTGAGAGGCGGGGGGGCGGCGTTGTGAGTTTTCCCAGCAGTCCCCACTGCATCATCAAAGTGGTTCTATTTTTAGCCATGGATGCATGCTAGTGGGGAGGCTGGCTGGCCCAGGACAGTGATCAGAGCGTCAGGCATGGGGGAAAGGCAGGCAGGACGCCAGCCAGGTGGGGGACTGGGGGTGCAAGAACAACAGCATCAGCAGCAGCAGGAAGAACAGCAGCCTTTATGGATCGTTCAGATTGATAGAGGTCTGGAATCAGCCGCTGGGGTGGGTACTGGTGTGTATGTATCGACTTGCTGAATTATTTGGGCTTCATTAAACTGATTATTGCATTGGGTTGTATTCGTCAGTTAGACTGTGTAACAGGGTTTGGACTGACCGTGCCGTCAGGAGTTAGGTTGACTGAGACGGCAAGCTACGTGGCTCCAGGTCCCTCACCGGAAGCGGCAAAGTGTGCGTGGTAAACTCCGCAGGAAACTGCTCACATGAGTGCCCTGGCGTAGCTGGAAATAGAGACGTATTCCGATCGCAAGGAATGGATCGTCAGTGTGGCCACTCATAGTTCAGCTCCACACTCACCGGCGGATTCCTACGACCTACATCAGAAGCTCTGATGTCACGTCTTATTTTTGGGGCCGCATCAAAGTTGTTTGGCTTCCCGCCTCCCCCGCTTCCTCTCCAGAGGAGTTTTCTCCTTGGCCTGACCTCCCCGAGGCCAGTCTGTGGGTGTGTTTGAGTGCGCACAGGAATCTGTGTGTGCCCACTGGCTTAAGCAATGGTGTTAGTGGGTGTTTTGAAGTTTATTGTTGGTGATAAATTTGCAACACGCTGGCTGGAACAGTTTGGGCAGCTTTCTGCATTAATAATAGAGGCACTGCTGGCAGTATTTATAGTAACAGCGTAGAGGCTGAAGCAGCATGAATGGGAATTGATGCACAAGATATCCTTCCAGTCAGACATGCTGGGATGGGATTTCTCTACCGCTACTAACAGACAAAGTAATCCCTAGCATAGGGGTCCAAGAACACAAACACGTTTGCAAAGACATGCTGTACACATGCATGTATACACAAACCAACTACACCTAGGGGTTTTCTTTCTTTTGTTGTTTTCTCCGTCTTTCAAGGTTATGGGAGTGACATACTCTATGGAAACCACTGAAGTTGAGCTGAAACAAACAGACTAGAAGCAGAGAAGAGAAAGGGTTGGAAACGTGAAGGCCAAGTGAATTAAAAGTGTTTTGATAATCAAAACTGGTCTGTAATTGAGAAGGTCATATAGCTAGAAGGAGAGCGAGTGATCTACTCGATAGTGAAAGAAAACAGACAAGCTAACGCGAGGGAATGAGAGGGGAGCAGAGGAGAGAAGCGAAGGAGATATAAAAGTCGTTTGATCCGAGGCCATATTGATTGGCCCACATAGAACAGATTAAGACAACGAAAAGATGTGCTGGCTCGCCCTGCATTGTTTAAATTGATGGAGTCAGATTGAATCGGTGGCTCCCAGTGCCTGTGTCTCCTCCTCGCTTATCTGTCAATTTCACGGCAGCAGCAAACCACCGATTGAGATGAGAGTCACACACAGGGTATCAAAGGCAACACGGTCCAGGCGGATTATCAAAGTCCCTCAGCGAAAGAAGAAGTTGGCTTTTTCATTGGGGTAATGGGAAATATACAGTATGTCTTCTTTTGGAAGTGACTAGGTTTCCTTGTGTTTAATATGATCGCTTTATAACATCAAAAATAGAACAACATTCACCGTAAAATGTGGCATGAAAATATAATAGCCCACCAATAGCTAATGTGTCACTGAAGTAAGCTACATGTATAAGCTGTGTGGTTATTTTATATTTAAAAGACATAAGTGTATTTTGACAGGGCTTATCAGTTTAGTAAGCTTGAGCAAGTTTGCCAGAGACCGTCAGTGTTGACTTTCATCCATTGTTAAGCTTGTGGATGTGAAGGCAGCAGCCCTCTATGCTGAAACGCTGATTCAGCCACTATTCCACCTCAGGGAGCTGTCAAACTCTCTGCTCTCTGCTCAAATAAGCTCTCCTCCTACCATGACAGCTTGGTCCAGTCTTCGGCCCTCTACCTACATTTTGTCTGTCCATTTCTGACAATTTTTAAAACTCCATTTCTTTTATTGCAGCTTTTTAATTATGATCGCCGGTTAAAACCGGCAGCGCATTAACAGAGCTGCATGCTTACTCCGCCACGACGCTGATGAAATCCCAGCAGGCTTGAATCAAAACGTCTGCCTTTCTCCATGTCTGCTGATAGCTTGTGTCTCTGACAAATCTTCAGAAGACAGTGAAGCAAAGAGAACAGCAACCAAAAAGATCTCAGCCTGTAGGTAGTCATATATGACTGTCAGTCACTGTCAGTGACTTTATGGGAAGTTGATTGAAGCTTTTTCACTGGATTCTTCAAAAAACTTTGCACAATCCTATGACTGCCAGCTACATATAACTACTCTATGTATCAATGAGATAAGCAAAGTATATAGTACGCATAGTTTTTTTGTAATAGAAAGACAAGAGTGACATTATGTTGACCATGTTTTATCAGTTGAGGCCGCTGAGCTCTTTGGGGCCTGTAGTGTGTAGTGGATGTAGTAGAAATGTGAGTTTGTCACGCGGCCAGCCCCCCCATGCAGGCCCGCAGCACTGGAGCAGCATTCCCTTTTGAATATTTCACACGGGCTCGTATGCTCAGTCAGCCCCTCCCCTCCAGCAACTCTGATGTCCCTCATTTATTCAGGAGCCCCCATAGCCCTGCCAATTGTGCTGTAGTGGCCCAGTTATGCCCGGGCTCCTCGTTGTTTTTTTCCCAGAGCCTTAGTTGGCATTTCACCCCTCCAGGTTCCCCTCTATGCTGCAGCCGGCCAGCAGAGTGCTGCCTCGGTGCAGTAAGGACGTTAGTAAGCTTCTGGAGCTGAGGCAGGCCGCTGCCATGGGAGAGAGGCGGTGAGGTAATCCCGCCGGGCCGTCACCCCTCTGGTTCCTCACTGACGTTTCTGGCTCCTCAGTGAAAACACTGTGGAGCTGCCTGGGGTTCAGAGAACGCTGCCCTCCACCAAAACGATGGCTGCCATCGCTCCGGAGCCTTTAAAACGCTGGTCTTCACAATTGTCTCTTTGTGTACTTTGATACACCCACTCACAGCCTCTCTACTAAACCCCTGTTGTTTGGATTTAGAAACCTCTGTAGGCTATGCAATGCTTTGGCTTCATTTGTCTCCCCCAGCCCCTCTCAAGCCTCATCTTTACGTTCAAGAATCCTTTTTATATGCTCACCTGCTGCCATTTGTTGTCAATGTGCAGTCTTGTCATGACAGACTTTGCACACTAACTTTATTAACTTTAGCCTTCAATGCCTCTAGTGCTAGATAATTATAACATTAGCACTCAATTAGCCTCGGCACGGGACTCACGGTAGCACCCGGAGGGGTCAAAGTTCACACACATTATTAGCCTCCCACCCACTTTTATGCATGGTGACTCATGTGATCATGTTAATTGGGTATGTGTGGTGTACTAACTGATTTGTATGTTTCTTATCAGGGCCTACGGAGTGACTATGTGTGTGTGTGTGTGTGTGTAAGTGTGCTTGTGTGTATGTCAGAGAGGGAGGGTTAGAAAAATCGCCTGCTCTAGTTTAGTGGCGTGAAAGTGGGGCGATCTGTTCCTTGGAAGTTTCCCAGTAAAACTTCCTGGGGACCGGGACACTGAAAATATCCCTCTACATACTCGTTTTTGTCCTACATAACACACAGGGTGATAGAGAGAGAGAGACAAGGAGAGAGAGAGAGAGAGAGAGAGAGAGAGAGAGAGAGAGAGAGAGAGAGAGAGAGAGAGAGAGAGAGAGAGAGAGAGAGAGAGAGAATGGCAGAGGGAGGTTGCGATGGTAATATAGAGCCATAGAGCGAGAGAGAGAGAGAGAGAGAGAGAGAGAGAGAGAGGCCGTGAGATTGCAAGTGATGGGGGATGATACGAGTCACAAGGTTTCGGGTAAAACATTCATCTCTGCAATGACATCCCAGAAACAGCT
Organism: Galaxias olidus; assembly: GCA_026901105.3. Lineage (NCBI taxonomy): Eukaryota > Metazoa > Chordata > Actinopteri > Galaxiiformes > Galaxiidae > Galaxias > Galaxias olidus. The sequence continues at coordinate 380,520 of JAPMUY010006410.1, forward strand.
GATCAATTATTAGTGCGACGCGAGGGACTGCCTGAGGAAGGCAATGCAACGCATCACTACTGTTTACTGACAGAATCCTCTGACTACGTGTGAAGATGCAGTAAAATTCATCAAAATGTTATTACTCTAATGTGTTTACCTGTGCCTACATTCTAAAGCCAAAGCATTTACAGTAAAAGCTGTGACCTGGTAATGCCGCGGTCTCCAAGGAGAACGCTGACGGAGGGAGATGTGTTGGAGCAAGATAAGAAGTGGTGGAGAAGATTATCACTTAGTGGCATTAAGCGATATCTAAACGTTTCATCTATCTTTTCATCTTTCCCCTGACACGCTCGCACACACACACACACACACACACACACACACACACACACACACACACACACACACACACACACACACACACACACACACACACACACACACACGCACACGCACGCAGAGACAGGACACTCATTAAGGACTTTCATAGATGAGTCATGGATGAGAGTCGTCTGCTCGCACTCCTCCAATCGGCCTAGTCGTTGCCATAGCTCCAGGGCTGAGTGTCCCTCTCCACCTCCAGCCTTTCTTCTCACCGCGATCAGCAGCCTCCGGCCAGGGTCTCCACCTCCTCCTGCTCCTCCTGCCCTCTCTGGATGTTCTCCTCAACAACACTGTAATGCCTTCCCCTCCCTCCCTCCCTCCCTCCCTCTCCACCTATGCACTTTTATTTTTCTCCATCCTTTATTTCGCTTCAAGCCCCCCCCCCCCCCCCCCCCCCCCCCTTCTATTTCCCGTTAATCAGACATGCCACGTGCCTGCCCTGTCCTCTGTCTGTCTTCCCTTCTTCTCTGGTAGGATCTGTGTCTCCCTCCCTGCCGGCTCACTCCTCAAATCCACAGCTCTCCGATGTAACTAATCCCCTTGTGCTGCTCGACTGCTCCCATCCTTTCTCCGCGCCTCTCTACTTCTCTCTTCCTGTATGCGGCCCCATCCCCCCCATCCTACCTCCGTCGGCCTTCTTCCTATCTTCATACCCTTCTCCTGTTCCCCCTTATCTCTGATTACTCAGCACTATGCAAACGCTCTGACTCCCCCCCCCATCCTATTTCCGCGCGGCAGCCCTCCCAGTCAGTCAGCTTAATTGACGACCTGCTGTCCTGGTTTCCCTCGCCCAGCCCTTCCCCTTCGCCCCCCTAATGGCCTGCTTCCTCTCGCTGCCCCTCACCGATTGTTTGTTAAGGTCCACCCGTCAGTAAAGCCAACAGGCTCCTTCCCCCCTTTTCTACTCGAATAACACCCCTTCATCCATACAGCCTTCCTTTCCTTACTCTCTTTCCCCCGCCTTTCTCCCTATCACCCGCCTCTCTCCCCTCCCTCGCTGCCTCCCTCCCTCTCCTTCTCTTCCTGTCTCTCCTTGTTACCTGCCAGTAACTAACAGTGTTTATTCAGGCCTGCACGCTGTGGTACATTAGTCTGTCTGCTCAATTGTTCTGTTGGCAGTAGTTCTCCCAGTGGTTGACGGATTGCATTTGTAAATGAACGATCAGTACAGAGCTCTGACCGTCCTTATTTGGGATTCTCAGGTCTGGTTCCTCCAACTCGTGTCCATGCAACTTCACAGTAGACATGGGGTCACTTTCTTTTGGAGACATGACTCTTTTTACCCTTTATGGCTCTCTCTCATTTCCTACTTTTATTACCTCTATTATTCTCTCCGTCTCCCAGTGGACAGCCTTGACTTTATGTGTCAAACTTTTACATTCGACCTCCTCTCTTGTGTGTCCAAAGAGTGGTCTAAGCAAAGTGCATGCTCACTCTCTCTCTCTTTCGTGCACACACACACACACACGAAAACACACATGTTCCAGTTCAATTTGAACTCCTGGCAAGTTTCCAATTCTGAAACCTCATTACTGAGATATACTTAACTTCTTTTATGGTGAAATGCACGAAGCATGAAAACAACGAGAAACAGCAGATTAAAAGTTCTCTACATGAAAGATTAAATGAGTCTTTACCAGTGAATAGCAGCAGCACCCTCAGGGGTTCGCTATGAATACTGAGGTTTTGCAGTCCTGTTCTGAACGTAATATTGTCACAGATGTTATATCTTTCTGTGATTGTCTTGCAGCTGGTTTGATCAGTGAAGCGCAGCCATTTGATATCACCGTGACAGCGCTCTGGAGCTGTCCAGTCAGCAGTGGTGCTGAAAGTCAGCTGAGAGTGTAGCAGCAGCCACTGGCCACCAGAGACTGATCTGTGAGCTCTCCTAACTCGTACTGGCTCCTAAGTGGCGCTCGATTGCTCGTATTCTCTTGTCTGAAGTGGGTGATGCTGTGTGGTACAAGCGTATTTCACGCTAGTAAGTGCCTGTTGTGTGCTCCGGAGAGCTTTGGAACAGAGTTTTAAAGGTGCTTCGGTGGTTTGTGTTGAGCACAGTTACGTTTGAAGGGCTTCTCTCGGCTGTCCAGAGGTCTCCCCTGCTTGTAAGTCTGCTACTAAAGTGATTTTGTAGGCCGCAGTCTGAAAGGCACGGAGCAATGGGTCCATTGTCTGTTGTCCAACCTCTAGCAGTGTGCCCTGACTGTGTAATCAGGCAAGCTCTGGAGGGACCAAATGGACTGCAGGGTTTGAGATGATAGACCCTGGCCTTGGGGAGGCTAGTCTTTTGTTATATATATAATATTATGTAGTTATTAATGCATATTTACATAAGTGAAATATGTGACAGTTGGGATTGGAATTAGTGCAGTTGAAGGGAAAATGCATGTGCGCCACACTACCTTGTTACCATGTCTAGTGTGATGTTTTGATCTTACAGACTCTTTCTTCTCCTTCTTTTTCTTGTTACCCTGTTCCTTTTGTTTTGTTTCTTCCTCATCGTCAGTGAGTCTCCTGGAATGATGCCGTTGCCGTTTGTGCCACCTTCCCTGTCGCCATGACGATGCCGCTCAGCCCCCTCTCCAGTGACGAGGAGCAGCAAAGGATGCTGGGAAGCAACCGACATCTCTATCCAGGGGCCGAGGACGAGGAAGAGGAGGAGGAGGAAGAGGAGGAGGAAATGGAGGAAGACGAGCGTGATGAGGAAGGGGAAGAGGAAGAGAACGGAGAGCTGGAGGGAGAGGAGTACGAGGAAGAGGAGGAGACGGTGGAGGAAGCCAGGCGAGGCGGCCAATCGCGAGGAGGCAGGGATGAGGGGCACAGGCAAACAGGCAAAATGGCTGGACGACCCACAGCAGAGCGACAAACGAGGTCCGGGAACCCCGGCCACACCACCAACCCCTATTCGTCCAGTTCTGGACCCACCCACCAACCGCCAGCCAACCAGCAGCAGCAGAGGAGGCTGAGGGAGCGCAGCTCCAGCAACGCCCCGGCTGAGGACACACACATCGCCATGATGGTGTTCCGCATCGGCATCCCCGACATCAAGCAGACGGTCAGTGGTGGATCGTACGCCCTCACACAGACTACCAGCACACTGTCTGTCACTTTGAGACCCCCTCATCGTAGCTATAGGAAACTTCCGCCTTCACTTGATTCCACTGTTGGTGAAACGCGCCCATTACCAAAATAGTTCATCCCCACATGCCGAGTCTATCCGGACTGGCAATAGGTCTCATTGACAAAGTGGCCACTGTGTTCATTTATAGGAGTGTGTGCAATTTATACCCACATCATTTGGCTGCCACGTGGGATTCCTCAGTGAGAAACGTAGACAGACTCGCACTCACTCACACACACACACACACACACACACACACACACACACACACATTCACACACACACACACACACACACACACACACACACACACATACATACACACACAAACCCCTCATACAATGCATCACCAGCAGAAACAGAAGCAGCACATTCTTGTCAGCAGAGTGACTGATCTGACAGAGAGACAGTTTCAAGGTGACCCAGCTGTTTTACAAAGAGCGGACGTGCAAAGAGAGAGAGAGAGAGAGAGAGAGAGAAAGAAAGAGATTAAGACAGAGTTCGATCAGACAAACTCTTCCATCTTAAATAATTAATTGAATGTTAATACACGTCAGTTTTGGCATGGTTGGGTCTGTTACATATTGAACCTCCCTGCTGTTGATTGGGACACATTAGCAGAACATATTAGCAGACCCGAGGTGGCAGTTGGGGTGTTGTTGGGAGCATTTCCTAACACCTCATTCAAAAAGCACAGAACCAAACTTTGACATCTGGTCATAGAAATACCTCCCCCCTCCCTCATTGACATGATATTGAATTGCGAACAGGCGTGTTAGTGATTAGTGTGTGTTGCACGCGCTGCATGACACTTAAGTCAGCAGCGCACGGACGGAGCTTCTGCCTGAACATTACCTGAAAGCGCCATAGAGTTGAGATGGATGAAGAGATGGATAACAACATAGCGATTCTAAGTAAGCTAGCCGAAGACTTACATGCTAAAAGTGACAAAGCTGAGAATGACATCAGCTGACATAGCCCCGGCCCTAAACACTCATCCCTTAATATCTCATCATTGGACTCAGCAATAGACACTGTAGCACTATGTATGTTAAACTGCTGCCAGATACAGTACATATGACATGTGAGAATCATGTGGCATGTTATACAGCCATTATCTCACCTTTTTTGTGTTTTCCAGTACAACTCTCGTTCTTTCTACCTTTCTCTGTCTCGCTTTCATTTTTCCCCCCTTTCTATCGCTCTTTCTATATCGCTCAGTGTCAGATGTTAATGAATCATAAATATCTTGGATATGATTATAATTGAATTACTGAGAGCAGAGCAGAGATGTGACGGTCGGCAATGAGTAATGTGTGTGTGTGTGTGTGTGTGTCACAGAGAGGATGAGAGAGAGAGAGAGAGAGAGAGAGAGAGAGAGAGAGAGAGAGAGAGAGAGAGAGAGAGAGAGAGAGAGAGAGAGAGATGGAGTCGAGACTCGGATAATCGCTCTGTATTTCCGTTGAAAGCTTCCCTCCTAATTCCCAAACACACTCTGCGAGGTAGATGCCATTTGCAGGGTTGTGACAGCAGGAAGCTGATATAAGAACCTCCCTACAAATGTTAGTCACGCAGGCCAATTTAAAGCCGTGAAAAGCACTTGACTGTGGTCCTCACAATACCTGCAGCTTTATGAGTATTACTGGGAGTGGGAGGTATGGGTTTTATGCGTTCTTATATTTCTTAATAACAGTGTGTGTTTACCAGTGCACAGTGAGTCCCCTGCTGATTGTCCTTCCTCTCTCTTGCTAGCTGATGTATTATTGATCCGTGTGCGTGTGTGCGCATGTGTGTTTTCGCCGTGCACGAGTGTGCTTTTCGTTGTGTTTATTGAAACTCGAATCAAAAGAGCTCCCCGGAACCCCTTTATTTCAACACACTGATATCAACTTTTAATTGTGCACGGCGGTAGGAGGGGAAAAGGGTGAGGTGTGGAGGAGACACAATCCTCCCCCCGACCGGCAGACCGCTGACTACCTCTGTAAGTTAACCTGAGGGACCACTCTCTCTCCCACTCTCTGGATCCCTCGCTCGGATACGCTAATGTTACGGTAGCTCTGCCATCCCGGTTGTAAGCTGTCCTGCGCCCGTGTCCAATGTTCCCAGCGCCCTACTCCTTTTCCCTCTGCCTCTCCATCTTAACACTCCCCTCCACCCTACCAACCCGGTCTGCTTTCCCTCCATCTCCTCGTCCATCTGTCCTCCATCTCTTTTCCACGTGTTCTTCCTTCTCTCCAACGCAGGGTAATACTCATCCTCCCTGTACACTCCTAGTACATTAAGCCTGTTCTACATGTCAGCTAATTCGCCCTCAATAAACTCTAATTGCTCGTTAATTGTGCAGTAATGAGATTGGGGAGGAGCGGGCAGCACACACAAACACAAATGTTATGAATTGAGAGGAAAGGATTACCGTGGACACAGGAGATGACAAAGGCTCAAGGGGACATAGAGAAAGTACGAGTGCACGTGACAACCGCGATGGCCACATGCATGTTTCCCTAGCGGCATTTCGTCATCATAGATTTGCCTTTGCATGTATGTTGCAAGGATTTGGCTTTCACATGCACACAAGCACACATGCACACACGCACGCACGCACACACACACACACACACACACACACACACACACACACACACACACACACACACACACTCGCACGCACTCGCACGCACACACACACACACACACACACACACACGCACACACACACACACACACACACAGACAGATGAGGTTTCTGGTTGAGTTCTGCAGTCAGACTGGTCAATGCTGAGTAAACATTGACTCACTGCCCCCTGCACACTGTTTGAGCCTGCTGGATCAGAGGTAGAATGTAAATTAATCCCTAACACCATCAGGTGAATAGGGACCCTAACGATATAGAGAATGGGAAGAAGAGAGAGAGAGAGAGAGAGAGAGAGAGAGAGAGAGAGAGAGAGAGAGAGAGAGAGAGAGAGAGAGAGAGAGAGAGAGAGAGAGAGAGAGAGTGGGGGGTGGGAGGATAAAGAATGACATGAACGAATCAACTAGCTGGCCTCTGCGTGACTGTGGGCTAGCAAGAGGTGCGGCTAAAGAGAGGGCGGGAAAGCAGAGAGAGAGAGAGACAGGGAGAGAGAGACAGAGAGAGAGAGAGACAGAGAGAGAAAGGGAGAGGGAAAGGCAGAGAGAGGGAGGGGTTAGAGCTGGACTTCAACAGAGGGAAAGGGGGAGGGAGGTTATTTCCCTACAGATCTCATTAAAGGTTTCTAATCCCCCTGCACTTGCCCTGCAGAATAGGGCCAGAGGGAAGGAGGGATAGAAAGAGAGAAAGAGATGGAGAAAAATTAAGAGAGAAATGGAGAAATTCAGAGGATCTGACTTGCTGTCCTCCACTGACTCGCTGTCTAGATAACGAGTGACAGTCGAGATACAGCACGAACCCAGAGAGAGAGAGAGCGAGAGTGAGGGAGAGATAGAGAGAGAGTGAGATGGGCAGCGATACAGCGAGAAATAGACTGAGAGAGTGGGTGTGAGTGGGACAGTGTGATCACAGCTTAAGAAAACCGACACCATTGTCGCTAAGCACGGGCATTATGAGACGAGAGACCGAGGGATTAAAGGAGAGCATCTTGTCAATCACTCCTTCAAGCGCACGTTGGCTGGTCGCTAAGTTAAAATGAACTCCCCAAGCTAACGGGGCGGTGGGGGGTCCTTGATATTTGAAGGCAAATGAGTGTCAAAGGTCTATTTGAACCCCCACAACTAATGGTACTCCCTGTACGCATTCAAGTGTCTTCTGATGGCCATCTGGGGAAGGGATCTGTCTTGTTGGCCAGTTAGTGTCGAGCGTCGTTCGTGAGGACCAACTCCAATTCAAACTGTTAATGGTGGCAGCATGTTTTATGGTGTTTACACTCCACTACCAAACCCAAATAGAGTAGCCTGGTCGGTTGGAGTCGCTGCAGCTGCAGGCACGGGGAACAGGTTTATGTGGACTTTCATGGCAGGCCGTAAAGGTCAACACTGCAGCGTGGAAAGGTCGTTGTTGACCCGGCCCAGCTCTATTCCAGTTGATTTTCCCACAGATTCTGTGTCCTCAATCAGATTTTTATGTATCGTAGATTAACTGAATTGTAGTCATTATGCATGATTACCATTACTTAGCTCTATGTTCATTCACACAATAATGATGGTGATTATGTGATATTCTTTATGCATTATGTTGCATTTATGAGCCCTCCGTTCTCCTTCAGTTATTTCATATTCTACTGTCCTCGATTCCATGTTTTTCATACTTTAATGGGACTTGTGTGTGAAATGCAGGCATTGTGTGTAAATGCTTGAGTGTGTGATTGTGTGTGCAGTACGTGCTGGTGCAGTGTGTTTGCATGATAGTACGTGTTTGTGTGTGTGTGTGTGTGTGTGTGTGTGTGTGTTTAAAAAAATAATGGTATGCATGTGGACACACCCACTCCTACTCACTCGGTCTCTTTCATGAACAAGAAGCAGCTCTTCACTCTGACTCCACCTCCCTCTCTCATCCCCTAGCTTTTGTAACACACACACACACCCCATCCTGTAGTTCTGTGTCTCCAAGGGAACACAGAGATGTCTCTATGGCAACAAGCAGCTTGCGCCACTAATGAACTGGTTGCCATAGTGATCAGGTTGGCTGTGCGCAAATCGGGGTGCGGTGGGGTGGGGTGGGGGGAATGGGTAAAAAGAGAGGGGAGAAAATGTTACTCCTCAGCACAGTAACACCATGCTGGCTCCCTTTCTGTGACAAATGGATGCACACACATACACAGGGCACACTCCTTGAAATCCAGCAATAGTGTGCTGGCAGGGATAGATTAAGAGTGAGCGGATCAAGCCGGAGTTAAGGCTGTTAGCGAGAGGCACTGAGCTGTACAGTCAGCCTACAGCCAGCCAACCATTCAGCTGCTCTGCTTACGTAGCCTCCACACTCAGGGCCCAAGGTCAGGGGGACAGTCTGTCTGCGCCCTGGCCGGTCCCTCACTGGGTGGAAACACACACACCGACACACCCTGTTTAGAGGTAGAACCACTACTTTAACAGGGATTCAGCCCTGTAAACTCATGAATGAAAATCCCCCTCATCTCCATTCATCTGTTCCACCTGTTCATACACCGGCCCCATCAGAAGTACTCTACTCTCACTCCAAACAACCATTCATGCTCTTTGTTGTGGTCAGTCTGTGTGAGCTCTAGCCACAGGCACCACACTGGGCTCTGGTGATCTGAGTCTAACTCCCCCTGCTGGACAACGGGGCAAACAGCACTGCCTCTGCAGTCAAGGAGTCGATCACTGACGCACACAATAACTATGCCCTGACTTGTATCCTCCCATAAACTGACTGTCGGAGCTTTCGGTAATAAAGCATTTATACTTCCTTCAAATTTTACTAATGCAGCTCACATACATTCTCACAGAAACCTTTCCTTTCTTGTTATAAAGACGTTTTGAAATCTTAATCTCCTAACTCTGTGGGATTGTTTACATTTCAAATGGAGCTTTTTTGGGCTTTTGGCTGCTTACGGCTCACAATCAGTGTTAAACGCATTGATTGCATGTAGTGTTCCCACTCAGTGCACTACTTGCTAACGTTATTGTCTAAGCAGGAAAAACGGGCGTCTGTGAGCGCAATAAACTGCAATACCGGCTTTGACTAGTGATTGTTTTTGAAAACAAATTACATCATTGCTGACTGTCAACAGTGTTTTCCAGTTCATCAATTCCATTATTATTTTTCTTTCATTCCATCCTCAAGAATATACTGAACTATTCTCTCTCCGTGCCTCACAGAAATGTTTGCGCTTCAACCCCGAAGCCACGGTGTGGAAAGCCAAGCAGCAGGTGCTGTGCTCCCTGACCGAATCGCTGCGGGACGTCCTCAACTACGGCCTCTTCCAGCCCGCCACCGACGGCCACGACGCCAAGTTCCTGGAGGAGGAGAAGCTGCTGCGCGAATACCCCCAGTCCTTTGAGAAAGGGGTGCCCTATCTGGAGGTAGCTACTCGTGACGAGACGCTTTACTGTCCCCTCCTGCAGGTTAATGTAAGCCCGTTGTCCCCTCTCCTCCGCTGCTGTCTTTGGTGAAGAAGAAGGGGAGCTTTTGGTAGCTAGCCAGTTCAAGCCCCGCCACACAATCCATCTGCAGGCCTTTTTGTGTGGATCTAGGCCAAAAGCAGAGAGAATTAAGGACAAAGGGCCTCCCAGTTAGGATTAACTCTTCTTATCTCTCCATCTCTCTCCCTTTCGTTCCCTTCTTCTCTCTCCTCTCTTTATTTTTTTCTCCGTCTTTCTCTTTCTCTCCCTATACCCATCTCTTTCCTCTCCCTCTCGCTTTCTTTTTCTTTTCTCTCTCTGTCTCTCTCTCTCTTTCTCTTTTACTTTTCTGTCTCATTCTCTATCCTCTCAATTTTTTTCTACATCTCTCACTTTATCTCCGTATATCCATCTCTATCCTCTCTCTCTCTTTCACCCCCCCCCCCCACCCCTCATTTTCAGTCAGCCAGTTGATTGGCCAGCACAGTCAGAGATCTAGAGCTGTTAGATGCATGGAGGGTAAAGCACCCAGCGGTGAGACAATATACTTCGGTGAGGGCAGCCAGCAATAGGAAAAAGTGCAGCTAGGTTAGACAGGATATCAAAAGCTCTCAGCTCTAGGTTTTTGAGAAGTTGTATTTACCCTGTGGGGTTCACAGATCATCATTTGGTCACGGTTGAGCTATGCCTTGCCCCTCTCTCAAAGACTGGGTCATGTTAGAATTTTAATGTGATGCACCGAAAAGACAAAAGATTTTGTGACAAGTTTGTATGGTTTTGGAAACACTGGAAAGACAAGAAGGGGTACCTTGAAACGTTAAGTCAATGGTGGGAGGTGGGAAAGGCTCAAATACAGGTGTTCTGTCAACAGTATACATCACATTCAACATCATTGATTAAAGGAGCTGTTCAACGCCTTGAGATAGAAATGAGCCAACTGGAAAAGTATTTTCTAAGTCATAGTAGTGTTGAGGGAGAACTATTACTGAAAGAGAAAAGGCAGGGGTTAAATGAAACAGTGAAGGGGGCAATGGTTAGGGCCCGCTTTGCCACTGTCCGGGACATGGATACACCCAGAAGATGACTGCCCAGAGGAAGCAGATGGCATGTCTCCGCCTCCCATACGGAAGTGTGACCGTGGACCCTGGCGAGATGAGAAAGCAATTGGTAGAGTTTGACACAGCCCAGTATGGGGTGGAAGCCTGTGATTCAGGATATGCACTGGACTAGAGCTTCTTCAAGGTCTGCCTCAACTGCAGCAGGGAGAACAGGAGGCTTTGGACTCGGAGCTGTCCTTGGTGGAGCTTGCAGCAGTTGTCAAAGAGATGTCTTCAGGCTGGTCGCCGGGCGTGGACGGGTTACCTTCTTATGTCTACAAACATTTCTGGGAGTAGTTGGCGAATTACTTTTTGGAGGTTATGCAAGAGTGCAATTTGTCTGGAGTACTGCATTCGTCTTGCAAGCGGGCAGCCCTTTCTCTGCTGCCTAAAAAGGACGACCTGGCTCCTTTAAAAAACTGGAGGCTTTTTGCTCTGTTATGTACTGACTATAAAATTGTGTCAAAAGCATTGGCCAACAGGCTTAATAAGGTGTTGGGTGTGTTAATTCGTAAGGACCAGTCCTATTCTATGAAAGACAGATCAATAATGGACAATCTATTCTTAATGAGAGATGTAATAGATGTAAGCAGGATATATGACATGGACATTGACATGGTCTCCATTGATCAAGAGAAGGCCTTCAATCGGGTTGATCATGGCTACTTGTTTGCAACACTAAAAGCTTTTGGTTTTGGGGAAGCTTTTTTGTCATGGGTAAATTTACTGTATCACAGGGCCTTTAGTAAAAGTGGGGGGGGGGGGGGGGGTGTGTGTGTGTGTGTGGGGGGGGGTTGAGCCGCCCAGTCCCGGTTAGGATGGGAATTAGGCAGGGTTGCCACATTTCGGGACAGCTATACTGTCTGGCCATAGAGCCCTTACTCTGCAGGCTTAGGGAAAAGCTAGGTGGGCTCTCCCTACCGGGACCATCAGAGAGCTCAGGGCTAAGGTTAACACTTTATACACAGATGATGTGACTGTGTTCATCAACACTTAGGCAGATGTACGGGCTTTAGAAGGGTGCCTCGAATTATTTTAAAAGGCCTCGTCAGCTATAGTAAACAGGGGGAAAAGGGAGGCCTTTCTTCCCTGTACAAGCCACCCGTTGAAAAGCGGGTGGCTGACCTCCAATGGAGGGGTGTGCATGGGGCAATGGCTACGAACAGATATCTGATGCACATTGATCCATGTAAGGGGGAGGGATGCCCGTTCTGCTCGCAATCTGAGACGAGAGCACACTTATTTGGCAGTGTAATAGGTTGGGTATATTGGGTATGGGTTGGGTTGAGGTGTTCACTTTGAAGCTGTTCATTTACAGTGGTATACGGGGGGGAAAAGGCGGCACTGGTCCTGGTGAATAACATCTGTGCAGTTGCCAAATTGGCGATATGGAAGACTCGTAAAAATGGTATTTGGGCGCAGGGGTCTGTGGAGCCGGTCTCTATGACAAAGGGACTATTGGCTGCTCGCCTTGAGGTGGAGCATGCATATTACATGCTGCTGGGGGATGTGGGCACGTTTGTAAGTATTTGGGGGATTGGCAATGTTTTCTGTTTTATACAGGAAGATGGGGCACTGTGGATAAATTTATAATGATTGGGTGTGTGCGTGCACGTCTGCGTGTGTGTGTGTGTGTGTGTGCTGTAGTTTTATTTATTTATTTATTTTATGTTGAGGGGTCTGTTTATTCTTGAGTTTCTATGCTAATCTAGGTGGTTTGCAAACAGTGACGGGTTTTGTCTTTAGTGATAACGTGTACCACCACATTTTTCAAGAATTCTCTTTCTCTCTCGCTTTCTCTCTCTCCCCCCCTCTCTCTCTTTCTCCCCCGCCTTAGTTTCGCTACAAGACCAGGGTCTACAAACAGACCAACCTAGATGAGAAGCAGCTGGCCAAACTGCACACCAAGGTACGGAGCACCCCCCCCCCCCCAATCCACCCTACCCCGGCCCCGAGTTCAAATGGATTCAGTGGTGCAAAGAGGAATTGAGAATGTGCTGATTTGTGTGGCGCATGTGTGAAAGCTCGCCTGAGCGTGTGTGTTTGTGTGTGTGTGTGTGTGTGTGTGTGCGTGTGTGTGTGTGTGTGTGTGTGTGTGTGTGTGTGTGTGTGTGCGTGTGACTGCGCACACTGAGTCGGTTGCAGTAACAGGCCCCCGGGGCGGTACTCTTCTGTTACATTGTTCTGTGCTGTGACACGCTCTGAGCTCGGCCTCCTTGACGGCTCTCTCTATAATGCAGCACTCTCACTCCTCCTCCCCTCCTTCCCCGCCCTCTCCTCCCTCCTGCAGGCCAGCCTGAAGAAGTTCATGGACTACATCCAAACCTCCAACCTGGAGAAGATGGCCAAGTTTTTGGACAAGGGCCTCGATCCCAACTACCAGGACAGTGACACAGGGGGTGAGTGGCAGTCAGACGGCAGTGGACGGCACCCTCTCCTCTGCCGCCGAGCAGCCCGTCCCACACACCCTCCGTCTCGATCCCGTTGTTCAGTCACCGTGCAGTCCCGACCTCACTCCCTCGTAGCCCTTGTGAGCGTGTGGTGGACGAACTCACCGGCCCGTTCAGCCCCATCACTTCGTCACGCCTCAAGCAGCGTCTCGACGATATTAGCAACGTGGCTAGCGGCCAAGCTGTAGGTGCTGTGGCTCCTGGCTGTCCTCAATAACCTCCGCCTCTCAGCTCCCTCAGCTCTCTCTCTCTCTCTTTCTCTCTCTCTCTCGCTCTCAGCTCCTCCTCTCTGCACTCCAAGCCACATGTCACACTCTGCCAGAGATAGCGCACCAGGGAAGTTGACAGCCCCAGGCGTTATTTTTAGAGGCCGATAATGTTATGAGGTGGAAGACGGCAGGCTGCTGTTATCAGTGTCGGGGGGTGTGCTGCGCCGCGCCACTGCCAGCCCAGTCCAGCCACTCAGAGGGAGCATGTGTCACAACAAGGCGATCACACAACACAGCCTGACACCAGAGGTGTGAAAGGCAGTGCTCGCTGTGAACACTGGGTGGCAGCAGAGAGGCCTGAATCCCTCCACTGTCTGCATGGAGGGGCCAGGAGCTAGAGGATAGGGCCCACAGGGAGACATGCTGTGTGAGGCTGTGAGGGACCCCGCTTTGGTGTTCATTACAGTTGATCCCCTGTGTGTGTGTGTGTGTGTGTGTGTGTGTGTGTGTGTGTGTGTGTGTTCCCTCTGTCTACCAGAGACACCCCTGACGCTGGCCGTGCAGTGCGAGCCGGGGGGAGGGGAGGCCATCCGGCTGCTGTGCCTGGGAGGGGCTCACATCGACTTCAGGGCCAAGGACGGCCTCACACCTCTCCACAAGGCGGTGCGCTGCCACGGCCACACAGCCCTGCTGGTAAACATCTCAGAGCACACACACACTGTTCCACTTGATCAGAAGCCGTTCGCTAGATGCGAACTTAAACTCATTGACTCAATCCATTTTCACGCAGACCCAGAGAAGATTGACATCTGTGCGTGTATCCCACTATTACCGCCGTTTACTGGAGCAATAACAACAACCTGGTCTCAGATTAATAGTCATAGGGTCTTCTGAAGGATTAAATCTTTTAGGAGTAACTTTATTGCGTTGGCATCTGACAAACAAGTGAATTTGTGTGTATGTAATGTGTCTAGGGTTCGAGTGTGTGTTTGAGTGTGCAATGTGGGAATTTATGTGTGTGTAATGTGTGTGTACGTGTGTGTTGGAGGGAGATGACAGCTACCGAGTGCCTCTGCTGTGTCCCTCCTCAGGCCCTGCTGTCTCTGGGAGCGTCTGCGGACTACAAGGACCGGCGGGGGCTGACGCCGCTCTACCACACTGTGCTGACAGGGGGCGACACCTCCTGCTGTGAGACGCTGCTCTACCACCGTGCCAAGCTGGGCACCAGGGACGAGAACGGCTGGGATGAGACGCACCAGGTCTGTGTGTGTGTGTGTGTGTGTGTGTATGTGTGTGTATGTGTGTGTGTGTGTAAGGTGTGTGTAAGGTGTGTGTGCGATGTGTGTGCTCTTCGCTGGCGCCCGTGAGAGTGTGAGGGGAGCGTGCCCGTCGTGTGAGCCTCGTCAGTATCTCTGTCTCTGTGTCAGCCATCCATGTCATGACACGCCCTCACCCGAGTCTCTCATTTGCCCTTTGACCCCCCCCCCCCTCCTCCGTCGTGCCATCAGCCCGCCTCTCACGCCCCTCTCACCCCACGCAGTAGGCCAGGAGGGAGAAGGAGCACAGAGCCAGAGAGGACACACGCAGGTACCGGCAGCTTGGTCATACCTCCACCCTCATCACACCTCTGGTTGGTTGTACTCTTGTGTCGTGTGCTAGGTGGGGTGCGTCTTTTCTGTTTTGCCGTGTGTCTGTTGTTTGCGTGTGTTATTTCTTATCGTTATGTTGGCTCTGCTATGCACTCCCCTCAATTTTGGGGTGGTGTGAGGATCGAGCTGTCTTTGCTGATCATTTCTCTCCCCCCTCCCCTACCACCTTGTATTACCCCTTTCTCTCACTTTCCTTTTTCGATGATGTCTTATCATTCACTCTCGATCTGTCCCCCTCTTCCCTCTCTCTCCATTGCCCCTTCGTCGGTGCCCTCCTCCCTCCCAGGCCTGTCAGAATGGCAACTCTCAGCACCTGGAGCATCTTCTCTTCTATGGGACCGACTCCAGTTCCCAGAATGCCTCAGGAAACACTGCCTTGCACATCTGTGCTTTATACAACAAGGTATGATCTTGAATTGTGGGTCCTGTAGTTTTGTACAAACACATATTTTTACTCAGTTATGTACAAATTCACTTTTTTTCTCTCACAGGAAAGCTGTGCACGAATCTTACTTTACAGAGGGGCTAATAAGGACACAAAGAATAACAGTGGGCAGACCCCCTTTCAGGTAATGGCTGAATGCATGGCTGCAGTAATTCTGTGTGTTGTCTGAAGCAATGGTTGGGTGTGTGATTAAGTGAACAGAGAGTGCTGGCGACTAATTTCACTTTCACCCAAGCTGAATAAATTTACTCTGCACAAAAAGGCCAGCTGAGACCCTCTGTGTGTGTGTGTGTGTGTGTGTGTGTGTGTGTGTGTGTGTGTGTGTGTGTGTGTGTGTGTGTGTGTGTGTGTGTGTGTGTGTGTGTGTGTGTGCGTGCGCGTGTGCGTGTGCACGTGTTTTGGTATGTGTGAGTATGTGAGAAAATGGGCTCAAAGTGCCTATGCATTCATCTGTCATAATGGGAACAACCTAAAAGCTCCTCACCCCTCCAGTGTATTTGCCTTTCAGGTGGCCGTCATGTCTGGTCACTTTGAGCTCGGAGAGATTATCAAAAATCACCGGGAGACCCATGTTGGTAAGTAACACATCAGATGTCTGTATGTATTGATTTAAACAAATCATTCAACTGGGCTCTGTTTTGCCTGTGCTTTTGAAAATGTGCTTGAAATGACCTTGACCAATTCACGGCAGCCCTGTCTTTCTCTCTGTCCTCTAGTCCCCTTTGTGGAGTCCCCGAAGTACGCCCCCCAGAGACGGGAGAGTGGCCGGACCCTGGCGCTGCCCCACCCTCACCCCTTGCTGCGGGCCAACAGTGATAACAGTGTGACCCTGCCGGACTGGATGGCAGTGCCCAACGCCCCCGGCTCCAGCATTGTCTCTGTGCAGGTAGCAGAGCCCAGAGCTCAACACACTGTGTACCTGTGTGCCTGTCGACACTGCGCGCACACCACTAACGTCGCTTTCTCTCCTCTCAGGGCTACAAGCCTCCAGGGACCCTGCGGAGCTCCAGCAGCCCCCGGGGGGCAAGGACTCGCTCACCTTCCCGGGGGAGGGGGCCCGACAAGGAGGACCGCAGCCGCCAGAGTCGGAGACAGGGGTGAGACACGAGACGGGGGTGGGGGTGTGAGGGGGAGCTAGTTGTGAATGTGAGTGTGATGTTGAACTGCCAAGCCGGACTTTCTGCCTGTATGCAGTACAGTGTTTGTGTGTGTGTGTGGGTGTGTGTGTGCATGCGTGCAGTGTGTGTGAGAGCTGTGCCCTCACTAACCGGCTGTCCCATCAGCAGCAGCAGCAGTACCCCAGCCCCCGCGGCGGCCGTGGTGGCGGGGGCCCAGCGGAGACGCCTCTACAGCGCCGTGCCGGGGCGGGCCTTTGTGGCCACGCGCTCCCACTCGGCCCAGGGGGAGCGAGAGATCAGCCTCAGCAAAGGCGACCGGGTCAAAGGTGCGCGAGTAATGTCTCGCCCATACAAACACACACACGCACACACTGTCTCCGTGACTTAAATCACAATGTCTCTCATATGAATTCAAAGTGTCTGTCGGCCTCTCTGCCAGTGTTGCGTGTGTGCTGATGCACCTGTCCTAACGTGAGTGTAAGGTCCCTGTATGTGTTTGTGTTCAACGTCTGCAGGTATGAATATGTGTGTGTTTGTGAGTGAGTCTAAGGTGTCTCCAGGTATGTACGTCTTGGTGAGTAAGTAGGCGTTTGCATGTTTGTGTGCGTACACATTTTTTCACTTCCGTGGGTGTGTATGCGTTGGCATTTCTTTTTTCTTTTTTTTATCGCATTCTATTTGGCTATATGTTTACGTTGAGATGATGCTGATGCGCAACGCTCTTTCCTGTCCCCCCCCCCCCCTTCTCAGTGTTGAGCATTGGCGAGGGCGGCTTCTGGGAGGGCACGGTGAAGGGGCGGACCGGTTGGTTCCCCTCTGACTGTGTGGAGGAGGTGGCGGTCCGCAGCCAGGACAACCGCTCAGGTGAGGCCCGCCCACACACCTGTAATACACCTGCAGACACACTGCCCGCCCACACGCCGCACTTTCCCTCACACCCCATTGGCCGAGCAGTAACACTGCTAGTCACAGGCTCAAACCAACGACACGTTCAGAAGGGAGCCCCACCCCTTTGAGACTTTGAGCTCCCAGTTCAATCTGCTTCCATGTCGAGGCTGGTGTGGTCCAAAAGGAGACTAAAAGCAGGACATCTCAGAAGAGAGGAAGAGTTAAGCGTCTCCGGCCATGAGACCCTGAGGTGTTTGTACTGGATTGTGGACTGTAGGCTGCGGGCAGGCGGAGCACGCTGACGTCTGTGGTCCTTTGTTGCAGAGTCTCGTGGAGAGAGGGCCAAGAGGCTGTTCCGCCATTACACCGTGGGCTCCTACGACAGCTTTGACGCCCCCAGGTAAGAACGCCGTCGGCCTCGGACAGCGGAGACGCCAGACCATCCACGCTGCCTTCCTTCACTTCATATTGCTTAACAAGCAGCCGTAGACTCCTGTGTTTTCCATTAAAGAAACGTCTGTGCGGTGAACGAGGTGTACAAGGTGTAGTTGCAGCTTTTGAACGATGTGACTTATAGGATGTCTTGCTGTTGTGAGCAGCACATGAAACGAATGTGAAATATGTCTTCACTGACTCTAGGACAGCGGGACGCAGCTATGGGGGAGCCCACTGTCCTTTACTAGTCTTGTCAAGGTTTCAGGCCTAGACGGCCTGCTGTGATGGCTACCCACAGTAAGTGTAGCAGTGGTTTGCTAAACATCATGGACACTGGTGTGAAATTAGTGGTCTACGGGGAATGCTCTTTTTTATGTAAAACTTTTGCTCAGCATTGGTAAGTGTGGCTGTCCTCAACAAATGACCCGATGGTAATAATAATAATTGAGTGTGTTTGATATAGTGCACTAGGCACCCAAAGTGCTTTACTCTATAGGGGGAGACAATCAGTTAAGTCACAGATGTGCAGCACAGCTACACATGTAATGCCTCGACAACCAATGTGTGGCAGACTCGCTTACACTCGCACATCAGTTTTCAAGACCAACTGAAGAGCCACAAGGGGCAGAACAGGGGATATATTAGCCAATTGGAGTATTAGTAGATGCTCATGATGGATATTGGGCCATAGTGGGAATGTAACCAGGACACTGGGGTGGCGCCCCTACTCTTTACGAGAAGTGCCACGGTATCTTTAGTGACCATAGAGAGTCCAGCAGAAAGACTCTCTCTGTACAGAATAGCATTGGGCTGCCACAGACCAGAGAGTAGAGAGACCCCTACTGGTCAGCCGACACCACTTCCAGCAGCAACTGGTCTCCCATCCAACGACTACCGGGGATGAACCCTGCTTAGCTTCAAAGATAAGCCAGATGTGGGATGCAGGGTGTTCATGCTACCTGGCGTTAATCGTAATAGGCGGCTGTGGATTAAATGGCCACAGGATTGTTCTGCTGGGTCCAGTATGCCTGTGCTGCTCGGCTGTATCCGTCGCCTATCTGCGTGGCGTTCCGCTGACAGAGTTGAGGCTGTGGTGTTGACACTTTGGAGTGCAGCTCCCCTCATTATCACGTTGTAATGGGATGCCATTCTCTTTAATGTCATGCATTTGCATCTCGGCTTAGGGAGGCCTCGCTGTGAGGCAAACTCATTTCAGGGTCCAAGGCTTGGACTGAGCAAAGAGAGAATTATTTACGTAGCAATAAACACATTATAAATCACATGTATTATTCACATGGCTTCGCCCCTCCTGCTTTTCCTGCTTTTTCTTTTCTTTTCCATTCCTTTCTCTCTCTGTTGCTCTCTCTTTCTATTTCTCTCTCTTTCCCTCTCTCTCTCTCTTTCTCTCTCTTTCTCGCTCATGTTCGCTCGTTCTTTCTCTCTCACTCAATCACACACGCACACCTTCACACATACACACCTTCACACTCACACACACACACACACACACACACACACACACACACACACACGCCTTCACACATACACACCTTCTTACACACAGACACACACACACACACACACCTTCAGAAACACACACTTACAAGAGTGCATATGCTTGTGTAAACACACATACTTCACACATTCACATACACACACACACACACACACACACCCACACACACATACCACACACCTTCATGCACACCGAGACACACAGACACACACACACACACACACATACACACACCTTCAGACAGACACACTTACAAGAGTGCATACGCGCGTGTAAACACACGCATACTGTACACACTACAGGCCACATTTACAGGCAATCATTTCCCTTTCCTGCATTCCATCTACGGTGACACGCGAGCAGCGGAGGCACTCATGCAATCACACGCGGCACATATGTTCACGCGCGCTGCTCCGTGGATAATGAAACAAGTGTGGTAGCAGCCTGCAGAGCCAACGTGCTGGCTGTGGGTTTGCTCCGCCTGCCGCGGCTGTGCTGACTCAGACGCTCCTACCAAACGTCTGCTTCTCATTCATAACCCGCGTGGATCTTTCCGCCTCCCTTTCCTCTTCCTCTTTCCTTTCCTCTCTGTCTTATGGATGCTTATCTCCTCAGTATCCACCTCCCTGGCCAACCCCGCGCCCTTCGCCGTTTGCCTCGCTCACCCCCCTGTACTTTTTAATTTCCCCTCTATCACCCTCTCCCCCCCGCGGTGTCTCCATCTGGAGGTCAGAGGACAGTGAAGGGCATGGGAGAGAGGGAGCGAGGGAAGGAGGAGAGGGGGAGGAGACGGAAGAAGGTATGGTCTCGGTGGAGGAACACACCGAGGTAGCGAGAGATTAGAAGAAAGGCTGAACGGAAAGGAGAAGAAGAGTCTGGCTTGCCTTCCTGTGCCTCTTCTCGCCTTTTCCCCAGTAACGAACACCACTCACGCCCTCAGTCCGTCTTCGGACGAGACCTCCCCTCCTTTTGTAGGCCGTAATGGTTCCTCTTCCCTTCCAGATCCCTGTCCTCTGATTGAGCGTGTTGTCACACCGCTGACTAACAGTGGCACTTTAAGAAGGCAGCGGCCGTCACACCAGTCAGTCACGCCAATGGCTGTGGTTTGATGTTGCCGGTGGAACAGTTCCACGAGTGACAGTGAGAAAGCGGGCAGATGGCGACCAGGACGTGGAGGCAGGTCTCCCCCCTGTCCACCTCCGGCACGACCACGCTCCCTCCCTCCCATGCCGCCTCCGACCTGGAACTCCAAGTTTTTCTCCCCCTCTTTTCACCCCTCCCCTCCCCCATCCCCACTCTCCCTCCGTGTCTGGTCACTCCTTTCATGACGACTTCCTCCACCTCTTCTTCTCCCCCATGTGTGTTTCTCTGCTCCTGCAAGTCCCTGTGATCTCCCCTCCTCCCCCCCATGTCTCAGTGCCTGTGGAGTTGTGCTCACCTACTAGCACACATAGGAACTTTTCTGGGGCAACAGCCTGTGAAATAGAGACAGGGGAACACACGCAGGCGTTTCGGAGGAGAGTGGAAAGTTTTTGCCCGGCACAGGGGCACACTCAACCTTGCTGCGGGTATCGGTACCGGTGTCCATAAATCCCACAAACACACACCCATTCTGGCAAGCGCAGGTACGCATGTAAACACACGTGACCATATATGACTACACACCGTCTGCCATCATTTGCTCTTTTGCCCCCTCCCCCGTCTCTCTCTCTCTCTCTCTCTCTCTCCGTGCGTCTCTTCCTCTATTCCTCCATTGTACACACACACACTGTACACCGAATTCACAGCAGTAAGGCTTAACATGCAGGGAGAGAAACAAAAAGAGAGGGAGCAAAGGAGAGAGAGCACAGGAGCGCCAATAGACTTAGAGAGCAGAAAGGCAAAGGAGAAAAAGGGGGGAGTGAGTGAGAGACCGAGAGGCGTAGAGGGAGAGGGAAGAAAGGAGGGAGAGCCGACGGAAGACAACATCGCCATAGATGGAACGTGGCTTTGACAGAGATGATGTGAGTGCCTATTTGATAGAATCTCTCTCTCCCTTTCTGTTTCTCTCTCTCTCTCTCTCTCTCTCTTTCTTTCTCTCTCTCTCTCTCTCTCTCTCTCTCTCTCTCTCTCTCTCTCTCTGTCCGCTCCCCTCTCTCCTCCCTTGGAGCATGGCTCATCCCCAGCTGTTTCTCTGTCCTTCTTCCTGTCATGCCTTGATGCGTCGGCTTCCTTCCCCTTCCTCCCTCCCTCCCCCTTCTCTTGCTCTACCCTTTCATTCATGCGTTCTGCTTACAGAGAATGCAAGGGAAGATTGGGAGAGGGGAGGGATCTTTCCGTGCGTGTGTGAGTGTGTGCATGTTGTGTGTGTGTGTGTGTGTGTGTGTGTGTGTGTATGTGTGTGTGTTTGTGTGTGTTATTGTGTGTGTGTGTGTCTGTGTGTGTGTGTGTGCGTGTGTGTGCGCGTGCGTGCGTGCGTGCGTTCGTGCGTGCGTGTGTGTGTGTGTGTGTGTGTGCGCGCGCGCGCGCGCGTGTGTGTGTGTGTGTGTGTGTGTGTGTGTGTGTGTGTGTGGAGGGTGAGCGAGGAAGGGGAACGAGGGGAGTTAAGTATGATTTAGGGGCATGTAGGGTCAGTGAAACAGAGAGAACAAAAGCCAGGGCCAGGCGTAATGATCCCGCTGTCCTAAAAGGCTGTTCTTCTGGGCTCAGAGCGATAAGCCGTCCTATGTGAAGCTGAGTGGACCCGATAAGAGAGAAGGAGAGGACGAGGGGGCAACATGAAGACTAGATGATGAAGAAGATGGGTCTGGGAAGAGAAATAAACACAAGGTTTAACATATCAGTTTTTTTTTTGGCTGCTCCATGTCCAGTGTGCAGTTAAGCATTTAAATGAGAATGAAACCTGGAAGGTGCGACTCTTTACTGTTCAGAGGAAGAGCACCGCATCCCCCTCTCCTGAGTTCATTGTTATTGCCATGTCAAACAGAACAGCACTTCCTGTCGTGACTACGCATTCATTTTTTTTATGAATGGGAAGCCATGAGAGTGACGGACAAAGCCAGTCAATGTTATTAAGCGAGGAAGAAGCGAAAGTTAAGTGGAGGTAGAGCGCGCGTGTGTGTGTACATGTTTTTCTCTCCTGCTGAGTGTCTGTGTGCGTTAATGGTATGTTTATTTCCACGTGAGGGTGTGTGCATGAGTGTTGCTGGTGAGTGCCTGCATGCATGGTTGAGTTTGCGAGGTGGCTTACATTCGTGATTGTGTGTTTGTGTGGGTTAGGGTTAGCATTAGGGAAACGTTTGTCTTTTTGTATTCTGTTGGTGGATCAAATAGTCAGCTGCTCTCCTAACAAACCCAATCCCCCCTTTGCCCCTCTCTCACTCCCCTCTTTCAAAATTACCTCATTTTTTTTCTCTCCTTCTATGCTAAGCCACCTCACTCCCTCCCTCCTCACTCTCTTTTGCTCTCCCTCTCTGTGTCGCAGTCACACTGAACCATCTCCATCTCCTTTCTCGCTCCCTTTCCCTCTCTCTCTCACTCTCTCTCTCTTCGTTTCTGTCTTAAGTATGAAGGGGTTGGCGGAGCTAGGCCCTCTGTCTCTCTCTCTCTGTCTCTCTCTCCTCCTCTCCTCCTCTCTCACGGCTCGTGCTCGCTGCTGCTCTCTCGCTGGAAGACGAGAAGGAGGAGGAGGAGGGGGGGGAAATGGCGATGGGGGGATGCGACGAGGAGGATCTCTCCCTCTCCCTCTCCCTCTCTTCTTCCTGGCCGTCGCTAGGCCCCGTCAATAGGAGCGTCTGGTTCATTTACAGGTACGGCTATTCATTCGGCTCTTCTCCGGGGGGCTGGAGGACGGAGGAAAGGCGGAGAGGCAGAGAGGGGAGCTAGTGAGGGAGGCAAGGGGGAAGGAGCGACGCACGCATGTGGAAATGGATGGTGGGCTGAAGTGATTAGGGAGACTGATAGACAGACAGCTGGGGGATGCGTTGCAATGCGTTTGCTCATGTGGCCACGAATGTGCCTGAGCTTGAGTGTGTGTGTGTACAGTGACAGATAGCCTGGTCTAGAAGCAGAAGAGCCTCTGCATGTATCCCTGGATGTGAGTGACTGTGTGTGTCTCCTCTCATCCCACCGAGTCTGTCTTTGAGCGGCTGCCTTCAGCACTGACACAACTGATGATCACTGGTATCCTGACCGACAGGTTGCCTGCATGTGTGTGCATGTGCGTGAGTGTGTGTGTGTGTGTGCGTGCAAGCGCATGTTCACGTATCCGTGAGTTGTTTGTCAGCAACAAGCTACGGAAGGCTGCGTTGGCTGTGCTCGCGTGTTGATAGTATGCATGCAGTCTGTTCGGCGTGCGCTGTGTGTGCTATGTGTGGAAGAGAGAGGTAGAGAGGCACAGAGCGAGAGATAGGGATGGGGGTGGGGGGTGGTGGGGTGGGAGAGAGATTGATTTGGCAACGCGGGGAATTGAGGCAGTGTACAGTGAGGGGAGTTAAAGGATGCAGAGTGCATGACAAGTGCTGGCTCCGCTTCTTGTGACAGTGGCTCTGAGAGCAGACCGGACGAGCCCAGGGAGAGTGACGTTTCACCGGCTTGGTTTGAGCCTTTTTTGTGCTGTATCACTTAGCGTGGATGCACCCTGCAATGCTGGTGGCGGGGCACTGGTTGTGTGTGGGTGTGTGTATGTTGTGCGTGTGTTTGTGTGTGTTTGGGCCCAATGCATGCGTGCATGTGCCGGATTGTGTGAGCGCACCTGAGTGTGTGCCTCTTCATTTGTGTGTGTGTGTATGTGTGGGTGACAGAGAACAACCCTGAGTGATACGGTTGGTGACCGACCCTGAGCGTGCGGAGGGTGTGGGTTGTGTGAAGGTGTCTTGGCTTGCCAGAGGATCTGTGCCATGTGTGTAACACTACAGTCACCACATTCCTGGGTCGACTTAGGGCATCACTGACAATAGCCAGGGCTCTCTGGGCGACTGAGCTGAGGAGTTACAGTCAGTGGATGAGGGAGGACGGAGGAGTTTGGTGTGCATGCGTGTGTGAGCTCAGTCAGTTACTAAGAACATTTTAGCTACATTACAGCTAAATTGAGGCATGGGAGTGAGTATAAGCACGCGATCGTGTTTCAAACCCGCCTGAAAGAGAAACGAACTTACAGAGTTGGAAGAATAGATGAAAAGTGGGGTGGTACGGAGCACCGTTTTGGGGAAGGTTTATTATACAGAATTTCAGAAATGCAGAAAGAGAGAGATGGAGTTCGATGTGAGGAGTGGGCCAACCCTCGATTTTAGGAGAATGGAAAGGCTTGCAGAAGGAGGGAGCAATGGAAGAAATAGAAAGACAAACAGATGGAGTGGGCTGGGACTATTTTGGTGTGGAGTGGGATTATCAGCATGTGGTTACAGTGTGTTATTGTAGAGACAGTATCTTTACAGCACCTGACTGACTTACTGGCTGGCTGGCTAGCTGGGGGGCTGATTGACTGACTGGCTGTCTGTGTGACAAAACTAACTTGATGACTGAATAGACAATAGCCTGGTTGACTGGCTGGGTGACTGACTGGGTGGCGGGCTGAGTGGCTGGTTTGCCGACCAACTGCTTGACTGGGATGTTTCTGGATGGCAACTTCAGTGACTCACTAACAGCTGGACCAAGACAGGGACTGAGTCCTCAGTGGCAAACTGAATGAACAAACCTGTTCCCTGCATGGACTTGCTCAGCACTGCAACAGCGCAAGCTAGCTAGCATTAGCCTGGAATTGGCTGAATCATTTTGTTGATTAGCCCACTGAGGGAAATGGCGCCTGACCTGGGTAAATGTCTCGCAACATGTTCAAGCCTTAACGATTGGAAATGCGGTTCTGCCGGCTTTTCGATCTCTGTAGTTTCGTTACAGGAGCGGGCAACAGCCAATTGTTCATATCCCTCCGCAATCATTACATCCTGTTTATTCATCAGGCTATTTTGGTTAAACAGACAAACCTAACCTCGCTGCCACCCGGCTTCTTTATTGGGCTCCACACTCATGGATAGCCTTCCTTCTCGCTTGTCGATGACTAATTCTGGGCCATTAGACCGCCCAGCTTTGCATACATTGCTCCCAAGAATAGACCTGCAAAGGCAAGTCTCCCTCCGTCCACCTCGAGCTGTTGCTCAGGCAACCGGTAGCACCATCATCTATAGCATCTTTTAGTGAGGTTCCAGGGAGTACATCTCTTGGCTGTCGGTCAAGCGCAAAGCCCAGCCTGGCGCCATCTTACCTGGCCCTGCAGCAGCCCCTGGTCTGCTGCAGCTGCTGCTGGAGGTGGTCTCATCCGCTGCTTTTCCACGGACCACATGAAGGACATTAGGGGGTGTCCAGCTCAGAGGAGGAGGCTAGGCCAGGGCAGTCTAGTCAGGGAAAACGAATCCACTCTTGTGCTTTCGAAAACCCCAGCGTGGGGATTTCAGCAGGCCTCCCTGACCCCTCCCTCTCGCTGAGGATTAAGGCTCCCTACTGGTGCAGTGGGAATGTGCAGGGGTGTGTGTCTTTCTCCTCTTGTCTTTCTCTGTCACAGTGTCTGTGGACACACTCTAGCCCACTCTCTCTCTCCCTTCATCTCGCCCTCTCTCTCTTGTCTGTTTCACACGAGCACATACACACACAAGCACGCACGCACGCACACACACACACACACACACACACACACACACACACACACACACACACACACACACACACACACACACACACACACAAGCACTTCCCCTCTCTGTGCTTCTATCTTTCACTCTTACATTTGCCTTCTGTGTTTCTTCTTTTAATATCTGGTTGTCTCTAATTCTCCCTTCTCTCCCCCTCTGTCTCCTTTCTGCTAGTGACTATATAATCAAGGAGAAGACAGTCCTTCTGCAAAAAAAAGACAGCGAAGGTTTTGGCTTCGTGCTCAGAGGGGCCAAGGGTAAGGCAACATGGCACACACTGACAGGCACACACACACACACACACACACACACACACACACACACACACACACACACAGGATGCACCTGCGCTCATCATCAGTCTTTGACCCCTTCCTATGTGTGTGTGTGTGTGTGTGTGTGTGTGTGTTTGTGTGTGTGTGTGTGTGTGTGTCTCCAGCTCAGACTCCAATTGAGGAGTTCACCCCCACCCCAGCCTTCCCAGCCCTGCAGTACCTGGAGTCCGTGGACGAGGGAGGCGTGGCCTGGAGAGCTGGACTGAGGATGGGAGACTTCCTCATTGAGGTAAACTGGATGTGTTGCTGGTGCACCGTGAGAATCGGGGTCCATTTCAACGATGCCATGATGCTAACCTGCCTCTCTGTCTCCCCCTCTTCCAGGTGAATGGTCAGAATGTGGTGAAGGTGGGCCACAGGCAGGTGGTCAACATGATCAGGCAAGGTGGCAACAGCCTCATGGTCAAGGTTGTCATGGTAACCCGCAACCCGGACATGGAGGAAGGCTCCAGAAAGAAAAGTAAGGGGCATCGAAAATGTACATTTATGATGATGATGAGGATGATGAAGATGATGATGGTGATCTTTGTGTCTGTCCTCAGTCCCCCAGCAGAGTAAGAGGCTGAGCACGCCGGCCATCGCCCTGCGCTCCAAATCCATGACCTCTGAGCTGGAGGAGATGGGTAAGAGTAACACACGGCGAAGAGAAAAGGCAGCAGAGAAAGACAGGCAAAAGAATGACAGTTTGCAAAAGGATAGGGGGGGGGGGGGAGGGGGGATGAGAGCGGAGGCAAGAAAACGGGGAGAATTAATGAAAGAAAAACGTATAGGAACGAACAGAAAGAGAGCGAGGTGACGAGGAGGGAAAGGAAAATGTGTAAAATGGAGGGGCTCGGCTAGGCTATAAGACACTGTAGGTGTGAAGGGAGGTGAAGGGAAGTGTATATCAAGAACACCGAGGTGGCAGGAATCTGAAGAACCAGAGAGGCAGGGGAGACGTGTGTGAGCGGTGGGACAGCCTGCCTCCCCGGATGACGTTCTCAATGCGTTTCACTGTTCTTTCAGAGGTTCTACCCCATCACTTCCAGCACCCCCACTACAGGTAACCCCCTACCCCCCAAAACAGTGTCCCCAACTCACCTGCTGATCCCTGTCTCACCGCCACGTCGCCCCCTTCGCCCCCTCCTCCCTTCCTCTGCTACCCCCCCCCCCCCCCCCCCCCCACAGCCTCCCCTCGTCTCTAACCCCAGCGTCCCTCCGTAAGACCATCTCTAGTTACACACACATACACATACATGTATGCACACAAACACACAAACACACATACACATACATACACGCTGCAAGTGTTTGTTGCCAAGGTAACACTGCAGGGGGTGGGCGTTACGTGGAGCGAGATGGTGGCTACCGCCGCTGTCTGTCTGCACTGGGCATGCTCAGTGAGCTGATGATGATTTATGATAGCAGATGATGTGGGGAGCAGTGAGCAGAGCTCTGTGGCTCCCTGGGCTGATCTCAGGTCAGCTGGCAGATTGTAGCGCACACCGGCCCGATGGCCCTCGCCGCCTTTCAACAGCAGCACCTGGGGACCCTGGGCCTGTCCATCAGGCACCCCTCCAGCTATTATACAGGCCAACTGTCTGATAGGCTCCAGATTGAGTGCTTGTACCCTTTGGCTCTCCACATCCCCCTCTCCCGCCACCAGCCCCTTTGTTGTGGTGCGACTCTCCCAACTGGCACACAGCATGAGCCCCCAGACCCCCTCACAGACACACAACACCCACCTGTAAGCCAGTGCTCACAAACTCACAAGCCAGTGCTCACAGTGTGTGACCTCACTAAGCGACACAACCCCACCCGTACACTGTAACTGGTCAGCGTCTGTCATCACAACGTGCACCCAGCTATGTGTAAAAGGAGAGGGCCTGACACAACGTTTCAATCTGTTACTGTAACTGTAAAAATTACTTCCTCATATAAGTTTGACTTGAGCCAGAGGTAAAGGAGACTCTGAGGTGCTAATTTGCCAGGCAGCTTTATGTCACCTCATCTCATTCTGATGCCACCAGTTCCACCACCGGCAAGGTGAGAGGAGCGCCTGGCGGGGTCAAGCCAGGTCAGCTCGCGCCATATGCTCATTCGAATGCAGAGAATTCATTTGGCAGTGACAAAAAAACGATGTCCCCTCTGCGTTTGGTGCAGTATCCCTGTTCAGCTGGCAGTAGCTTCTGTGTCCCGCCTTTTCTTGTACATTGTTTTGATATGTATAAAACAGGTTTTTAGAGTGAGTCTCAGTAGCTTTCTAGAATAAACTAAAAGGTGACTTTGATACATTCCCATATATCATAACGAAACTCAGGGACACGAGAGTCAACTTCCATCTCTAAACAACATCAGCTACATAGAAAAAACTAAAACTTGACCGAATAAAGACCTATTCGTAACTTCGTATTCCACTAAGTTGCCGACTTGGCTATATTTAAACATTTCATCTATCTGTCTCCGCTGCCTACACACAGGACTCCGTACAGTGCACCCGTGGGGCTGATCTTAGATCACCTCAGTGGTCTACCAACGCCTCTGTTTAGTGCTTTAACCAATAACCCTGTGCTTCCTCTGTCCTTCCCCCCACCCCCCTCTCTGCACCTTCACGCCGACTGGGCCGCTATCAGTGGAGAGAGGTGGGAGTCATACAACTGAAGATTTAACCCTGTGTGTGTATGTGTGTGTGTGTGTGTGTGAGTGTGTGTGTGTGTGTGTGTTTGTGTGTGCATGCATTGGTGGGTTATTTTGGGCATTTATTTTCAATATTTCATGTGCATGTGTTAGTTAGCTAACTGAGTTAACTTAGTTCATCTCTATGGTGGCGAGTGTGAGGAAAGACAGTGACTCAGTTTGTTGGGCTCATTGGAATATGATTAGTATTCATTGTAATGACCGCGTTGCAGTTAACACCAGTGCCAAAGCTAAAGTCTCCTTTTGTCCTCTCTCCAGCTGCTACGCCTTGGAAAAAAAAATCAGGTGAGATGCAGTTCCCCCACTTATGCATTATAATGATGTTATCGATCTGTTTCACTTCATCTTTCATCCTGTTACTAAATAGATATTCTTCTTTTTGTTGTTGTTGCTTTGTTGGTCAGAGTTTGAATCTTCACAAGTTACAGAGAAGAAGAGGACAGTATATCAGATGGCTTTGAGTAAGAATATGCATGTCCATATATTTATGGAATAGTGTAAGTTGAATTATTTCCAGAAGCATTCAGTTTTTTCTCTGGTAATCAGTAAATAAGATGGAGGAGAGTTATTTGGCTTCATCTGAACCTCCTTCTTTCTCCTCCGTCCTTCGCCTCTTCTCCTACTTCTACTTTTTATATCCTCCTCTTTGTGAATGCCCTTCCTCTGCTCCTGTTTCAATTGCCCTTCACCACTCATTCCCCTCCCCTCTCTTTCTTTCTCTCTCTCACTCTGTCTCTCTCTCTCTCTCTCTCTCTCTCTCTCTCGCTCTCTCTCTTCCTCTTCACTGTCAGATAAACTAGATGAGATCTTGGCAGCAGCTCAGCAGACAATCAGCACCAACGAGGGGCCAGGGGCACGGGGTCCGGGGCAAAAGAGGGACAGGGGCCGCAGCTTTTATGGCAATGAGGTGTGTGCATGTGTGTGTATCTGAAATGGTTGTTTTACGCACGTGTATGTTTTTGTTTGCGTTTATCTGTGACTGTGGGTTCACTTACAGTGCAACACACTAGAATAATAGTTTCTAGAAGAATAGTGTGTCCAGCGCTGTTCCCATGGGAACATCCATACCTTTTAAGCAACAGTAGTCTATTTAAAGGGTTTAACAAAGCTTGCACAAATTGGATTTCTTTAAAAACTATAAAACATATTCACTTCCTATTTTACAGTTTTCCATAAATAAGGTGAATATTTAAGTATCTTCACTGTACCTTTAACTCATTGTACTATAATTTGGTGGTTGCTTTAAAGCACATTTTCCTGTAATTTGTGTTTTTTGTGTGCAGCCAAATTACGACCAATCAGACATGGGAATGATGTCATCGGGGTCAGGGCTGGGCTACGACCGGGGCCAGTACACGTCAGGCCACGCCCCTCCGCATGGTATGCTGCGGCAGAAATCCATCGGTGAGGCTGTCTGTCTGCCTGTCTGTCTGTCCTCCTGGCTGGCAGAGGTCTGTCCTGTGAGAACCTGTCTGTCTGTAGCCCATGGTGTGTGTCTTTACAGTGCTGTAGGCTGCTGTGGCTCCTGTTTGTACTGTGCATTCAGCTTACAGTGGGTGTGCTGAAATGTCTCTTGCAATATATTCCAATCTATTCCTTGCACCACGAGTCACTGAATTGTGATGACCTTTTGATAGTATTGAACAGCTAGTAGAGAAACTGTTTTGTAATAGTGTATAATGCCTACTAACAGGCAATGAGGACAGACTGACTGACAGGCGGATGGGCAGGCCCTTCAAGACAGACACTCTCACATGTTTCCTTCACCTGCAGTCTACTCCGCCCTACAACTCTCCCTCTCTCCCCAGTCTGTCCTAATCTACCATCTCTGTCTTTCTTCCCACTGCACTTTTATGTTTTTGTATTCATCCCTTTATTTTCTCTTTGAATGCTTTGTGCTACAGGGGTGACAGAGGAGGAGCGCCAGTTCCTCCACCCACCAGCTGTGAAGTTTGCCCGCAGTCTGTCCGTCCCTGGCCCGGATGACATCCCCCCGCCCCCCACTACCGCTCCCCCGGACCCTCCCTTCTCCTCAGCCCCGCCGCTGGGCTGGAGGGGCAAGTCCTCCCAGCAGCCCTCCGTCTCCGTGTCCCAGTCCACCTCCACCGCGGCCCACTACCAGCTCTACTCCCAGTCAGTGCACTTCACCCACGGGGGCCGGGAGAGGCCGGGGGTCTCCGGCAGCGGTTCTGGGGAAGGAGGGATGGACCACGCTGCACCCCCCTACTCCCATGCCGTCGCCCACTCCACCCAGAGCAGGACTGCCACCCGGAAGGTCGGCTACTCTGCGGAGCCCACAGGGGTTGGAGGAGGGACTGGGGGAGGGGCCAAGGCAGCCGGGCTAAGGAGGGGCTACAGCAACGCCGTCCCCCCTTCCAGCATCGCCACGGTGACGCCACAACAGAGCACTCACAGCCAGCCCCAGAGGGCAGAGCGGGGCACTGCTGGGCCCGGAGGGGTAGCGCCCAAAGGGGGTGTCCGCAGGGGTAAGGGGCCCCTGGTGAAGCAGTCGAAGGTAGAGGACTTGCGGGCAGCCCAGGGCACACTGGGTGGCAAGGCCTCATTGGAGAAGAGCTCCATCCCCATTCCCACCATCATCGTCAAGGCCCCCTCCACCAGCAGCAGCGGCCGCAGCAGCCAGGGCAGCAGTGTGGAGGCCGAGGTCGCCCCGGGGGAGACGGACAGAGACCAGACCCCTCCCTCCAGCTCCGCCCCCCAGCCCCCAGCTCCCCCCTCCACCCCGGCTCCACCGCCACCCTCCCTCCCGTCGGTGCGTGGCCAGGACAACATGGACTTTACCAGCCAGTTTGGGGCGGCCATCGTCGGCGCCGCCCGGCGAGACCGCGAGCGCTTCCACGAGGCGCGCAGGAAGAGCGCCTCCATCTTCATGTCCGCCGAAGAGGACATGGGACTGGGAGGCGGAGGCGCCTCACGGACTCAGGCTTCCCAGCAGCAGCTGAGCACCCAGCCGGGAGGCCCCTCCCCCCGCTTGCGGCCCTCCAAGTCCATCGACGAGGGCATGTTCTCCGGGGACACATTTATCCACCACACCCGCAGCATGCCCCCGGCCTTCGGCCTGCCTGAGTACTCCTCCCCAGCCCCGGACTACCAGCCCAAATCTGTGCCGGCTGACTTCTATGGCACACCGGCAGCCAGGCAGCAGGCACCCTCCTCTTCCTCCTCATCCACCACCTTCATTCACCCTCTGACGGGGAAGGTCCTGGACCCCTCGTCCCCTCTGGGCCTGGCCCTGGCCGCCAGGGAGCGCGCCCTCAAGGACGACGGGCGGATGAAGAGGGAGCGGGGCGCTGCCGAGCACCACTTCAGCCGGCAGATGTCCAGCGTGGGGGCCTTCCCCTTGTCCAGCACCGTGTCCCAGCCTGTGGCCTCCACTGCCCAGTCCTCCAGCTCCTCCTACCTGGTCACCTCCTCCTCGCTCGCCGCCGCCACCCCCACCGTGGGCCGCCCGCCCTCCCCCAGGATCCTCCGGGGTGCCGGCTGGGGGGACGAGGGGGGAAGCGGGGATCGGGAGAGGGAGGGAGGCGGCAGTGCCCGAGAGGGGTTGAGGGTGCGCTTCTCTGAAGACAAGACGGTGCACACGCACCACTACCAGGCCCAGCCCTACCAGCCCATCTTTAAGGAGAGGGAGAGGGAGCGAGCGAGGGAGCGGTCCCGCGAGAGAGAGCGCTCCAGGGAGAGGGAGAGGGAGGTGTCCAGGGAGAGGGAGGTGTCTCAAGAGAGAGAGAGAGAGAGGGAGAGGGAGAGGGAGAGGTCACGGGAGAGGGAGCTGTCACGGGAGCGGGACAAGGAAAGGGAGGACTACCTGAGGAGAGCCGAGCAGGCGGCTGCCCAGCAGTCCTCGCACACATCCCAGTCCCAGCAGCCCAGGCGGCCCTCCTTCCTCCGCATGGAGAGCGAAGCGGGCTCCTACGTCTTGTCCCTCACCCCGCCCTCCCCTCCCCCCGCCTCCGGCTCATCCCACACCCAGGGGTCTGGCGGCTCGGGTCTGATGATGCTGCCGCCGCCGGCGCCCTCGGTGGACGCGGACGATGAGTTTGTCTTTGCCGAACCCCTGCCCCCTCCCCTGGAGTTTGCCAACAGCTTTGACCGGGGCCTTGGGGGAAGGGCAGGCTATGCCCAGCGGCAGGCAGCGATGGCCTCCCACAACATGGCCTCCCGTCATCAGCAACAGCAGCAGCAGCAGGCTCCGCCTCCCCCACCGCCCCCTCCTCCTCCCCCTCCTCAGAAGGACAGCTTCATTGGGGGCTTCCTGGCCCACACACCCCTCCCCTCCCCTCAGGCAGGGGATTCCACCACCTCCAGCCTGACGTCTTACGACAGTGAGGTGGCTAACCTGACGCAGTCGGCCCACTCCCCCTCCCAAACCATCCCCAACCCCCAGCCACCTCCCTCTCCATCCACCTTGCAGTCCTCCTCCCTGACGGGCATGCCTCCTCCCCCGTCCGTCCCCCCACCACCTCCCCCTGGCTCTTTCCACAGACCTTTCCCTCTGTCACCCTCCCATCACCTGTACAACAGCACCCATAATCCGGGCCGTTCCTCTCCCACCCCGCCCCCCCACTCAGTGGCGCCCCCTCCAGCCTACCGCAACACCACCCCCCCGTCTTCTGCCCCCGCCAGCGCCGCCCTTCAACGGAGCACAGCCTCCCAGGCGGCCACTGCCAGCTGCACCACTGTCACCGCCCCCACAGCTGCCACCTCCAGCGGCTCCTCCACCCAGCTCTACTACGAGCGCACTCACGGCCGCAGAACGGCGGACAGCCACCCCGCGTCCTCGGCAAAAACAGGGGAATCCCAGGAGACGGTGGTGGACTCCGGGATCGAGGAGTTGGACAGCCGCAGCAGCAGTGACCACCACCTGGACAGCATCCTGGGGCTGAGTGGACTTCGGGGGGAGAGGGTGGGCGGGGGAGGAGGAGGAGGGGAGGGAGACAGGGGAGGCGGAGGGGACCTGCTCGACTCCTACATGAGCTACCTGGACGGACAGACGTTTGAGATGCAGAGCGCCACGGCGGCCGCGGCGGTGGCCTCCACCTACCCCAAGACCACCAGATTCAGAGAGGTCAGCCGGGCGGAGGAGCCACGCAGGCAGACCAGCACGGCACCGCCCTCCTTCCGCTCCCTCCGGAGGAGAGAGGAGGAGGAGGCCGAGGAGGAGGCAGAGGACGCCGAGGAGGAGGAGGATGTCCGCCGGGACAGTTACTTGGGGAGAGACACACAGAACCTGGGCCGGCCTACGTCGCCGTATTTTGACCGGCCCCGCACCCCGGAGATGAAGCCTCTGTGGGGCTCTGACGGCCAGATAGCGGGAGAGGGAGGGGGCCAGGTGAGCTCCTATTTGGAGGGTAGGAGGATCTACCCGCCCGCCTCCAGCATGAAGGCCAGCATCATCAACGAGCTCAGCAGCAAGCTGCAGCAGAGAGGGAAGAGCCCCGAGAACTGGGGCAGCCAGCGGGCGCTCACCAGAAACAGGTATCACTTTATTCTACACTTTGGCTCTCATCTCTGTGTAAATTTGTTTTTAATTACATTTGCTTGTTTTGTCCCTGTTCATACACTTGTTTTGTGTCCCTGTTTGACATGAATGTTTTCACAACTGTCTGTGTCCGAATTGCTATTGTCTATATGCTGATTAATCTGTGATGAACAGTACTGTCTAGTTTTGTTCGCTCTGTCTATGCCGTGTCAACTTCCCTTCTTTATGTCCCTTGTCTTTTCTCCTTCTGCTCATGTGGTTCTGCGAGCAGAAACAGGTAATAGAACTACTTCCACCCCTTTCCCCTCTGTCTGCCATGCTAAACATAAAGCATTGGTACTGTATTGAATTTATTGTCAGAAGAGGCAAGGAAACCAGGTTTGACTCAACTCAGCACATCTTTAAGGCTATCAATTTATACACCCTCGCTTGTCCGCAAATTGTTAATGGTGTAATATCTATTATCCTAGCTCAACAGTTTTAAAAAAAAAGCTGGTAAATCTTCGTGGGAATGCCTGAGAATTATGTCCTCGGTGTGCGCATGTTTTACTCTGTCCTCTCTTCACTCTGTTTCCGCTCTTTTCTAATAGCTTTTCTTTCCCTTCCCTAGGTTTTCTGAGGACTCCACCTCGGCCCTGAGCCCCCCCTCGGCCCGCTCCCAGTCCCCTTCCCCGGTGCACCTCTCTCAGCCAGCCCTGTCCCCGTCCCCTACAGCTGCCTCCCAGTACTGCAACTGGGCTCGCCCCTCCTCGCCTCAGCCCCCAGCCTCTACCCAGCCCCTACGCTCGCACTCTCCCCTCTCCCCCACTTCCTATTCCCCATACCCCACTTCCCCCAAACACAGGCCTGTCTACCGCACCAAAGCCCTGGAGTTTCAGTTTATCCCCAGCCGGGAGTCCAGGAAGGCCGAATCCCACCACCTCCAGCGCCGGCGGGCCCCCAGTCCTCTCATCTCCCCCTCAGAAAGGCCCAGTCTAGGGCCCCCACGGCCCTCTTCCCTGCCCCTTCTCCCCACCTCGCCCCTGTACAGCAGTTTGTATGAGCTGCGTGGCTCCATCACCCCTCCATCACCTGGCAACCCTTTGGGGGATCCCTATTTCTCCCCTTCGCCTCCTCTGTTTGCCCCCTCTGGCGCCCCTCCACCTTCCAACGCCGCCCTGTTGGTGTCCCGATCGCTCTCTCCCACCCACTTCCTGTCGGGGACATCTTCCCCTCCCCTGCACCCTCTCCCTCCTCCCACCTGCCTGAGCTACCCCCACCTGCCACCCCCATCCCCCACCAAGCCCTTTGCCTCCAAGCCACTACCCTATTGGACCAAGTACGACGTGGCTGATTGGCTGGGCTACCTGAACCTGGGCGAGCACCGGGAGCGTTTCCTGGACAACGAGATTGACGGCACACACCTGCCCTCCCTAACCAAGGAGGACTACCTGGACCTGGGGGTCACTCGTGTGGGGCACCGCATGAACATTGAGCGGGCCCTCAGGAGAGTCGTTGATCGGTAAAAGATGTAGACACATACAACATGTGTGTGTGTGTGTGAGTGTGTAGGGGGGGGTGGGGGGGGGAGTGTGTAGTGCAATATTTTCTAATTTATTGGATATATAATGTGGCAAGTATCACCTATCTGTCTGTCCTCAGGCTTTCCAGCAGCCCCTTCCCCATTTCTGTTCTCTCCCCTCGGAATGGACGGACCAGTAGGAGGGATGATGGGAGTCGGAGTTGAAGAGGCGAACAAAGAGAGGGAGATGGGGAGAGAGGAGCAAGAGAGAGAAGGGAAAAAAGGAGGGGGGGGGGGTCACTGAAGGAGGAAGACACAACTGCTGCTATCTATCATGGATTCCAACAACAAACGAGCAGGACCAGACTTCACAGAGAGAGCGGAGACAATTCACCAAGGAGAACAGAGCCGAACAGAGGGCTGCAGCCAGGGCTGATGGTCCACAAAGATGACCCTGGTGCTCCACATTGCTGAGGGCTGTCTCGCATACATCCAACCTCACTTCCGTGTACGCACAGGCACACACACACACGAACACATACACACTCATACAGATATTCACAAATGATCTCACCCATAGACACGTTAAGATGAACTGGCCACGGCAATATATATATTAGTAAACCTAAAACAGTATCAACACAGAACAAAATATTTTAAAGAAGCAATTAAAGTTGTTAAGCTTGTCATTTTGGCGCTTCTTGTTGCTAAAGGAGAGATCGGGAAAGGTGTCATGGTCAGTCGTGCTTTCTTCTCTGCCCTTGAGTTAGAGCATCTTGTTAGGCGCTCCTTTGACCCCAAAGCAAGCTTGTCCATGTCCAGGAGTGGAACCCAACAGCAGTTAGTGTTGTGCGATCTCAAACCCTGAAGCGGATGAAACTGTAAGAATGCAATCTATGTCTGAGTAAGTGCTTTCTGAGCCACCAAATTAACAATCCCCAAGGAAAATGTAGTTTGGGACGTGAGTGTGCTTGACAGTATGAGGAATATGATGAAACATGGCAGCTCACAAAGGTGTCCTGAGTAGTACAGGAAGAGATCCAGGACAGCTATGGGTTATCTCAGCATTAAATGTATGATGGTCAGCGAATTAATCTTTCAACCGGGGCCTGCTGTATGAGTGTCTGTGATTTGTTATATGTTTATACCTCACCACTGGGAGGGCTCTGTGTTAACAAAAGGTCCTGAGATAAGGACAATTGTATTTCTCTATAGCTTCTTTATCATATTAAGTCTTATAATGAGATATACATATATATAAAAAATGTATACATATGTATACATATACGTATTCATGTATATATGTATATGTATACATATACATATTCATATATATATATATATATATATATATATATATATATATATATATATATATATACATACATATACTGAATATATCTAATATATACGTAAATACATATATATATATACACATACAGTACCAGTCAAAAGTTTAGACACACTTTCCCATTCACTTCAAAGGGAAAGTGTGTCCAAACCTTTGACTGGTACTGTATATATATACAGACTGGTCACTGTATAATACATTTGTAGCAGAAATAAGTGCCCAGACCAACAGCATATAAACTATGAACACTCATACACACAGACATGCAGGTAAACATACAGTATGTATAGACACACAAGTTAACGCACTCATGCAATGCGTCATCATTAACACACACACACACACACACACACACACACACACACAAACACTTTGCCCTTGTCTGCGTTAGAATTTATGGGACACCTTCTATATACACTTTGTTTGGATGAAAGACGTAAGTTATACAAAGGGAGACAGTGTTATCAGTTGTCGAGAGAGAATATATTTGACAATGTAAAACAAAATCTTATTGAAGATTGATTCCATATATTACGAAAGACTTTTTATTGAACTGGTGCTCAACCATTCAGTAGTTGTTTGGCCAATGGAGGAGCAACTTAAAAGGAGAGGGGAGGGAAAGAGAAAAAACTGCCACTTCCTGCTCTTTCCCACCCAATCCCCCGGCTCCTTAAGAAAGTGGCACTCTTTCTGCGGGAACAAACGTGACGCAAGAAACAACCCAACACCCAATGATGGGATTGGAGAGAAATGCTTATATCTGTTTTAATACTATGATTGTTCTTACAACAATTTTTAAACTTTAAATGGGTCTGGAATACAGCTATTGACATGAAAAGAATTACTGTTGCTGTTTACCCTTACAATCATCGTCCTTACTGTTATTATTTTATCCAGCTGAAGTTCCCTGCTTGGCCTTTGATGGTGGAAAAGGCACTATTCTACAATAAGTCAAATTAATAGAACAGATTCAAAATGCTTGTACAGAAAAAGTGTTATGGTTCAGTTAGTTCAGCATTCTTTATATTATTGGTCCTGTTTGAAATATTAATGAGACATTGTAAAATATGTGCTTTTACCCAATTTACCTAGGCCCTTTTTCATGTTCCTTGCACTAATTGGGACAAGACTGGTTTGCTTCACTAAACTTTGCTTAGATTAATTGAACAGTACACTGCTGAACATAACAGGTGTGCTGGCAAAAACATGATTCCATATTTCTTTCAAGAAGAATAACTTTAGGACACTTTACTTCCAGTTATGCAGGTGATGAAAATGTAGCAGCTGTACTCTGGGTAGTTCTATTACATACAATATAAGTATAAAATATGTATTGATTTGTTCTTCAATTTATTTTTCTTTAATTATAGAATGCAAGTATTATAACAACCATGCCCACAAGTGCATTTTCTTAATTGGTTCCATTATTCCTTCTGTTGTTACGTTTCGAATCATATTAAATGCATACCCTTTGTAAAAGTTAATTGATTTGAAATATAATTTTGTTTTCTTTAATGCATGTACAAAAACATCTTATTTGTTCTCCTGTCTTTTTTTCCCCCGTTTTGTTTTTTCCATCGCAAAAAACAAACAAATTCAAGGGCTCTGTCATGACCTCTCTACCTAAAACAACAATCACCTCATATGCCACTTTTGATACTGGGAACACATGCCATCAAACTGGTTGGGCCTATAGTGGTTGAAAGTCTTCTTTATTTCTATTTCATCTTTCTAATACCCAACTACACTAATTAAAAAATGAACGCAAATCTTTCAATCAGCTTTACCTAATGCTGCCCATGATCAGAAAGTTTCCAAGCAAAGGGCATGCTTTAAGTAACGTCATGCAAACGGCCTAGGGTAACAAGATTTATATAAATACAAGTTACATAGCAATAAGGACGATGAAAGTAATGGGACATCTTAATTATGGTTTAATATGTTAAAAAAATATATCTAAAGTTCTACAGAATCTCTGTCTTCCAAATAATGTTAAAAATGAAAAGGTATAATTTGTTATTTACATAGTGTACTCTACATTCATCCCCTTCCTGCTACACCTTTTTACCCTCTATTCGGTTATACCATTCAGAGCCAGAGGACTATACAGCTCATACTTTACACTTTGCAGTATGCAAGGAATAGATCACAATTACACTCGGGTCTAGAATTATGTTTGTGACCTCTATCACAATGTTATATTTTGGTTACTTAAATATATATTCATTCCAAATCAATCCAGACCAACTTGTTTGGAAAGAATTGTTTTTTCCTTCATTTATGACTGTAGAGAACCATTAAAGAAATCATGAATTGGTCAGTTCTGAGATTTGTGCGTGCTTAGCGCTTCAATTGTTAGCCCCACTCAAGTTTGAGATAAACCACTTAGTTAAAAGCCCCAGCTCGGGTGCAATCTATAACATTGCCATGATTAGTCACTGAGCCCTTTACAACCCATTTTAAATTGTATTGTATCAGTGGCATAGATTAGAAGCCCTGCTGCAAAGTCCCCCGAAAATAAACTGAGCAAAAACATTGATGATTTTGAAACACTAAGAGAGGCAGAATAGCATATTAAACAAATGAGCCCAGTGCAATATTTTCTTATTTTTATTTATACACCGGTAAGACTTACAGCAGAGCCCTGTTTGAGGCAGAATGTCTAAATTACAAAACAAATTACAATATTTATAAAGTTCAGTGTTTTAAATGTGTGTAATGACTGAAATGATAATGTTACAGTAATCCAGTATCCATTTTGATAAGAGAAATGGGTCAGACTGAGGACAGGACTCCTTACTGGTTCTCACCTAAAGAAAAGAAAATAAGTTTTAAAAAAGAGCACGGCCACTGTCCCAAATCTGACAGCTACTTCAGCATTCTCCTCAGACTCAAGCTTGTCAGGGCCAGAGAGCACTTTATCACCACATGCATTCAGAGCCCAGTGCTACACATCACAGAATATTTATAAACAATAACACGATTCTGCTAGAGGCTAGCAGCTAGACACACACACCTGTAATTGTTTCGTTTGGATAGTTCATTCCTTATGACCTATGGAAAGGGAAAACGAGTTAATATATGCAGCAATTTTGTCAGGGCCAGAGAGCACGTTATCAATACCACAAGCATTCTGAGCCCAGTGCTAACCATCACAGGTTAAACTGAAAGTAGCAAAAATAATTGACGTTAAGAAACTCACCTGTACTGTAGTTGGTTCAGATGGATGGTGGACACAGCTTACCACCTAAGGCAGTGATTTTCAACCTTTTTTGAGCTGCGGCACATTTTTTACATTTACAAAATCCTGGGGCACACCACCAACCAAAATGTTAACATCTTATCCTGTGTATATTGAAAATACATATAGTTAACAATATAGTTTCTAAATGTATTTATACTCACTTAGTGTGAAACCTGGGCCTGTTTCGATGAACACAAAATGGATATCCTGGCAGTAATGGTAGAAAGACACACACGAAGCTCTTCCTCAACAGCTCTCAGTCTCTCTCTGTTTTTAGTTTTTATCGCAGTCAAGCTTGAGAAGCTCAGCTCACACAGATATGTGGTTGAAAATGGGAGCAATGTCAAAATAGCTTTGTTGG
Source organism: Galaxias olidus (assembly GCA_026901105.3). Lineage (NCBI taxonomy): Eukaryota > Metazoa > Chordata > Actinopteri > Galaxiiformes > Galaxiidae > Galaxias > Galaxias olidus. The sequence continues at coordinate 421,495 of JAPMUY010006410.1, forward strand.
CCAGAATGGGGAACTCCTTGGCAACAGATAACCAAAAACTGTCCAAAGGAAGATCAGCAAAGTTTAGCTTTAAACCACGATCTTGTTTCAGTTCAATGAGTTCCTCTTGCTCTTTTAAAGTCATGTCCTTTCCAGGAACGGATGCTGAGCTGTATGGGTCCCTAACCCAGTCAAGGCATTCTGTGAAGGCTGAAGAGAAATACAATGACAACTTCTCCTCAAGAGTTTTCAAATGTGTGCCAATCACCTCGCACATTGCAGCAGTGTTGCCATCATGCAGTTTCTCGGTGAGTGGGAACATCTCAAGGTTGCCACGCTGCACATATTGTTGCCAGAGCTGCACCTTTAAACGGAATCCGTTCATTTTATCAGTGCTTGTAAGCAGGTTTTCATTTCGGCCTTGCATCCGTGTGTTCAGTTCATTCAGATGATGAAATATATCAGCCAGGTATGCCAGCTTTGCACTCCACTCATCACTTGCAAGCAGCTTTGAGTAATCGGACCTCTCGTTTGTCAGAAAAACTTTAAGTTCCTCTCGCAGCTCATACACACGGGCCAGTACTTTGCCGCGCGACAGCCACCGGACCTCTGTGTGGAGCAATAAGACTTTATGTTCCGCTCCCATTTCCTCACACAAAGACGCAAATAAGCGACATTTCAAAGGTCGCGTCTTCACAAAGTTCACTATGCGCACAACATCATCCAACACAGGAGCTAGATCTGCTGGCAAGGTCTTTGCAACGAGGGCCTCACGGTGCAAAAAACAGTGCGTAACAATAACATCTGGGTTTCTTTCTTTGACCCTACTTACGAAGCCTTTGATGCGCCCGACCATGGCTGCGGCTCCATCAGTGCAGACACCTGTGCAGTTTTCCCACGTAAGCCCACTTTTGTCAAGATATTCCGACGTGACCCGAAATATTTCCTCTCCTGTTGATTTTTCTGGCAGTGCCTTGCAAAATAGGAAGTTTTCTCTAATGGCTTCTCCATCCACAAAACGCACGTTGGCCAAGAGCTGACAATGTCCACTAATATCCGTCGACTCATCAAGTTGCAAGGCAAATTTCTTACTGATGCGCATTTTTTCCAAAACAACAGTTTCGATGTCCGCAGACATGTCATCAATACGTCTGGCAATTGTGTTATCTGAGAGAGGCACTTTAGCTATCTCTTTGGCCGCGTCAGGGCCAAGCATCTCATTTACAATGGCTTTACAAGCTGGCAGTATTAATGTTTCTGCCACAGTGTGGGACTTTTTTGATTTAGCTACGAGTTCAGCAACAAGGTAGCTAGCTTTGAGGGCTCTCTCATTTACCTTTGTGGTTTTTCTCCAAAAAGTTGCCTGTTGCTCATTGTTTGTACGTAAGCGTACAAAATACTCCATCGGCTTGTTTTGAACGGAAGGGTGTTTCGTTTGGAGATGGCGTTTAAGCTTGCTTGGCACCATGGCGCTATTGGATAGCTTCTCACCTAAGGAAAAGGACCAAGAGTTAAAACACATCCCAAATAGCCAGTACAGCAATTGGTTACCTAAATTATTCAGCACTCTCCTCAGTCTCCGGCTTGTCAGGGCCAGAGAGCACGATATCACCACAAGCATTCAGAGCCCAGTGCTAAACATCACAGGAGAAACGTAAAGCAAGTGGTAGGCGCACGTGCTAACACGAGGCCCATGTGCGCTAGGCTAGTAGTAGCTAGTAGTAGTAGATTAAGCGTCGTTCAGTACTTTCACTGGTTACGATTATCGTTTGTCAGCTTATGTCCTGAACATAGAGCAACCGTAGGTAACATTTACCACCAAGCAAATTCCGTAAAACAAAACAAAAAAACAGTATTTAACTTTACGATAGCTTTTTTTAAGGTCGCTAACGCAAGCCAGCGATTGCTAAACGCGCCTATACGAACATATTTAAATAGTACGCGATTAGCTAACATTAAAATCGCAATACATTGTTGCTGTGAGAAACACAAATTCAGGAACAAACACGGTTACGTTACCTGATAGATTACTCCCACTTTCCCTCAGGAATTAAGAACGTACGCGCTTGTGGCCAGTGGTTATATAAAGTGTAGGACCCTTTTTAGTTGCCCTTAAGGTTGCCTCAATTAAAACTATTCGGATCTGTCTTTCAAATAGTAATGCTATCGCTTATTTTATACCCTTGCGATCCGACTGTAATAGTTTCTTTGGTTTAGTTAAAAATTTTGAACACAATTTGGGACAATTAATAGTACAAAAACATTTACTCTGGCTTTGTTATCAATTTAATTGTTATCTTTAGCTCGTAGCCTAAACTTCGCCAACAGCTTCAGTTATGGTTCAAAACTGAAACCAAGTCTAGTAAAAAAAAAAAAAGATGTCTAGTATGTAATTGCATCTTGCGGAGCCTCTCAACTGTCTGATTCTTGACGCGTCCTGACATGGCAAAGCTCTCAAGTATAGCCGTGTGTAGGTCACCGACAATAGTTATAGAAGTGTAGTCTCTGTATTTATCACAAACACACAATCTGGTGGTCCCAGCTGTGGAAGGCCCCCAGTAGCCTGAAAGGGTAGGGCAAACAAGGGGACAGTGTTTCAATTATCTTGACTCCATATTCCATTCTGTATTTTTTTTTCATTCAATGAACTACTAACACCCTTTCCCACAGTACCACAGTTGGAGTAGATTCCTGTGTAATCTTGGTCAAAGGCTGTTGCTCAACCACAGAAGAACAAAGCCAAAACACTGCACACTTCATTAACGCTACACTGAGAGAAGTGGAGCAAGGGGGAGCTAGAGAGAGACAGACATACAGGGGGAGAGAGAGAGACAGACAGAGAGAGAGAGAGAGAGCAAAATAGGGAGGGGTACTGTGTCCAGTGGTGAGGCACAGAAAACGAGAGATTTTGTTTTCTGCAGCTGTTAAGGAGACAGGCATAGAGAGCGAGAAAGGAAGGAGAAAGAGGGAAAAGATAGCCAACTCATCTAACTCAACAAGGAGCCAAATGAATGGGAGAAGCAAGAGAATAAGCCTGGCAAAACAAATGGAAAACTGAAAGAGAAGAGTTGGGGTAAAAAGAGAGGAAATACTGAGAAAGAAGAATAAAAACAGAAGAGAGAGAACAGAAGAAAATAAAGACTTAAAATACAAAAGGAAAAAAAGTGGGTTAAAGCAGCCAGCACCCTAAAAGTGGCTGAGGAAGAGGTAAATTACTAGCTTGCTCATACTGTGTTTAAAGTCTAGCAATATAAGCACTTCAGTCTTGATGGACTGATTCAAATCTATTTCCATTCTTCATGTTCATTTGTTACTATGCATTTCAAAAGTATGCCGATGTCTGTGCAGAGTTATGTGTGACAGAAAACTGGGACGGGGAAATGAGGTAGAGTTTAGCCAGTGGGGCTGAGGGGTCTTATGAAAAGATTAAAAGCTAGGGGTGACGGAGTTGGTAGCGGGACTTCGAATCACATTTCAGATAATTCAAGTTGTGATATATTGCAAATAATCTGTGATACTCACAAGAACTAGTACATGTTCCAGCAGAATTCAGATTTACCTTGGACAACGCAATTACTAATCTGAGAAATAGTAAAAAATTTAGTTGCAAGGAATCTGATTAATCAAAATCTTTTTCAGTTATAAGGGTTACAAAAAGACAAACCACTATGCAGCAACATAGTGGTAATACTGAGGGATGGTAGATACTGTCAGTTTTCCCTGTACACAGCGCATGTTTCAGTCTTGTCCCTGAGGAAAATGGCAATTGGGGGACAGGAAGTCGGGTCAAAGGTTAAAAGGGAAGTGATTCATTATATGTCTGGTCCCCCGCGGAGACAGAGCGGGAAAAAGAGACTGTACTGGTTCTCTCATGTTCTACAGATGCTTGGGAAGTAAGTAGTGACATACGAACAAATAAATGCACAAGTTAAAATTGAGAATTTTTATATATTTGTATTAAAAAACCTACAGTGGTCTCATAGATCATTTTCTGAGGTTGGTCCTATATTTTCTGAGGTTTGTCTGTTCCACAGTTTGTTTGTGCAATATATTGACCTTCAGTTTAAGCAGACGTCAAACATGGCATGCAAGACATATGCAAATGGACAACATATCATATAAAAATACCATGCAAAAGAGTAAAACACATAGAGAGGTACCAAGAGCAAATAATTGGATATGACTTGCCATTGGATATGTAAAAGAGAACATTTCAAATATGTCTGTCAGGGGAACAAACAATAAAGGAAGCTATGCTCTCCTCTCTTCAACTCAAATAGTCTTGTGATATATAACATTCAATTCATAATGCCTGGAGTGAATAGTTGGCTTGGGTCATGAGGATCTTTGTATTTGTGTGTTAGCTGCGGGTCTGTTTAACGCTTATCTCCATGCATGTGATCCAATGAATGCGTTTTGGATTATGAGCGTGTAGGTTTGTGCATATAGGCCATTATCTGTTTTGCCTGGAGAGGGGTAAAGAAGAGAAGACCTCCAGAGAGACAGAATGAGAGTGGGGATGGGGAGACCTTTACCCCCTGTTTATTTTAGGATAGCTCATGTTTCAAAGCTGGGAACTCTGGGAAAGGACATTCCATCCTTGCATATGACCCGTCCTCTTTTAACTGCACTGACTGAGTCTGCATGTCCATTATATATATTGGTTATACATGTGTACAGTTTATATATAAACTCTGATGAGTGTGTCATCTGAACCGTTAGCCCTGCAAAGGACTGTAAGGTGGACTTTCACTAAATCAAGTGCATTAGCTTTGCATTAGCTACTGTATATCTTTGTTTTGTTTGATGCTTGTGTTCTCCTCTTGGCCAGGGGTATCTTGCAAAACAAATGTCTGTCTCAGTGGCACTAGACTGGTTAAAAATATAGGATAAATAAATAAAGTATAAAATTTGACACGCACGACCGTCCTCTTCTACTTAAGAAATCAGAGAATTATGCGTAGTGCAAACTCTAAGCCTAAGAAACAAACCAGCTAACTGACCTACATTGGCTGCACTGCACTCCACTGCACAGTCCCGCGTATGGCCACTTTTTTGATACATTGTCCACTTTATTTGCTGAATGCAAAAACCTAGGCTAACCATAGACCATTCTCTAAGTATATGAAACCTCACTGCTAAAAGCCTGCAATTTGGTAATGAAACCAAATATCCATCCTAAATTGAATAAACATGGTAATCAGAAAAAGAGGTTGACTATCATTTCTGTCCTCTCATAGTGGTGAGGATGTCGACCCTCAAGCCTGAAAATACCCGAGAAGATGTGAACAATGAGAGCTTCTGGATGGTAAGACTGAGTGGCTGTATTTGTGTCAGTCTGTGGGTAGGGGGAGTGAAAGTATGAGTAGGTTGGATTCACAAGATTTGTTAGCCTTACTAAGTCTTAATAGCCTTGCAGGATAAACAGACAAAACCATATTGATATTTATACATCCGTAAGCAATAGGCTGCAAGCATATGGATTAAGATCAGTGACTACAGCTCTGACTGATTTCATAAAAGAGACATTTATGAATGTAATGGGAACCAAGGTGTAGCCCTTTAATGTTTTAAGTCTGTAACTGGGCTAATGGTCAGTGTCCCAGATTAATTTCCCCCATCCTGTAATTTTGACACAGGTTCCCGTCGTGCTGGACACATGTGCCTCCAGTCCATTTACTGTCCTTATCAGGCCCTGTTCTGAGACAGCTAGCCTCAGTCATTATGGTCTCAACATGTGCTGTCTTGTAGACGTGTACAACCATGTTTATGGTGCGTAGTCATCCCCATTTGAACTGTCATAGAGTATTGGGACGTGTTATTTACTGCAGGGTTCAGTAGGTGTGGTTTCCAGTTTACATTGTTTCTGTGTGCTAAGTTGGCAACTGCATTTCAAAGGTAAACAGCTGTGTGGTTCAAGTATGTACATGAAACGTGATTTAGAACAGAGGGGCAGTGTCTGTTTCCTTTGATGCTATGATTGGCCAGTCTGACAGATTCTGTCGCAGCGGCTTTAAATTGGCTTCTGTGATTGGCTGTCCTGCTGTGGTGCTGATGGCCTTAAGCAAAATTCCTCAGCTGTTTTCATTTAATTCTCAGACGACCAAATACAGGCAGCACAGGCTGCAACAAAAAGCGAGAAGGAGAAAGAATGAGAAACAAAGCAGTATAGGATTATACACTTTATTTACCGTTAGGGATATGTTTACCATTTGCCGACAGTGTATCTTTATGCGTATGTTTAAATGTATAAACAAAAGAGAGAGAGACACAAGAAGAAAGAGAAAGATTCTTCTTTTTAATTGGACTGTGAAACAATGTAATTCCTGATGCAACCTTTGAATGCCAGGAAAATTGTGGAGCTTTCCAAACTCCACATCCACAAGCAAAACCCTTGCTCTGGAAATCTCATCAGACTGTGGCCTCTTGCCCTTTCAGTTGCAATTTGGTTTTTTACTACACAGCCTTTCTTTATTGCCTAGAGTTCTTTAAACGCACTCTAGACATGCGGCCACCATCAGCAGTGCACACGGGGAAACCATGCACCATTAAACTAACACATGACACATGGGGTCTGAGGGATAGAAAGGTGTCACGCTTAGCATGTAGAAAAACAAAGACATTAGTGTCTAAAGTTCCAGTTACGTCACATAGCCATGTACTACATGGACTGGAGTAAACCCAGTGGACCACTTACTGGATCAATAGCTTTTGTTTATGAACTCCCATTGTCTTTGTTTATGTCCATTGCTGTCCTCCTTTCCCATTAACTCTATGTATCCTCCTAGCCTGGGAACTACCAGCGCACTGTGAAGCGCACGGAGGACGCCTTTCAGGCCTGTAATGACATGGTGGCGTGCTTCCAGGAGCGTGCACGGGTGGAGCGCCAGTACGCCCAGCAGCTTAGCGAGTGGAGCAACAAGTGGAAGCCCCTGGTGGACTCCAGTGAGTGCAAAGGCCTGATCCAGGCACGGTGGCAGTGGAGCCTCCTGTACATACCCTGGCCAAAACGTTCTGTATGACCACCACAGGAATGAGGCCCCTTTCCCGCTGCTATTTTATGTAAACGTTCCACTCAAATTTGATGCATGTTTTCTATACATAACAATGCTATAAGACTAAACGCCAAGAGCTATGTAGTTCTATCCTTAGCTTTATGTACTGTATCAAATATGTTTAAATTCTTATATTTACCTGCAAGGCCTATATTTATCCCACCTAATAGGTCATAAGTAATTTTACACCTCAGTATATACATGATTTAGATGCTCTATTGGGAAGTCAATGTCACCACTTCTTGCATTACTGTCTAGAGTTGATACCATTATAATGCCCACTACCAACCTGGTGCTTTGCACTGTGTGAGTGCTGTTGCATGTATGTGTGTCAGCATTGTTGTTGTTGTTGTTACAATGCAGTCTGTAGTCATCTTCCTCTCGTGTCTTTGTCTCTCGTCCCGCTGTTCTTTGCAGGTCCCCTGTATGGCTCCCTCCTAAAGGCGTGGCAGTGTTTCGTCTCCTCCGCGGACCGCCTGGCTGCCCTTCACTCCTCCGTTTGTCGCTCGCTGGTCTCCGAGGATGGCGACCGTGTTAGAACCTGGCAGAAGGAGAGCTTCCACAAAAAGATCTTTGGAGGCTTCAAGGAGGCCCAAGACTTTGGAACTGGATTTGCACGTGCACAGAAACCATGGGCCAAACGCCTAAAGAAGGTATTTTTTTAACTCTGGTTCTCTCACTATGTTTTAATATGGAACTTAACTTAAACATGTTGCAATAGCATAACATTCATTTGGAGGTCTCCATTCTCCGGTCTGAATCCTGTTTTCTTTCCCCCAGTTGGACAAAGTTAGGAGTGTGTACCACAAAGCCAGCCGCAAGGAGCAGGCAGCTAGAGGTCGTGAGACCCACGCCCAGGGCAACCCTGATGTGCCTATAGAGAAACAAAAGAAGATCCAGGAAGAGAGAGAGCAAGCCCAACAAGAGGCAGAGAAAGTAGGTTGTTGACCTTCTCTCATATAATAGAGTGTGTCTGTGTTTGTGCATGTATGTTTTTGTCTGATTCCTCCCTTCACCTCTTTCTGAAGGTGCGTTCCCGATATGAGAAGGTCCTGGAGGAAGTGACCCGCTACGCTCCTCGGTACATGGAGGAAATGGAGTCCATCTTTGACCAGTCACAAGAAGAGGAGAGGAAGAGGATAAGCTTCCTCAAACAGGCCTTCCTTTCCATTCACAGACACCTCGATGTCACCAACAATGAGAGGTACATATATCTGGTGTCGGTGTAACAATAATAATATTAATTGATTGCATTTGATATAGCACTTTTCTAGACACCCAAAGCGCTGTACACTGTATAGGGGGGGCTCACCGTTTGGTCGCCATAGTTTGGTAAGCTCACACTACTTGTATGTGTATTTGGGGGTGTAGTCCCTGAAGTCTTAAAATGTCTTTTTTCCCTATCTTTGTTTCTCTCTGTAATCAGTTACTGTGGATAGAAGTGACGCAGAATTTGTGGCAAACACAGAGCATATGTTCTGGTTGTGTCTGTCGAATAATCTCTTTCTCTCACTCCTCTATGTGCTAGTGTGAAGGCAGTTTACAATGAGCTTCACAACACCCTAATGGCCATCGATGAGCAGGAAGACCTTCGCTGGTGGAAAAACACCCACGGACCCGGCATGCCCACGGATTGGCCTCAGTTCCAGGTGAAATAAGCACACATCCATTGATATATAAACTATCTCTAATGGAGGCAAATGGAGCCTAATTGACCGGGATAGGTGGGATCTGTGGTTTAGGTATTACAGCCTAATGTAGTGGCCTGCATTGGCAATGCATCAGCGTAGTATTCAGGTTAAGAAGGGAAAGTCCACATTATTTACAGCTCTGCTGGTCAATTCTCTGCTCAGGAATGGACGCCTGAGAAGAAAAACAAAAAAGGGAAGCAGCCGGAGGTGGAAAAGAAAGGAACGATAGAGAGGTGGGAGCATTTTTTTTGTCTGTTGATCTTACATCCTGTACTATACTTTTTGCGTTTTCTTTTATTGCCTGTTTGTCTGTATGTTATTTCATCTATTAGTTTCCTGATCTCTTCCCCTCTCAGTACAATGATTGGAGGGGTGAGAGTCAGAGCTCTATACGACTATGTTGGCCAGGAGACAGACGAGCTCTCCTTTGCGGCAGGTAAGGAATAGTCACTCAAAACATGATCCATTGGCGTATCAATGCATGTGTTATGTTATACTTCCTTAAATATTTGGTGGGCCTGTGTGCAATAGGAGAGGAGTTCCTGAAGATCGAGGAGGAGGACGAGCAGGGATGGTGTCGAGGGATGAAGGAGGGAGGAAGAGAGGGGCTGTACCCAGCCAACTACGTTGAGGTGGTCTAGACAGCGTCAGTGCTGCTTCCGTGATTAATTGATCGAATTTGATGGAGATAAAAAAACAAAAAACTATTTTAAGATTCTCAGAAATATGATCAACTGATGTTGTTGTGTCACGCTCTTTATTGACATTGGCGCTGTGATCTTGACTATCTGCTTTCCTGGTCTAGTGTTTGAAACACAGTGCCTGCTGTACTACCAACTGAATAGCTGTCGTCCAAAGATCATTATATATAATATATATAATAATATGAGTTGAATTAGAGTTGGACATTTTGGTATGCAAGGAACTATCCAGGTTTTGTACATTTTTATGTTTTAATATATTCAGATAAACCATTTGTATGAATTTTATGAACATCATGCATGTGACTCTCAAGGTGCATTATTAGCTAGTGCTCAAGCTGTGGTGATTTCATACAGGAGCTTTGGAAATCTTTTGTCATCACAAATAACTAACCCCAATAATGTTTTCAATATAGAAATTATGAGATATATTACTGTTTCATTCTTCTGCTGATGCCTTAAAGGTTATTATACCAGGTAACCAGAAAGTTCTGCTTTAATGTCTTTTCTACCACAATTGCAGATAAAATAGAAACTTTGCCAAAGTAAGGTATAAGCACATTGCAACCTCTTGCTTTCAAATTTAGTGTCCTTTCCTTTCCTTTGCAATGTGTATGTTTGTAAGCACTCTATGTATATACTGTATACTGTCTTGCAATTATGCAATGTCAGTCAAAATCTGTTAAAACGGTCATTTTAAAGTATTAATAAAATTCCACAAATTATTGTACTATAAACATAATGGAAACATCCCGTTGTCTACTCTGAGGGTGTTGAATGGTGCCCCGGAGAGTGTGGTGATGGTGTCACATCAATATGGTTGTCAGTTTGACTGGTAGTCAAAACACAGACACACACACACACACACACAGTTGCAGGCAGTTGGCCCGTCTGTGTTTGGTTCAAACGATGCTCTTTATCTCATTGAAATCATTTCTCAGCCAGATGAAGAATGACATTAACATGTGGACATCAGTCTAACTGCAGGGGAATCCTTTCTGAGTCATCCCACAGTGGAAATTACCGGATTATCAGGAAAACAAATGGGTTCCACAGGCTTTGATGAAGCTTGATACACGGTGTACATTTGTACACACAAATTCCTGCTGGAGACGGAATACAACCAGATTCATTGTATGTGGCTGGTTAAAACTTGTTCTCCAGGGTGATGGAAACACGAGATAAGAAAACATTTCTTCTAGAAGGGAATTTTTTTTACAGTTGTTTCAAAGTTGACTGCTTAAACCAGTTTTGTTTTTTAAAGAGTTGAGAAGACATGGGAATTTAGCTGTAACTAGATGTAACTATTTTTATTTGTTTCATGGTGGGAGCAGTTAAATTTTCTTCTCAAATCACATCAAATGATGTTATTCTTCACCCGAGTATTTTGCACGCGAATCAGGAGGAAGCAACATCCAAATGGGGAAATACATCCCAAATGCATATTCATTCCTAAGAGACTTACATTTTCCTTATGATAGTAACCAATATTGGAGCCTTCACTTCATCTAATCAGCTCGTATAGACATTCTGAATCCTACCCCCTGTGCTATGTGAGAGGACTCATCCATTTATATTCA
>JAPMUY010006410.1:435000-458474 GCA_026901105.3 Galaxias olidus
CACACACACGTTTTCATCCATGTAAACTCACACACGTAGCATACATCCTTAGATGTGGCTTGACGTATGCCCTCGTACACACAGATACAAAAGACCTTATCTGTTCAGATTTCTATCCATGATTCCCAGGTTATTTATACCCCCGTTGCTCACTCGACTTGTTATTCTCCCACTCTCTTTCCCCCTTCTCCTCTATTCCTCCCCATTCTCCGTCTCAGTCTAATGGCCAGAGTTAATTGGCTGATGTCTAATTGCTACTCATTAGCTTGAGTAACCAAACATGTAAAATGAAGCAAACAAATCCTCCTTCCGCTCTCTTCCTGTGCAGTCTTTCTATTCCCGGTTCCCCCGTCCCTCTCTTTCTCTCTGCACGTCTTCCTGCACATTAGGCCCACTTTGTTTATCTGTTTATCAGCCAGTTCCTCACTCTCCTCACCCTGTATCTCTGCCACCTTATCTCTCTCCCTATCCCTTTCTCATATCACTCTCCCCTCTTGCGCGCACACACACACACACGCACACACACACACACACACACACACACACACACACACACACACACACACACACACACACACACACACACACACACACACACACACACATATCTACCTCGCCCATATTCTCTTGACACTCTTGGCAGGGTCTCTATGTTTGGGTTACCCCCCAGTCCTCCACACTATTTAATCTGTCTTAGAAAAACCCCTGGAATTTAATTCCTTTCTCAAGGCAGAGTGCTTTACTGGCATGGCAGCCAAATCCATACAGGAGGAGTGCATCAAGCTTTAAAATGGACATCTGAACAGCGAGGTAGTTGAGCCAAAGTGACGTGATATATAGGGCACACTGTATCACTGGGGGGGGGGGGGGGGGCTGCTATATCAACAGAGAGACTGCTGCTGCTGCTGCTGCTCCTGCTGCTGCTGTGTAGGTCCCCGGGGATGGCGACTAGGGGAACAACAGGCCCTGGGTGGAGACACAGTTGAGATAGGAATTGGATTACACAATTCCCACTCACATGAGCGGGTGTTAAAAAACAAACAGACACGCACAAACACAAAATACACGCACCTGATAACATCAGAAGGTTCTGAGCTACCAAAAGCTTTGCACTGACATTGAATGTGAGGATGTAACTTGCCGTTGCTCATACAGTACGCACAGACACACAGACTCACAGGGCTGATGCTTACTGCTGGGGAGTTTAGGGCGGATGCATACTTGCCAACCTTGAAACCTAAAAAATCGGGAGGATTTCCAAACAACATCGATTCCCTATACAAAAAAACTGTTTTGATAGAGAATTGTGCCAATGAAAATCGGGAGTCTCTCGGGAAAATTGAGAGGGTTGGCAACTATGGGCGGATGGGTGGCTCACATTATGACAGATCAAATGACTTTAACTTTCTTTGATGATGTGCCATTTAAAGACTTAAAGGCAGCCAAGAAAGAAAGAAAGAAAGAAAGAAAGAAAGTAAAATGAAGGCTTAGGGTTGGGGCAACTCAAAAGAGTGATAGAGGGTAAGGGTGTGGGAGGAAGACGGGAGTCACAGCAAGAAAACGAAAAGCAGATGGATGGAGAAAGAGAGGTGTGGGCGACTCACCCCACGAAATGGTAGTCATGGTAACAGATGGAAATGACTGGATGAAGGAGGAATAAGGAGACTTTTAGATCGAGAGGGCAAATACATAAAGACCCAGCTGCTAATGAGGTTCGGCGTCAGTGCCTGGAGTGCTTTTAACCACTTACATGGTATTAGCCACTTCTGGTCTCCGCTCCTTTAACTATCCTCCCCACCATGTTTTCCAGTTGCACCTGTCTTCTGCCACTGGTTCATCATGGTTAAAGGTGTACAGAGACAGAGAGAGAGAGAGAGAGTAAGAGAGTAAGAACAAAGTAAAAAGTAAGTAACAACCCTATACCACAATACCACAAAACACTCTCTCTCTCACACACACACACACACACACACACACACACAAATACACACTCTCAAGAGTGCTTAGGAATCATGTAAGGTGATGAGTGGCCTGTATGAGACTTAAGCCCCTATACAACCCACGTTCCACCTGGAACATATACACACGCACGCACGCACGCACGCAACGTATTTTGGTAGAGTGGCACCTGCTTGCATGTGAAAGTGAATGTGCTTTAAGTGGGGAGAGGTGTCGTGCCGGTGCTCCAATTCTAAAACAGACAAGGTCTGCGTTTGGACAGTGGCTGCTGCCTCAGGCCAAGCTTTTAGTTCCTCTCCTCTCAATTCCTGGCCTCCTTCATCCTTTTTTCTCTTCACTGCACTCTACCTCTTCTGTCTATCTCTGTCCTGTGTGGCTTTCCCTGACCTGTCCCTTAGCATTACCTACCCCCAACACCACACACACACACACACACGCTCTCAGTCCTAGCCTCGTCTCTGCCTTAGCTCGCCTCTCTGCTCTGCAGTGACAGCCAACAGAGCTTACTGTTTATGCTCATTTATCTGTCAATAATCCGCAACTCAGCTTTTTCCAAATCTCCATCTCCTTTTAAATTTGGTGCCCAGGGATAGACAGCAGGTTAAATCAACACATCTGTGTTAGTTTTGCAGCCACAGTAATAAAAAAAAAAACTACAACAATAATCATAGACTATCACTTTTGACATGGTCGGAGAGTGGTCATCGACAAGTTACTGTATTTGTGGTCTATGCAGCCTCAAACAGGTTTAAAACATGCAGGATGCTATTTGGTCCCGAATTAAACTAGTAGTATAGCATACATCGAATAATAGAAGTTCCACTGCACTGTACACTCGGTGCAAACTGTACACTGATAATTCAATAGAATGGATGACCCAAATGTTCAAAGATTGCAAATAAAGTCACGTTGAAGGTAGGCCTACAAGCCAACCACAGAACACCAGCTGTGTGCTGCAGCAAAATAATACTTTACTGTACATGAAGAACTCTATAAAAAGCACCAATTATACACGGCTATGAGCTATTATGGCAGGGAGCCCATATGCCATGAACAAGTTAATGGGGAGAGGGGGTTGACTTCGCTTACATAATTGCAAGGCCTATAAGCCTGTAATATGGCCTAGTTACAGCTACAAGTAATGCAACTCATCCAAGGATAATCACATAGTGCGGCACATAATAGATCTTGCTTGGAAGGCCAGGGATATGACAATACTTGGCTCAGTGCTGTTGCCACAACTGTATGAGCCCTGCTCCATATCTACGAAAAGTCAGTCCATTGTTACATTAACACGACTCGAAATACGACGTCACCGCATGCTGAAGAACTGCGAGAGATTTTTCTGCATCCAGCCTCTTTACCAGTATCTTAAGCACAGAAGGCAGGATCGGCAGGCTAAAAGCAACGTGTCTTCAGCGGTGGGTCGGGCAGAGTGGCCTCTTACAACTCTCTCCATCTATCTCTTTGAGCACACACATCGCCCCGTCTTTGCAGTGCTCCTCCAGCCTGTGGTGTCAGCTCCCTCCTCATGCCCTCTCTCTATCCCCTCTGTGAGCTACTCCGCTATACGTTAGCGTGTCTTTAGCACTGGTCGTGCTGTATTGAACGGAGACAGAGAGACGGGACCTATTGTAGACTGCTCTAGGACCAGCTCTTATATATTTCTGCAAGGGGGACACGAAACTAGCAATGGTATAACCCGTAACTGCAAATCAGAACAGATAAAAGTTGAACCAACCTTTACTTTATCAGTTGGGTAGCGAAATTCCTGAATCCTGCTCTTATAACAGCCTTGCATGCTTCATGAAATGCAACATATTGGAACAAATTGTTACATGCTACAAATATGACTATTTAAAAAGACAACCTATTTTTGAGGCATACTCTTTAAAAAAAAAAAAGTATCGTTTGTGTTTCTGAACAAAAATTTAAACGCCCACGGCGAATCAGCGATTTATTTTACTGTTCTGAGTCCAGCATTAGTATTCTGAACACAGGGTAAAACGCGAGGGAGGGAGAGGAGTATGAAATTAACGGGGTTGAGTTTAAAGGGAAAACATTCTCAGAAAATAATAGAGGGAAAGAGGAGAGGAGAACGAAGAGATATATTGTTCAGTTATCCCTCTCAGTTTACCCCATCCGCCTCATCCCTTCATCCCAGGTGCAGTGTTCGAGCCCATTTTACCGTCTTGGGGGAGAGGGCGGAATGTTCATTTCAACGCGTCGCATCTGAAAAATAACGCTGGATGAGAGAAGATGCTTTGAGAGGGGTGTGTAGAGACAACACTACGGTAGGGAAATGTATTATTATTATCATAATACATGTTTTTAGATATATGATGTCCGTGATGTGGGTTATTAACTGGGATGTAATAATCTGATCTGCATCACGTAGCCTACAGTGTAGGCTATAGAATATTTCAAATATGCCCCAATAAACTCAGTAGCCTGTGTCTGTTCGGTTCTACCAGGGACATTTGCATATGTATTTATCATGTGCACTGATTAAGAAGGCTATGTCGGAGTTTTTTTGTTTGTTTTTTTGTGTGCCAATTCATGTAGTGAGGGTTATGAAATGCATACCGTGTAGTGGCATATAGGCTATAGGCTATGCAGGACAGGCAATGGATAGAGCATACACTATTTTACACAAGCACCATTCATATTTCGGCTTGATTGTTCAGAGATATAAACAGCGATATAATTACTTTTTATAACATGCCGTAAAGACTAAAGGGTTTTCATTTACACCTCACAGACACACAAACATACACCCACGGACACTCACACATAGACACATACACACAGGGGATGGGCTGAAACGTGCGTAATACCTCTTCACCCACACCCCCTTATACCCCACCCCTCCTCCTCCCCGATCAAAGGCACAGTTGCTCTTGCTTCTTAAGACAGTCTTATGATTATGCTAATGTAGAAAAATCCTCATATGTAACGCTGGTCATAGAGGCTTTCACACCGGCTTCCTGACATGATGCTAGTTGACAAATGAAATAAGGGCTGCACACTCAGGCTGTGTGGATAATTGCATGTAATTCACTCCGTGTAAATATGTCCTATATGACCTGCTCTACATATATGCTATAGTTTCACTGGTTCTCTCAAAGACAGGAAGAGTGGCTCCAGTATCCCAGGATTCCTCACTGGCCTCTATCACCCTGTGGTTCCTGTGCGATGTTATAGATAATTTAGACACTTGGAGGACCAGAGCAGTAGAAAGCTTTAGCAAGCAGCACAGCAGCCTTCTTTATCTGTCTCTGTGTACATGTCTCTGACTGCATATTTATGGCGAGGTATGGACATGAACAGATGACAAGGCCTCCTCCAAGTAATATCTTCGCTAAAAGCGCGTCCAGGAGCTATTATGGGACAGCCTAAATTGGAGCAACCCGGAGGCCGAGGCACAGCAAAGCTATTACCTTTAGTCAATAGACATTAATACCCTCTCCTCAATCTTGGTCTCGTACAGTGCTGCCTCTGTCACAGCAAAACTCGGTAGCGGTTCACCGACGAAACAGCAACTATCTTTTGTAGTAGCCCTATCTGTTTACCCTTGTGCATCAGTCTGACACAGTCGAACGAGCAGAGAGCACAGATCATATCGTCCCAGACACCCATGCCTGTGGCCTCGGAAGAAACCAATGTAAAAATCTATGCCAGTGCCGGGGAAAGGGAGGTTGTGACCTCCATGAATCAGGGTCGGCCCTGGCGCTGGGTGGACGACGACTGAGAGCCCGGGTACGCTATGTCTGCAAGGAAGACTGGCATGGTATGCCGCCTCATTCAACACAACACAATAGAGGAGAAGAGACAGCCTCCCAGCATCACCAGAGCATACTGTAGGAGACTAGGGTAAAACACAGGGAAGGAGACAAAAGATACAAACACAGGGAAGGAGACAAAAGATACAGACTTCACATGAATAGCTGTTGAATACATATGACATATATATGGAGTGTGTTTATGTATGTATATATCCAATAGTATATATATATACAGTACTGTGCAAAAGTTTTAGGCAGGTGTGATGTCTTTAAAGTTAGAAAAAAAACATAAAAGGATAAATGTTAATTGTTCATTTTTTTATCAATTCATAAAATACAAAGTGAGGGAAAAGCAAATCTGTATCAAATAAACATTTGGTATGACCACCCTTCGCCTTCAAAACAGCATCCCCTGCCTAAAACCTATGCACAATAATAATATATAATATATAATTATAATATATAATATAATATACACATATATATATATATATATATATATATATATATATATATATATATATATATATATATATAGCATTGAATAATATGTAATTTCACAAAATATTAATAAACTGCAGGTATGTAGATTGTATGTAAAAATGTGTCAGCAACTCTTTTGGGGAGTTAAAATCTATCTCCTCTATCTTGTGATATATCATAAAATTATCTTAGAAGGGAATCTCTCTTCAGGTAAAAGACAAAACATGTCAGGAAAAGAATGAGAGGGTAGATTTGTGATAACTCCATGGATGAAAGTGAGACAAAAGAACCGAATGAGCACGAAGGCAGATACTAGCTGGCTCATTGAAATCTAACTGAATCATCCTATTAGTAATATCAAACGGATTAGCAGCTCATTGTCCCAAATTGCATTCATATTCAGTCTCTCAGCAAAACAGATGCCACATAAAAAATCTGCCGGAATATATTACTGTGTTTTTCTCCAGCACAGACACCTCAACTAATCAAAATGATGAATGATAAAAGGGCTTATTTGTAGAAAGAAAACAAGGGCCACTAGGAGAGTGAGCGAGATGCTGTGGGGGCGAGCAGGGAGATTGATTCAGTGATTTCAAAGTCAGCCATGCATATGTGAAGTGGGAGACGAAGAAACCTTCTAGACCTATCCAAATGTTTGATTGGAATCTAATATTAATCCAAACTGCCCAGGCCTTTAAACAAATTACATTGGAGCTGGTGCAAAGAAAATGGAAGGGCCTCAAAACACCTTGATTTGATAAGTTATTATCAAATTATCAAATTATTATTATATAACTCCTCAAATTGCCAGCCGATTTGACTAAAAACATGAATAGTTTCATATCAAGTAATATCACACAATTACTGTAAGACTGGGCTTGAAGGCGTCCACACCTCGTTGCAGTTTAGGTGGTCAGGCATTACTCCTCTTATTCCTTATTTTATAATCACTGGCCTTGATATCCATTGTTCTGACAAGCAGACCCCTAAAAAAGAGATTTATCACTAAGATTGGAGATCGCAATACGCCATTCAGGCATCTGATTCCCCTAAGTGAAGTGTGTGTCTACTTCATTTTCAACTTCAATAGTAACAGTGCACAAACATATAGACACTCCCCTTTTACTCTTTGGGTTTCCATCTCTTTTTTGGCACATCCTCAGAGATTCATCACGCTCTGGGGAGACGGGTGCCCCGGAGTGCTGGTCCAGAATCTGCTCAGACACTGCAAGTACGAATCAAACCCATTATAGGGCTCCTAAAACTCATCTGGGCTCTGACCAGCGCTGAAGGCCAATCTCGGCCCACATCATTGGTCACACTTAAATGTGTTTAGCCACGGGCTGTTATGATTGGAAGGTGACATGACTAACTGCTCCTCTCCTGCCAGGGGGGCTGGCCAATAACGTTGGTTATCTGTCTCGAGCCGACGTCATACTGGGTGAATAGTCTATGTTTGATTATAAGGGAGTGACTTCCAAGTCCCAGCTCTGCCGTGTGATTGGATATTGACCTTGCAGGTTGCCTACTCTTGTGTGTGATTGGATGGAGCTGGTATATTGTTGCCACTCACGGTACTGAGATTAGATGGTGACTTTGTGGGCTGTCCAGTTACCATTGTTCTACTGGATGGTGACCGTACCGGCTGACTGGCCCATGCTGTGATGTGTTGGCTGGCCCATAATATTGTTTACAGGCAGGACGGCAGTCAATGAGACGTCTTTGGTGAGTGTCTAAGAGCGAGCTATTATTAAGGGGAAAGATTAGTCTGCCCTCTTCTCGAGCCAGGTTTATCAGTAAATAATGAGACTGCGCAAATATTTGGCTTCTAGTCAATCGCACACCCAGTCTTTGATTACTATTGTTGCATGGCCTCCCATATTTCTTATCCTTCTCGGATGCCATCTTTGTCCCCTATCATTATCTGTCTCGCCTCCAATTTAATGTCAGTGTCTCCCTTTTCCTTTTTTTTCACCCCTTTTCCCTTTCTCTCTTTTTCTATTTCAGTCTCCGCCTCCTTGGGTTTTTCTCTGTCTGTCTGTCTCTCTCTGTCTCTCTCTTTCTTTCTCTCTGTTTCTCTCTTTCTCTCTCTCTCTCTCTCTCTCTCTCTCTCTCTCTCTCTCTCTCTCTCTTGCTCTCTAGCTCTCTTGTGCACCGAATCACACACACACACTCGTTTTTTCTCTCTGCCTATCTGTCCCCTTTTTCTTTTTGACCCCCCCTCCCCACTTTCTTTCTCTTTTCTACCTGATGTTTCCACTGGCATTTTAGACGCCCGCTTTGGTGCCAGACAGCCATTGCTCAGATTGAGATATGCTGGGTTTTAAAGTCACCCTCAGACAGATTTACTATCTACGTGGGTGGGAGTAGAGGGGGAACGTAAAGGGCCTGAGTGGGATGTGGGATTTGAGAGAGTGTTTTGATACACTAATCTGTGACTCACTCTTACAATGGGCTTAACTGAGATGGACAGATAAATGGACCTGGCATGGTTAGCCTATACTTTAGATTTCCATCTAGGCCGATTAGCTGCTCTAATTTGCCAATAGAGCAGGTTTGGTTTTTGAGAGAGCGAGAAAGGTAAACAGAGAGTGAGAGCAAAAGACAACAAGGGAATGGGGTTTTCTGTATGCGCGTGGTGTGCGCCTATGTGTGTGTGTGCGTGTGTGTGTGTGTGTGTGTGTGTGTGTGTGTGTATGCACTGCGTGTGTTTGTGTGTGTTTTTATGCATGGTGAGGGAATGTACAAAAGAGGGAGTGTGTTGTCCTGTCTCTTGTCCTAAGTGAAATACGTCTCTCCCTAATGCTGAGATTGATTGAAGGCTTGGCAGCGATATAGATTGACTCGTGAACAGCACTTTGGTAGGGAGGTGCCAGTCACAGCACAAAGACTGACACTGACATTTTGCAGAACAACATACATCAAATGATCAATAGTTCTTCTAGTTCAGGAGAATCTCATTGAAGAAATGGGACCTACTTTGCACTTACACAGCAGCTCATTGGACGGTCTTCACTGCCCCTCAATATGAAACCATCTCATTTGGCAGATAAAATTTCTCGCAAATGGACATTCTATCATTATTCGCGCAGAGTACTTCAGTGGGAAGCATTTTGTACATTAGAGTACTGACCTCTTTCTTCGTAGCTGCAGTTGTGGTTGACGGGATTGTACCATGTTTTCCCCCCAGTTACAATCCCTGCAGATATGCAGACCCTGAGAAAGTTCGGTTTGGGGCACTGACCTGCTTTTATAGACAGAATGAGTTTAAAAAATGCTAAAGAGGTCTGAAGATAGACCTCCAAGCGGCTTGCATCTGAAGACACAGGAGACCCGCCTTAAAGTTTGAGGCGACTGTTCGACTTTGTGTTCTTTTCTTCGACTCTACACAGCAGGGTGGGACTTCAGTGTTCCGCCTTCATTTATCATTCTGTTCTCCCTCGTCCTTGACCTTGTCCACCTCGCTCATTGATCTGTTTTCTTCTCGTTGTCTTTCAGGTGATGCCGGAACATTCAAAAGACATTCCAGTAATTGGCATTTGAATGCTCATCCTCAGTCTCGTCTTGAGGGAACAAGTAACCCCACGGTGTTATTCCATTGTTTCCTGTTGGCAGCCTATGACCGAGAGCAGACCCGGCCGGCACGATTCCCTGTCCCTGGCCGACTACAACAATAACAAGCAAAAAGTTATGCACTTGCAAGGGGCATTGCTCAATGTTTTGTTCCAGTTAAATCTGTGCAAAGCAGATGTAACCACACATTTATGCAGCGTTCTTCTGACCCTGGTTACTCAGTTTCTACTCTGAAAGCCATCTTTAATAGCTGGTAAAGAAACAGTTCTTCATTATCTCTATCTATGGTAAACATTCTTCCATTTGGTGTGATTTAACAACTTGAACGGCATGCTTTTTCCTTTCTCTTCCTTTTTTTGAGAGCAGGAAAGGGAGTGTCTGACCCATTCATGGGCGGTTCAGTCTGGAACGGTCTCTAATTGACCAGGCCTGAGAAGGCACCCTCCTGCTGAGATCCTCCTCCTGTTCTCTGTCGGCCCAGTCCCACTAAGCCCACCTCCCCTGCTCCCTCCTGAAAAGGTGGCCGGGCCAATCCCATACTCACCCAGGGGCCCTCCAATTGGTGAGGGCGGCGAGGGTGCGCTGTGATTGATCGACTGCTGGTGGGAGTGCGATGCAGATAGGAGGATGTCGGGGGACTGGGATGAAGACTTGTGTAAGAAGGCGCTGGTGCTGGTGGAAGAGTTGTGCTTCAACTCAAGGGGCTACAGCCAGAGTGAACGCTGCCAGGAGTTCAGCTACCTGCTAAGAGGAAACAAAGTAGACGCCGGTAAGGACGCCATTAAAAATCCATCCTTAAAAACCAAAAGACATTTCAGAGTGTATGCTCCCATGGCTACTTGGACTGCTCTGCTGTCCTCATAACCATGGGAGCCCTCGTAAATGATAAAATACTGGTTTAATATATAAAATGGTAATGGTACAGTGGTCCTGCTTTTGGTTTTTTATTATGCCCAAAAGAGCCTGTGTAAATTTGAAAAACCCAGCCACGGTTGCTACAGCAACAATTTAGGACGTGGGGGTGGTGGTGGTGGGGGACTGTTTAATTTCCTCCAGGTGCTAGTGTGACTGCGCCGTGGAGCATGGCTGGTGGGATGGTTGGGTTGTTAAGGGATTGGCATGGCCTGTTTGGAAGGGCAGCGTGCGGCCATGCCGATTGGAGGGAATGTGCTTGGCTCAGTGTGTGGTGATGTAGATTAGCCGGGCTCGGCTGCGTGTGGCACTGGGAGATTAGTATGGATCCGTGTTGAAATGTCACGCCATGCTTTTAGGCGGTAGCCCCTTATGACACTAGTGGTGGGCACACAGAGGTCTGTGTGTGTGTGTGTGTGTGTGTGTGTGTGTGTGTGTGTGTAGGTGTGTGTGTGTGTGTGTGTGTGTGTGTTTGTGTGTGCTGTCAGTCAAGGGATTGGTGTGTAAGCAGGCGTTGGTCTGCTTGATGTGGATGGGCCAGCTAGTCCCACTGGGGCTACATCACTCATGAATTGACAGGCAGGCCAAATCCCACTCATGGTGCACACACACATACACATCTCCATCCTCTCACTCACTACGCTGCAAAGATTAGCAATGGATCTTTGGAGGGATCAGTATTGAGCAAGGTGAAGCACCTGACCCAGGCAGAGGCTGACGGAAAAGGGGCGACACCGACGTTTGATCACAGTCGTGTCTCATCAATGCCCCCTTAAGCTGCCAAACTCACACCCACGCCATACACACAAGCCCACCACTACTACTACTACTTAACCCCCTCACGATCAATACTTTAACCTTTCTCGCCCCAAAACCCTCCCCTCACCAGTTCTGGTGCTAAATGATTGTCACCTTGTCGCCTCCATCTCGTCTTTTCTCTCTATCACCCGGTCCCTTGTTCTCTCTCTCTCTCCTTCCGTCACTGTCTCTTTGTTTTTTCTCCGGCTCAACTGGCTGTGTGGGTGCTGACTTCATGAACCCCCCCTTCCCCTCTCTCTCCTCCCCCTCACCCACTCCATCAGGCCGAAGTGGATGTGTAAATGTTAAGGGGGATTCAGCCAATGTGTCTGTTTCAACCTGTGCACCAATCTGTTTTCTCCCCGCTCTCTCTCTCTCTCCGCCCCGCCCCCACCGTCCTGGTCCCAGATCCCCCCGTCACCCTCCCCTCCCCCTCCCCTCCCAGCCATCGTTATCCACTCGTCCTCTTCTTCTTCCTCTGCCCTCCTTTCCTCTCCATCCCTCCTCCTGCCTCTCCGTCTCTACATCTGCTCACCATCACTTTGCTCCCCTCCGTGCCAATTTCCCCCTGGATCTCCTGGTGGCAGATTCTCTCCACATTTTCTCCTTCTCTTTCCTTCCCAAGCCCTCGCTCCTATTTCACTCTGGCCCCTTTCTTTTTCTGTGTCTTGTTTTTTTTTCTTACAGTGACAGATCAATGCTCCCCCCCACCTCTCTCTCTCT
The DNA here is from genome assembly GCA_026901105.3 of Galaxias olidus. Classification (NCBI taxonomy): domain Eukaryota; kingdom Metazoa; phylum Chordata; class Actinopteri; order Galaxiiformes; family Galaxiidae; genus Galaxias; species Galaxias olidus. The sequence goes on from JAPMUY010006410.1 coordinate 447,234, forward strand.
CTCTCTCTCTCTCTGATCATATCCTTTTGAACAAGTGCTGATTAATGACATACACAGACTGATGAATAATTCACCAGAGAGCGAGTGAGAGTGAGACGAGAAACTCAGAGAGAGAGAGGGGAGGGAGGAAGAGAGAGAGGAGTAAAGAGAGACAGAGTGAGGCAGACGCAGACAAGGAAGGAAGGAAGGAAGGAGGAGTGGGTGGGTGTAGTGGTGAAGGAGAGGACTCCGCGGCTGAGAAGAGGAAGAAGGAGAGGGCAGGAGGAGAGAGACAGCAAGGGGGGGAGGGGAGGGGGGGGACAAGCATTAGATGTTTTGAGAGAGAGGATAAAAAAAGGGGATCACTAGAGAGAAACGGAAGGCGTACCAAATTCCAGTCGAAGTACCCGTGGACTGGGGGATTGTCTTCCCACTGGCTGCTGTTGTCTCCTTAACTCATTTGCTCGCTGTCTTGTTGTCAGCGTGTTACAGATACAATTGCAGCCTCTTTTGAATGATTTAGCAGTGTTTGCTTTCTTTGTCATGCCCGCAAAAGCCACTTTGAATCGGACTGAGTGAGGAAGCTAATACTAAATAGAGACGGCGAGACAGAGAGAGAGAGAGAGAGACGGGGGGGGGGGGGGGGGGTCACACAGGAGAAGGAAACGTGTGGGGGAAGGGAGTAAGAAAGGAGGAAAGAGAGACATCTTCTCCCTGTGGTCTGCTGATGATGTGCTCCTCCGCGGCAACGATTGGTTAACCCGCAGACAGGAAGAGTGTCTGATTGGCAGGCTTCTGGTCTGGATGGGGCCAGAGCTGCCTAGCAGTCTGTTGCTGAAACGGCGTTTTTCTCTCACTCTGGCCCTTTCTCCGTCCAGATGACTCATCCCTCTTCGCTCCCTTGAGACGCCGTCCTTCAAATGGCCATGATTAAACGCTCATTAGGAGGAGTAGATGCCTAATAAGGAGGGAAGCATCATAGTGGGGGGGGGGGGGTCGTCATTCTTTTGTTGTCAGCTCCCTTTGAGATATCTAGTCCGCTAACGTTAGCTTGCGTTTAAGCTCAGCAGCTGAATGTAGGACATTGGAAGGAGGAAGGTCAATTCATGATCTGGCTTGTGTGTCCTATCCTGTTCTAAAGTGATGATGGGGGATTTGCAGGGTTTTGAGTAATGTGATTTATCTATCATGCCGCCTCTCAGTGCTCAAAGGAGCTTTGGCTGTGAGTACACTGTATAATACTCACCGTAAATGAAGATAAACCTTTTTACAGATAGGCAGAGGAGGTTACGGCTGGGCTGGATTTACATCCACATGTTGTGAAATGTGTTCCCTGTTATCCCCCCCTTATCCTGCGTTCCTCCATCCTTCATTCTGTCTCTCTAATCTCCCTTGTCCTCCATGCTGCGTGTCCCGTAGAGATCTCAGTCAGCCTGCTCTCGGTGATCGTCACGTTCTGCGGCATCGTCCTCCTCTCCGTCTCGCTCTTCGTTTCCTGGAAGCTCTGCTGGTTGCCATGGCGAGACAAGGAGGGCGGGGGCCTGAGCCTGACGTCAGGGCTGCTGCCGGGAGGCGTGGGGGGCCTGGGGGGCGGCGGCGGCGCCTCGCTCCTTCCCCCTATGCTGCAGAGGAAAGAGGCGCACTCATCCTCCTCGCTGTACCCCTCCCTGGGCCAGCCGGGTCAGCACCACCCTCACTTTGCTGACCTGGTGGGGGTGGAGGCAGGCCAGGGGATGGGCAGCGTGGTGGGGGGTCCTCAGGAGACCCAGGAGCACTCCTACCTGGACATGGACTCCTACCCCAACAACGCTGGTGAGGGGGCCGCTCACCCAAAGTCACCCAGCAGTCACCCAGCAGTCCCATGCACAGTAGCTTTACCACCCGTAGTCAGGGCCTGTAATACGATGCCTCGGTCAATATTTGCAATAGCAACATTGAAATCAATAATCACTATGTATTTCAGAGTTACACCGATTGACATAAGCAGATGTGTTTTCTGTAGTACGACCATTTTGGCGCATTCAGCAGTCTGCTGTTGTTGCATATAACCACTGAGTGGAAGCAGGTTAAACCACAGCAGAATACAGAATTCCTTCTCCTCAGAAGCTACTTTCCCTTTCCTTCTCCCTTGATCCCTAACACACACACACTCTCTCTCTCTCTCTCTCTCTCTCTCTCTCTCTCTCTCTCTCTCTCTCTCTCTCTCTCTCTCTCTCTCTCTCTCTCTCTCTCTCTCTCTCTCTCTCCCTCTCTCTCTCTCTCTCTCTCTCTCTCTCCTTCTCTTGATGGTGTTGTAGGGACGCTGAAGCTGAGCCAGACATCTCCAGAGTTGCCCCCCAATCCTGAGGGAGGGGCTGCCCAGCCACACAAAGAGCTACCCAATGCCCACTCCCAGCAGCAGGTCACAGCCCGGTCAGTAACACCCCTCTGTGTGTGTGTGTGTGTGTGTGTGTGTGTGTGTGTGTGTGTGTGTGTGTGTGTGTGTGTGTGTGTGTGTGTGTGTGGACGTAGGTTGCGAGTAATGGTGCATACCGTCATGTTGCTTTGCACTGTGCTGAACCCTTCCGTGCGCCTCTGTGTAGACCCAAGCCCATGACCCACCAACTGTCCAGCCCGGACTTCCACGGCGAGGACAAGACGGAGCAGGTGACCAGCATCGGCCAGATCAAACCCGAGCTGTACAGGCTGCGCCAGGGCGACGCGGGCGAGGGCAAGCAGGGCGAAGCCTGTGGCAAGATCAGCTTCCTCCTGCGCTATGCCTTCAAGTACGTCACACGCCTCCTCACATTCTTTGGCTGTCAAAGTGCTGTCTGGTTACGTAGAAATCCCACCCCATGTCAGACTTTTGAACATTTTGTCAGTCTTTGGTTAACACAACCGCGCTCAATACAAACATGCCCTTACATTCTTTAGTCTTTTTTTCCTCTGCCTCTCAGAATGAACACGCAATTAAGCAATCATTATGGCGATGTTGTAATTGCGCTCTCTTGTGTAAATTTGACGGTCCTCCATGGATGACTCTCTGGGCACAAAGAATAGTTGTTTATGTAAATGGTGGGTGTGGGGGGGGGGAAGATGGGAGGATGGGTCACAGGAGAGAGAAAGAGGGCGAGACAGAAAGAGAGAGAGAGAGAGAGGGGGGCGGCTAGAGGATGAAGGTGCTAGCTCGGTCCATCTGTGGCTCTTCTGCTGGGTGCCCTGCCTGCCGTCACGCAATGAAACATTACAATGGCAGAAAGTGCTGATGTTTGAAAAACACCAGAGTGAGAGGCAGTTTCGGCCATGAATTATATATGGTCAGCCACTTTAAACAGCAGCCCCTGTCAACACATAATAATGGCAGACTGGTGTTTGAGCTGGAATTATAGACAGAAAGAATCAGTGGGGCATCTGAGCAGAGAGGGGGTGGATGATGGAACTGTCTGTGTGCCCCTTTAGCATTTAAACTGTCAAGAGATCCTGTAAGTTACATTCTGCTGCCTAAAACGTCTTATAACGGTAAGGGGCGTCTTTGGGAGAGGAAGAAGCGAAGTAAGTAAATAATAGATTGAGGGAAAGAACTCAGTAATTTTTTTGTGTTTATGTATGCACCTGTGTGTTCTCGTCGGCTTGTTTTTGTGTACGCCACCTGGCCCTAACGGTGTTAACACTGTAATTCTCATGCATTTGCAGTGCCTCAATATTAATGTGACAGACCGTGGTGGGTCCGGGGATTAGCACGCGGGACAACAACGCCGATCTTCCCCCGGCCCTCTGGGCATTGCAGTTCTATTGACAGTCCTGCTGAAAGATGACACATCTACCCTATGGGAATAACAGCTGGTCTCCAGCCATTGTCTGAGGCGTTGTACTGCGAATTTCACCGATCACACTGTAATGGATATATTCTCTGCAGAATGCTTCAGGGATTGTGCAAAAAAAGAAAGCGTTTGATCTGTTCCTGTTCTTTTTTTACGAGGAAACCTGCATCTGCTACTCTGTAGGAGAGAAACAGGTGGAAAGTGTAACATGTGATCATGGCAAGCGTTTATACACAAGACACCTGTCGTTTTCAATTACGCCTAAGTACTTCATGGACTACACTGCTTGCTAGAACTGATGACTACATGTCTCAGATGGCAGCCCAGTGTGAAATAACACTGGTCTACTGTCCATTAAATAGATGTTTTTAGATGTACATGTTTTTAGTTGTGACTGTACATGGTTTTTTCATCTAAATGTTAATCAAGCACCATTACTTGATACGTCAATTCCTAATTCCCTAATTGCACTGTTTATTTCCTCCGATTTCATGTGATTGCGAATTGCTATGTTCATATTATTTCCTTAATTGGAAGTGACTCGAAAGTGTGAGCACGTTTCCTGATTGGGTATGATTGGTCGCCAACAAGCTTATCTTCCTGTTTGTTGGCCCAAATGGATTAATGACATGTGTGTCCTAGATGCTGTTAGCTACACCCTGTACGATCCCACCCCTAAAGTTCAAGCTGTACTCCCAATGGCCCTAATGAAGTGGTGACACACTCGTTAACGAGGGGAGACACGTTCTAACGAGGTCTGATTAAAGGCCTGCAAGCCATCTCCCGCTCTTAATTAAAACGTTAATAAACAGTTGGTTAGATAGACCATAGAACATGGGGGGTTCTCGCAGACATACCATAGACATCTGTACAGGCCTGTTTTTGTGGTTTTGTATGTGTATGTGTGTGTTGTTGCTGTGCTGATTAGGAGGTCCGGTAGATTGTGTTTGTGTCTGAATGTGTGTGTGTGTGTGTGTGTGTGTGTGTGTGTGTGTGTGTGTGTGTGTGTGTGTGTGTGTGTGTGTGTGTGTGTGTGTGTGCGCATGCTTATGGATGGGTGGTCAATGTGCCAGCAGGCTCAACCCTCGTGTATGAGTGTATGAAACGGTAGTGCTCTTTGTGAGACCCCGAATGACCACAAAAAAAGAGTTCTGGCTTAAGGCTTATTAATAGGCTGGCTTCCCCCAAAGGCATCTCTTGGGGGGTGCGTCTGGGCTCACTGTGCTTACACATCACATTGCTGATAGTGCCGCCAGCTGCAGCGGTGGCACACAACACTTAGTCCATGATGCTCTGTTGAGATAGAGCCACTCTTTAGGGGCCAGCATGGCCCAGCAGTCCCACACGCCTGTGTGGAAGTACCTGCGCTCTGCGGCTCCACAAGTGAAAGGAAGAAAATGTATGATGAAAAAATAGAGCTACTGTCTCCGGATGTTTGTCATGCACGGGGCTTATTTAATGTGTGTGGGTGTGTGTATTTGTGTAAGAGAGAGAGAGATAGTCTAACACGGTGTCTCTCGTCCTTTCCCGGCAGCACGGAGCAGCTGGTGGTAAAGATCCTGAAAGCCCTGGATCTGCCCGCCAAGGACGCCAACGGCTTCTCCGACCCCTACGTCAAGATCTACTTACTGCCAGACCGGAAGAAGAAGTTCCAGACCAAGGTGCACGACGGCCACCCTCCAGTCAGGCACAAAGATTTCCATAAGATTTTTTTCTCCACATTTTTCTCAACACCTCAAGTGGCTGTTGATAGACCGGGTGGAACTGAACATAAATGGCTTGAATGTTTTATTGAAATGAGTCACTGTGTTGTGTCTAGCTGTTGACTCATTACCCCGGCTCCCTCTGTCTAACTCTTTCTCCGCCTCCCCACCCCCTCTTCCGACTGTTTCCAGGTGCACAGAAAGACTCTGAACCCGGTGTTCAACGAGACGTTCCAGTTCGGCGTGCCCCTGGGGGAGCTCCACTGCCGGAAGCTGCACTTCTCCATCTACGACTTCGACCGCTTCTCCAGGCACGACCTGATTGGCCAGGTGGTGGTGGACAACCTGCTGGACTTCAGCGAGGGCACCGGCGAGAAGCCCGTCTGGAGGGACATCGTGGAGGGCACCGCGGTAAGGACGCGGCGGCCGAACCTTGGCAACACAGTGCTGTCTTTATTAACGTTGTTACAAGAACACCGGGCCTGGGCAAGATTAAGAGGGAGTAGAAAGGAAAGGCCTTTAATATTTAAAAGGTTGAGTTTTTTTATTTATTTATTGTACCATGCTGTGGAATAGCCTCCAAAGTGTTGACACTTGCAACTTTAGTTGGGTGAAGCACTTCCCAAGTTTACAAAATATGTTGACTTTACAATTCATTTACAAATGAAGAATAATTTAAATAGTATTTTTTCCCTCAGTTCTGTAAATCTATAATGCCAAGTGAGAGCTACTAAAAAGCAATGTTAATATGACAACAGTGTTAATATGGAGGATTAGGAGGGGGATGAGGGGGAGGAGGGGGAGGTGGAGGAGCAGGGGGGAGGAGGATGAGGAGGGAGTGTAAAAATAGCCTGTAAATTTGTCACCATGATCACTTTCATTGTCCTGGGGACATTGACAGATTGACACGTGATTCATTGGCAGTGACATTAGTCCCCTTTAGTCTAAACACTCTGGCACTGTGGCATCGTTCTCTGTCACTCACAGCTCGGTGAGGGAAAGCGAGCCAAAGCAAGCGTTTCTTGCTTTTGCTACATCGCTCATATTGCATGTATCCTTCCTGATCTGCCCTTTGACCCCGTGCGTGGGCATGTGTGTGTGTGCCTTGCAGGAGAAAGCAGACCTGGGGGAGCTGAACTTCTCCCTGTGCTACCTGCCCACTGCCGGCAGACTTACCGCCACCGTCATCAAGGCCACCAACCTTAAAGCCATGGACCTCACTGGCTTCTCAGGTAGGCTCCCCCCGCCTCACACCTTACTCAGCCCGTTTATAGCCCCCCTCTCCTCTCCGCGAGCCTGGCTGCTCCCTGGATCAGCTGGCTAGAGAGCCAGAGGCGTTTCACTGCACACATTACGGCCTTATGTAACTGTGTTCTGGATGCATTTACTCCAACTTAATGATCTGAAATAAACCACGGTAGCTCGTCGGACCAGAATGCATTCCTATCAAGATGTATCAGCCAAAATGTACCGTGGCCATTTGTTACCGACACAACTCCCGTAATCCCAAGCACACATCTGGTACGCTGCTGTATACAATAGTCATTCCGGGAATCATAAACGTTGTAATGCTGGTAACGTGACAAACCAAAACCCGTTAAAAGCTAATTGCGTAATCGATGCAAAAAAAACGAAACAAACAATAATGCTGATGTGATTAATAGCAAGGACTGGGGTTTCCGATGATAATTTAATGAGGAAATGCCTAACTAAGGTAATATATTATTAACTGCTCGGAGGATACGAGGATCCAGAATTACCTCAATGCCCACTCTTGAAATTACATCTTAAAATGATAATAAGGACACACTATTGCTTTTATGATGATGAGGCAAACGTAATAATGACTCAAAAGAGACTTCAAAATCTATGAAGTCAAATCCTAGATATCTATTTTCCCTGGCTACTGTCTCAAAGCAGCAGTTGGTATGGTATTGAGAACTGACGGGAATCCACGGGTGTTCGTCTTCTCCTTAACGTTTTTAATCTGGCTCTGCCAAGGTGAATGGATTTGCATGCCTTTTATGTGATACAGACAGCTGCCTGTGAGCCTAATACTTAATAGCCTCCCAGGGAGAAGCTCTCTCTCTCTCTCTCTCTCTCTCTCTCTCTCTCTCTCTCCATTTCGTTCTCAATCTCTGTCTCTCCCCCTCTCTATCTCTCTCTCTCTCTCTCTCTCTCTCTCTGCTGCACTCTTGCTCACTTCCTCTCTCTCCCCTCCCTCTCTCGTTCCTGCAGATCCGTATGTAAAGGCTTCTCTGATATGTGATGGGCGACGACTAAAAAAGAGGAAGACCTCTATCAAGAAGAACACGCTGAATCCAACCTACAACGAGGCGCTGGTCTTTGACATTCCCAACGAGAACATTGAGAGTGTGTCCATCATGATTGCGGTGATGGACTATGACTGGTGAGAGGAGACACACACACAATTTTTTTGATCATTTCACTGATGTTCCCGTGAGATTGCAACCCGTCAGAGATTTCCATCCCTGGTTCCTAACTGAAATGGTGATGACACGGTGCTGCTATCTAAACGATCCTCATTACCGTTGCAAGGCTTATTGCTTATTGACACACGCGCTCGTGAGTGTGTTTGCAGTCGCAGGTTGATGTTTACTGGCCCTGTCATCGGTGTGGGTGTGTGTAGTCCTGTTTCCGCTCTGTTGAACACCGCAAGGGACCCTGTGAGTCAGCCTCCTGGTGGACGCGTCCCGTTTTTACATAAAGGGGGGGACTCATGAATAAACATGAGTGTATGCTAATACTAATGGAAATAGTGTCTGGTGGTGAGACACAGTGTAACCCTGCCAGTGTCTCTCAGTCTGGCTCTCCCACCCTCCTCACAGGCTCTCCCGGCAGCTGTGTGTGTTTGCAAGTGCACGTCGGCATTCTGTTACGTGTTGAGACCATGATTTGGAATATCTGTAAGTGTGAAGGGTGGGCTTGCGCACACTTGTGAGTGCCCCATCGGAACACTGCTTTTGTGCTCTGTGTATTTGCGGGCTGGTTATTCAATATCCAACCCTGTGCTGCTGTATTCTTCTCCTGTGATTCAGGATTGATAGATGGGAGCCTCTCAGCCTGTTTCTCAATATACCTTCTCCGCTCTCTCCCTCCATCTCCATTCCCTTCTCTGCGCTCTTCCTCCATCTCCGTCTCCATTCCCATCTCTGCTCTTACTCCATCTCCGTTCCCTTTTCTCTCTCTCTTGCTCTCTCTTTCTCTCTCTCTCTCTCTCTCTCTCTCTCTCTCTCTCTTTATTTCTCTCCCTCTCAATCTTCTCGTTTTTTCCACATCTCCATCTCTCTTTCTCTCCGTCATTCCCATTTGTACTCCAGTATCGGCCATAATGAGGTCATAGGGATGTGTCGTGTGGGCAGTGACGCCGAGGGTCCAGGGAGAGAGCACTGGACAGCCATGCTGGCCAACCCCCGCAAACCCATAGAGCACTGGCATCAGCTCGTAGAGGTAAGGTGTGTGTGTGTGTGTGTGTGTGTGTGTGTGTGTGTGTGTGTGTGTTGTGTGTGTGTGTGTGTGTGTGTGTGTGTGTGTGTGTGTGTGTGCGTGCGTGCGTGCATGCGTGTGTGTATGTGTGTGTATATATATGTGTGTGTGTTTGTGCATGTGTGCATGGATGTGTTTAAGAGGTGTGTGCGTGTTTACGAGAGAACGAGAGAAAAAAGAGAGAGAGAGAGAGAGAGAGAAAGAGAGGGAGAGAAAGAGAGAAATTGCAAGCTTGAGTTAGGCTCACACTAAAGGTATGTGCTCTTTTTTTAACCAATTGTCTATTAGCCTCTTTTGCCTTGGTACCACAAGAATATCTGGTTGGTTTAGTTTTCAGGGAAAACTAAAAACTGCTGTTAGAACACCATTTAGTCTCCTGTGCACTGCTGCATTCACAACTGAATTGCCTACTTTTTTTAACAGGAGAAACTGATGAGCAATTACGTGTCAAAGAGTTCCACGGTGTCCCCCAAGCCGAACATCGTGGTGGACAGTCCTCACTCGGAGTAGACCCGTGAGTCCTCAACACTTTTCCACATTCTCTGTGAAAACGCAAAGATCGGAACACTGAATGTTTATAGATCCTAGTTCAGACACAATTCTACAATAGTTCCACATATGAATATGTTTGTGTAGTGAGGTGTAATATGAATAGCACATTGGAAATGGTTGGTTTGACCCACATACAGTGCAGTGGACACACATAGACCCAGTCAGTAGGGGATAAACAGCGGGCCCATTAAAGCATGCCCTCAGTGGGGGGAATGTGATCCAGTAGAGTCGGAGACACTCTTAGATGTGTTCTAGGAGCTGTGAGGCAAGAACATCTGTATCATCGACATGTTCTGCTGTTACGTAATGCTCCTCCCCTCCCCCCTCAGCACACACCATATTTATATATATATATATATATATATATATATATATATATATATATATATATATATATATATAATCTCACACCCTCGCTGTCTCTCCAGCTTAATCTCCCTCTTTCCCTTATTCCCCCTCTCCTCAGGTCATTATCATCTTTCCGACACCAGACTTTGCTTTCTTTCCTCTCATCTGTGAATAATTCTCTCCATCAAAGAAATCGAGATAAGGAGACACATCCACTGCTAGCTCTGTACTACTTCTACTAATGAATCCTCCAAGTCGTGCTCGGGCATCACAAAGCTGAGGAGAACGGATTCATCACAAGCCACACATTCAGCATTAGACTGCACATCTACAAACACACAGGCAACAAACAGAGAGGTGAAGGTGTTTGTAAATCTGGTGTTTGATAAGGAATACACGTGCACCCATAATTCTGTGGATCAAACACACACTCTGCCACCAACAAACATATACAACCTACCCATCCACCCACCCACGCGTGCACACACACACACTCACACACACACACACACACACACACACACACACACACACACACACACACACACACACACACACACACAAACACATTCTGGGTAAGTAGTATGCAAGCAGTTACTGTGTGCTTCAAATTAATGCCGGTAAAAAGAGGGTGAGAACATTTTATTACCCCAGAAAAAGATCTGAGCTGAGCAAATGAAATGGTTGTTACAAACTGGACCAAAGGTTCATCCACTTGTATAGAAAAATGCTGTATGTCAAATATTTTCCTTTGCAAATATAGTGTACAGATGTGGATGTATTGTATGAGTAGTATTTTCAGCTGGACAAAACAAGTGGGGTGGATTCTCCAGACCATTGTGGATGCTGTGTGTGGGTCTAAAAGCCTCTGGATTAAGAACTTTCACTAAATTCTTTCTCTCTTAGGAGCCAAGAACAATTCAGTGGTTGTAATTGATGTCAGGAGAGGGGGAAATGTAGATGGACCAATTGAACAAAGCATGTTACGCTACCTTGAAACGTGTCCCTCTTTCTCATTGTTTGTCACCTTCATGGGGCTCATCAATATTAACTAGCTTTTATTTTTCTATGTATTTATTTGGGGGTTTGTGTATATATCTAATAATCAATAAATGAATTTATCCATACCAGTTTTCTACAATCCACTGAGGATGTGACAGTGTAAGCTCTGGGAGACCTGAACTATTGGAGTGCCCATGCACTAAGTGTGACAGGAACTATTTTGCCAAACGTGCAGACTTTACAGAGAAGGACTTTGCAGGGGACCTGTTCTTAGGACGGAATGTCTGGCTCCATTTTGAGTGCACTTACTGGATATGCTGTATCCTGCAGGGATGGATTTCTCCATTATC
>JAPMUY010006414.1:0-46392 GCA_026901105.3 Galaxias olidus
AATGTACCTCTGGAGTGTGCTAGTTAGGCCATCTCATATCTCTAGTGATTCCTGTCTCAGACGATATATTATTATCTATAATGTCCATCTGTGATGTGATTATTGCTGGTTAAAAACTTAGCCCAAGACCTTGTCAGGACTACTTGAATTAGTCAAGCTTGAAAATGTTTGAGAACCATACTAGACGCATGGGCAGAACACTTATAAATACAAATCCTGCTTAACCACGAAGGGACTCCAACCCTCAATTTTCTGATTCGAAATCAGACGCCTTATCCATTAGGCCACGTGGTCTACCTACAGCAATTCTCTTGCATCCCGATTTGAAGATACAAAGTTGAGTATTTGCAATATGAGTGTATGGTTTTCATATAGCTAAATGTTATTTTAACAAAACTAATCAACATTGGCTGGATAATGGAGAACATGCTATCCTACGCAAGCTTGTGATGAAGAGGAAATGTGCTTTTGAGAAGCCTACCTCAATCTTAAATATAGCGGCGAAAGTGTCGAAATTCCAAGTCAGATGCCTTTTCCATTAGGCCACATGGTCTGCCAAGCAATCCTTCCAGACCTTGTCAGGACTACTTGAATTAGTCAAGCTTGAAAATGTTTGAGAACCATACTAGACGCATGGGCAGAACACTTATAAATACAAATCCTGCTTAACCACGAAGGGACTCCAACCCTCAATTTTCTGATTCGAAGTCAGATGCCTTATATATCAGGCCAAGTGGTCTGCCAAGCAATCCTTCCAGTACCTCAATCTTAAATTTAGCGGCGAAAGTTTCCAATCTGAGTTTTCTATCCCCAAGTATCCTTTTTCACAGATCTTCTTAACATCACCTAGACAGCGGGCAACAAGCTTTATTAAGAAATCTGTTGCTGTGATAATTTAGACTGACTGCATGTAGTGGATATGATTGCTTTGTCTTCCACAGCTTCAAAAGCCTCAAGTGAGGCTACCAAAAATTGTCAAGCACGACTGTATTTCAAGTCATCCTGACGGGTCATTGGGTTAAGTTTTCAACCAGCAATAATCACGTCTCAGGTGGACTTCATAGACTATGATATTGCCTCTGCGAAAGGTTGCATTAGGGAAGTCAGCTGGTCTAACCTGACCGTTGGCTACAGCCAGTTGGCAAACGGTGCAATTTCTGCCAACAACATTGACTGTGAAGATGCTTGCTTTTGCAAGGAATTGAAGATTATTGTATGTCCAACAAAACAAGCCGACCTAAAGGTAGAGTGCTGCCACAGGTCAAACCCATGCCCGGAATATTCCTGTCCCGTGGTCCTCGTGATTTAAAAATGTACCTCTGGAGTGTGCTAGATAGGCCATCTCATATCTCTAGTGATTCCTGTCTCAGACGATATATTATTATCTATAATGTCCATCTGGGATGTGATTATTGCTGGTTAAAAACTTAGCCCAAGACCTTGTCAGGACTACTTGAATTAGTCAAGCTTGAAAATGTTTGAGAACCATACTAGACGCATGGGCAGAACACTTATAAATACAAATCCTGCTTAACCACGAAGGGACTCCAACCCTCAATTTTCTGATTCGAAGTCAGATGCCTTATATATCAGGCCAAGTGGTCTGCCAAGCAATCCTTCCAGTACCTCAATCTTAAATTTAGCGGCGAAAGTTTCCAATCTGAGTTTTCTATCCCCAAGTATCCTTTTTCACAGATCTTCTTAACATCACCTAGACAGCGGGCAACAAGCTTTATTAAGAAATCTGTTGCTGTGATAATTTAGACTGACTGCATGTAGTGGATATGATTGCTTTGTCTTCCACAGCTTCAAAAGCCTCAAGTGAGGCTACCAAAAATTGTCAAGCACGACTGTATTTCAAGTCATCCTGACGGGTCATTGGGTTAAGTTTTCAACCAGCAATAATCACGTCTCAGGTGGACTTCATAGACTATGATATTGCCTCTGCGAAAGGTTGCATTAGGGAAGTCAGCTGGTCTAACCTGAGCGTTGGCTAAAGCCAGTTGGCAAACGGTGCAATTTCTGCCAACAACATTGACTGTGAAGATGCTTGCTTTTGCAAGGAATTGAAGATTATTGTATGTCCAACAAAACAAGCCGACCTAAAGGTAGAGTGCTGCCACAGGTCAAACCCATGCCCGGAATAGTTCTGTCCCGTAGTCCTCGTGATTTAAAAATGTACCTCTGGAGTGTGCTAGTTAGGCCATCTCATATCTCTAGTGATTCCTGTCTCAGACGATATATTATTATCTATAATGTCCATCTGTGATGTGATTATTGCTGGTTAAAAACTTAGCCCAAGACCTTGTCAGGACTACTTGAATTAGTCACGCTTGAAAGTGTTTAAGAATCATACTAGACGTATGGGCAGAACACTTTCAAATACAAATCCTGCTTAACCACGAAGGGACTCCAACCCTCAATTTTCTGATTCGAAGTCAGACGCCTTATCCATTAGGCCACGTGGTCTACCTACAGCAATTCTCTTGCATCCCGATTTGAAGATACAAAGTTGAGTATTTGCAATATGAGTGTATGGTTTTCATACAGCTAAATGTTATTTTAACAAAACTAATCAACATTGGCTGGATAATGGAGAACATGCTATCCTACGCAAGCTTGTGATGAAGAGGAAATGTGCTTTTGAGAAGCCTACCTCAATCTTAAATATAGCGGCGAAAGTGTCGAAATTCCAAGTCAGATGCCTTATATATCAGGCCAAGTGGTCTGCCAAGCAATTCTTCCAGTACCTCAATCTTAAATTTATCGGCGAAAGTTTCCAATCTGAGTTTTCTATCCCTAAGCATCCTTTTTCACAGGTCTTCTCTACATCACCTAGATAGCGGGCAACAAGCTTTATTAAGAAAGCTGTTGCTGTGATAATTTAGACTGACTGCATGTAGTGGATATGATTGCTTTGTCTTCCACAGCTTCAAAAGCCTCAAGTGAGGCTACCAAAAATTGTCAAGCACGACTGTATTTCAAGTCATCCTGACGGGTCATTGGGTTAAGTTTTCAACCAGCAATAATCACGTCTCAGGTGGACTTCATAGACTATGATATTGCCTCTGCGAAAGGTTGCATTAGGGAAGTCAGCTGGTCTAACCTGACCGTTGGCTACAGCCAGTTGGCAAACGGTGCAATTTCTGCCAACAACATTGACTGTGAAGATGCTTGCTTTTGCAAGGAATTGAAGATTATTGTATGTCCAACAAAACAAGCCGACCTAAAGGTAGAGTGCTGCCACAGGTCAAACCCATGCCCGTAATATTCCTGTCCCGTAGTCCTCGTGATTTAAAAATGTACCTCTGGAGTGTGCTAGTTAGGCCATCTCATATCTCTAGTGATTCCTGTCTCAGACGATATATTATTATCTATAATGTCCATCTGGGATGTGATTATTGCTGGTTAAAAACTTAGCCCAAGACCTTGTCAGGACTACTTGAATTAGTCAAGCTTGAAAGTGTTTAAGAATCATACTAGACGTATGGGCAGAACACTTTCAAATACAAATCCTGCTTAACCACGAAGGGACTCCAACCCTCAATTTTCTGATTCGAAATCAGACGCCTTATCCATTAGGCCACGTGGTCTACCTACAGCAATTCTCTTGCATCCCGATTTGAAGATACAAAGTTGAGTATTTGCAATATGAGTGTATGGTTTTCATATAGCTAAATGTTATTTTAACAAAACTAATCAACATTGGCTGGATAATGGAGAACATGCTATCCTACGCAAGCTTGTGATGAAGAGGAAATGTGCTTTTGAGAAGCCTACCTCAATCTTAAATATAGCGGCGAAAGTGTCGAAATTCCAAGTCAGATGCCTTTTCCATTAGGCCACATGGTCTGCCAAGCAATCCTTACCTTGTCAGGACTACTTGAATTAGTCAAGCTTGAAAATGTTTGAGAACCATACTAGACGCATGGGCAGAACACTTATAAATACAAATCCTGCTTAACCACGAAGGGACTCCAACCCTCAATTTTCTGATTCGAAGTCAGATGCCTTATATATCAGGCCAAGTGGTCTGCCAAGCAATCCTTCCAGTACCTCAATCTTAAATTTAGCGGCGAAAGTTTCCAATCTGAGTTTTCTATCCCCAAGTATCCTTTTTCACAGATCTTCTTAACATCACCTAGACAGCGGGCAACAAGCTTTATTAAGAAATCTGTTGCTGTGATAATTTAGACTGACTGCATGTAGTGGATATGATTGCTTTGTCTTCCACAGCTTCAAAAGCCTCAAGTGAGGCTACCAAAAATTGTCAAGCACGACTGTATTTCAAGTCATCCTGACGGGTCATTGGGTTAAGTTTTCAACCAGCAATAATCACGTCTCAGGTGGACTTCATAGACTATGATATTGCCTCTGCGAAAGGTTGCATTAGGGAAGTCAGCTGGTCTAACCTGACCGTTGGCTACAGCCAGTTGGCAAACGGTGCAATTTCTGCCAACAACATTGACTGTGAAGATGCTTGCTTTTGCAAGGAATTGAAGATTATTGTATGTCCAACAAAACAAGCCGACCTAAAGGTAGAGTGCTGCCACAGGTCAAACCCATGCCCGTAATATTCCTGTCCCGTAGTCCTCGTGATTTAAAAATGTACCTCTGGAGTGTGCTAGTTAGGCCATCTCATATCTCTAGTGATTCCTGTCTCAGACGATATATTATTATCTATAATGTCCATCTGTGATGTGATTATTGCTGGTTAAAAACTTAGCCCAAGACCTTGTCAGGACTACTTGAATTAGTCAAGCTTGAAAGTGTTTAAGAATCATACTAGACGTATGGGCAGAACACTTTCAAATACAAATCCTGCTTAACCACGAAGGGACTCCAACCCTCAATTTTCTGATTCGAAGTCAGACGCCTTATCCATTAGGCCACGTGGTCTACCTACAGCAATTCTCTTGCATCCCGATTTGAAGATACAAAGTTGAGTATTTGCAATATGAGTGTATGGTTTTCATATAGCTAAATGTTATTTTAACAAAACTAATCAACATTGGCTGGATAATGGAGAACATGCTATCCTACGCAAGCTTGTGATGAAGAGGAAATGTGCTTTTGAGAAGCCTACCTCAATCTTAAATATAGCGGCGAAAGTGTCGAAATTCCAAGTCAGATGCCTTTTCCATTAGGCCACATGGTCTGCCAAGCAATCCTTCCAGACCTTGTCAGGACTACTTGAATTAGTCAAGCTTGAAAATGTTTGAGAACCATACTAGACGCATGGGCAGAACACTTATAAATACAAATCCTGCTTAACCACGAAGGGACTCCAACCCTCAATTTTCTGATTCGAAGTCAGATGCCTTATATATCAGGCCAAGTGGTCTGCCAAGCAATCCTTCCAGTACCTCAATCTTAAATTTAGCGGCGAAAGTTTCCAATCTGAGTTTTCTATCCCCAAGTATCCTTTTTCACAGATCTTCTTAACATCACCTAGACAGCGGGCAACAAGCTTTATTAAGAAATCTGTTGCTGTGATAATTTAGACTGACTGCATGTAGTGGATATGATTGCTTTGTCTTCCACAGCTTCAAAAGCCTCAAGTGAGGCTACCAAAAATTGTCAAGCACGACTGTATTTCAAGTCATCCTGACGGGTCATTGGGTTAAGTTTTCAACCAGCAATAATCACGTCTCAGGTGGACTTCATAGACTATGATATTGCCTCTGCGAAAGGTTGCATTAGGGAAGTCAGCTGGTCTAACCTGACCGTTGGCTACAGCCAGTTGGCAAACGGTGCAATTTCTGCCAACAACATTGACTGTGAAGATGCTTGCTTTTGCAAGGAATTGAAGATTATTGTATGTCCAACAAAACAAGCCGACCTAAAGGTAGAGTGCTGCCACAGGTCAAACCCATGCCCGGAATATTCCTGTCCCGTGGTCCTCGTGATTTAAAAATGTACCTCTGGAGTGTGCTAGATAGGCCATCTCATATCTCTAGTGATTCCTGTCTCAGACGATATATTATTATCTATAATGTCCATCTGGGATGTGATTATTGCTGGTTAAAAACTTAGCCCAAGACCTTGTCAGGACTACTTGAATTAGTCAAGCTTGAAAATGTTTGAGAACCATACTAGACGCATGGGCAGAACACTTATAAATACAAATCCTGCTTAACCACGAAGGGACTCCAACCCTCAATTTTCTGATTCGAAGTCAGATGCCTTATATATCAGGCCAAGTGGTCTGCCAAGCAATCCTTCCAGTACCTCAATCTTAAATTTAGCGGCGAAAGTTTCCAATCTGAGTTTTCTATCCCCAAGTATCCTTTTTCACAGATCTTCTTAACATCACCTAGACAGCGGGCAACAAGCTTTATTAAGAAATCTGTTGCTGTGATAATTTAGACTGACTGCATGTAGTGGATATGATTGCTTTGTCTTCCACAGCTTCAAAAGCCTCAAGTGAGGCTACCAAAAATTGTCAAGCACGACTGTATTTCAAGTCATCCTGACGGGTCATTGGGTTAAGTTTTCAACGCAATAATCACGTCTCAGGTGGACTTCATAGACTATGATATTGCCTCTGCGAAAGGTTGCATTAGGGAAGTCAGCTGGTCTAACCTGACCGTTTGCTAAAGCCAGTTGGCAAACGGTGCAATTTCTGCCAACAACATTGACTGTGAAGATGCTTGCTTTTGCAAGGAATTGAAGATTATTGTATGTCCAACAAAACAAGCCGACCTAAAGGTAGAGTGCTGCCACAGGTAAAACCCATGCCCGTAATATTCCTGTCCCGTAGTCCTCGTGATTTAAAAATGTACCTCTGGAGTGTGCTAGTTAGGCCATCTCATATCTCTAGTGATTCCTGTCTCAGACGATATATTATGATCTATAATGTCCATCTGGGATGTGATTATTGCTGGTTAAAAACTTAGCCCAAGACCTTGTCAGGACTACTTGAATTAGTCAAGCTTGAAAATGTTTGAGAACCATACTAGACGCATGGGCAGAACACTTATAAATACAAATCCTGCTTAACCACGAAGGGACTCCAACCCTCAATTTTCTGATTCGAAGTCAGATGCCTTATATATCAGGCCAAGTGGTCTGCCAAGCAATCCTTCCAGTACCTCAATCTTAAATTTAGCGGCGAAAGTTTCCAATCTGAGTTTTCTATCCCCAAGTATCCTTTTTCACAGATCTTCTTAACATCACCTAGACAGCGGGCAACAAGCTTTATTAAGAAATCTGTTGCTGTGATAATTTAGACTGACTGCATGTAGTGGATATGATTGCTTTGTCTTCCACAGCTTCAAAAGCCTCAAGTGAGGCTACCAAAAATTGTCAAGCACGACTGTATTTCAAGTCATCCTGACGGGTCATTGGGTTAAGTTTTCAACCAGCAATAATCACGTCTCAGGTGGACTTCATAGACTATGATATTGCCTCTGCGAAAGGTTGCATTAGGGAAGTCAGCTGGTCTAACCTGAGCGTTGGCTAAAGCCAGTTGGCAAACGGTGCAATTTCTGCCAACAACATTTACTGTGAAGATGCTTGCTTTTGCAAGGAATTGAAGATTATTGTATGTCCAACAAAACAAGCCGACCTAAAGGTAGAGTGCTGCCACAGGTCAAACCCATGCCCGGAATAGTTCTGTCCCGTAGTCCTCGTGATTTAAAAATGTACCTCTGGAGTGTGCTAGTTAGGCCATCTCATATCTCTAGTGATTCCTGTCTCAGACGATATATTATTATCTATAATGTCCATCTGTGATGTGATTATTGCTGGTTAAAAACTTAGCCCAAGACCTTGTCAGGACTACTTGAATTAGTCAAGCTTGAAAGTGTTTAAGAATCATACTAGACGTATGGGCAGAACACTTTCAAATACAAATCCTGCTTAACCACGAAGGGACTCCAACCCTCAATTTTCTGATTCGAAGTCAGACGCCTTATCCATTAGGCCACGTGGTCTACCTACAGCAATTCTCTTGCATCCCGATTTGAAGATACAAAGTTGAGTATTTGCAATATGAGTGTATGGTTTTCATACAGCTAAATGTTATTTTAACAAAACTAATCAACATTGGCTGGATAATGGAGAACATGCTATCCTACGCAAGCTTGTGATGAAGAGGAAATGTGCTTTTGAGAAGCCTACCTCAATCTTAAATATAGCGGCGAAAGTGTCGAAATTCCAAGTCAGATGCCTTATATATCAGGCCAAGTGGTCTGCCAAGCAATTCTTCCAGTACCTCAATCTTAAATTTATCGGCGAAAGTTTCCAATCTGAGTTTTCTATCCCTAAGCATCCTTTTTCACAGGTCTTCTCTACATCACCTAGATAGCGGGCAACAAGCTTTATTAAGAAAGCTGTTGCTGTGATAATTTAGACTGACTGCATGTAGTGGATATGATTGCTTTGTCTTCCACAGCTTCAAAAGCCTCAAGTGAGGCTACCAAAAATTGTCAAGCACGACTGTATTTCAAGTCATCCTGACGGGTCATTGGGTTAAGTTTTCAACCAGCAATAATCACGTCTCAGGTGGACTTCGTGGACTTCATAGACTATGATATTGCCTCTGCGAAAGGTTGCATTAGGGAAGTCAGCTGGTCTAACCTGACCGTTGGCTACAGCCAGTTGGCAAACGGTGCAATTTCTGCCAACAACATTGACTGTGAAGATGCTTGCTTTTGCAAGGAATTGAAGATTATTGTATGTCCAACAAAACAAGCCGACCGAAAGGTAGAGTGCTGCCACAGGTAAAACCCATGCCCGTAATATTCCTGTCCCGTAGTCCTCGTGATTTAAAAATGTACCTCTGGAGTGTGCTAGTTAGACCATCTCATATCTCTAGTGATTCCTTTCTCAGACGATATAGTATGATCTATAATGTCCATCTGGGATGTGATTATTGCTGGTTAAAAACTTAGCCCAAGACCTTGTCAGGACTACTTGAATTAGTCAAGCTTGAAAATGTTTGAGAACCATACTAGACGCATGGGCAGAACACTTATAAATACAAATCCTGCTTAACCACGAAGGGACTCCAACCCTCAATTTTCTGATTCGAAATCAGACGCCTTATCCATTAGGCCACGTGGTCTACCTACAGCAATTCTCTTGCATCCCGATTTGAAGATACAAAGTTGAGTATTTGCAATATGAGTGTGTGGTTTTCATATAGCTAAATGTTATTTTAACAAAACTAATCAACATTGGCTGGATAATGGAGAACATGCTATCCTACGCAAGCTTGTGATGAAGAGGAAATGTGCTTTTGAGAAGCCTACCTCAATCTTAAATATAGCGGCGAAAGTGTCGAAATTCCAAGTCAGATGCCTTTTCCATTAGGCCACATGGTCTGCCAAGCAATCCTTCCAGACCTTGTCAGGACTACTTGAATTAGTCAAGCTTGAAAATGTTTGAGAACCATACTAGACGCATGGGCAGAACACTTATAAATACAAATCCTGCTTAACCACGAAGGGACTCCAACCCTCAATTTTCTGATTCGAAGTCAGATGCCTTATATATCAGGCCAAGTGGTCTGCCAAGCAATCCTTCCAGTACCTCAATCTTAAATTTAGCGGCGAAAGTTTCCAATCTGAGTTTTCTATCCCCAAGTATCCTTTTTCACAGATCTTCTTAACATCACCTAGACAGCGGGCAACAAGCTTTATTAAGAAATCTGTTGCTGTGATAATTTAGACTGACTGCATGTAGTGGATATGATTGCTTTGTCTTCCACAGCTTCAAAAGCCTCAAGTGAGGCTACCAAAAATTGTCAAGCACGACTGTATTTCAAGTCATCCTGACGGGTCATTGGGTTAAGTTTTCAACCAGCAATAATCACGTCTCAGGTGGACTTCATAGACTATGATATTGCCTCTGCGAAAGGTTGCATTAGGGAAGTCAGCTGGTCTAACCTGAGCGTTGGCTAAAGCCAGTTGGCAAACGGTGCAATTTCTGCCAACAACATTGACTGTGAAGATGCTTGCTTTTGCAAGGAATTGAAGATTATTGTATGTCCAACAAAACAAGCCGACCTAAAGGTAGAGTGCTGCCACAGGTCAAACCCATGCCCGGAATATTCCTGTCCCGTGGTCCTCGTGATTTAAAAATGTACCTCTGGAGTGTGCTAGTTAGGCCATCTCATATCTCTAGTGATTCCTGTCTCAGACGATATATTATTATCTATAATGTCCATCTGTGATGTGATTATTGCTGGTTAAAAACTTAGCCCAAGACCTTGTCAGGACTACTTGAATTAGTCAAGCTTGAAAGTGTTTAAGAATCATACTAGACGTATGGGCAGAACACTTTCAAATACAAATCCTGCTTAACCACGAAGGGACTCCAACCCTCAATTTTCTGATTCGAAGTCAGACGCCTTATCCATTAGGCCACGTGGTCTACCTACAGCAATTCTCTTGCATCCCGATTTGAAGATACAAAGTTGAGTATTTGCAATATGAGTGTATGGTTTTCATATAGCTAAATGTTATTTTAACAAAACTAATCAACATTGGCTGGATAATGGAACATGCTATCCTACGCAAGCTTGTGATGAAGAGGAAATGTGCTTTTGAGAAGCCTACCTCAATCTTAAATATAGCGGCGAAAGTGTCGAAATTCCAAGTCAGATGCCTTTTCCATTAGGCCACATGGTCTGCCAAGCAATCCTTCCAGACCTTGTCAGGACTACTTGAATTAGTCAAGCTTGAAAATGTTTGAGAACCATACTAGACGCATGGGCAGAACACTTATAAATACAAATCCTGCTTAACCACGAAGGGACTCCAACCCTCAATTTTCTGATTCGAAGTCAGATGCCTTATATATCAGGCCAAGTGGTCTGCCAAGCAATCCTTCCAGTACCTCAATCTTAAATTTAGCGGCGAAAGTTTCCAATCTGAGTTTTCTATCCCCAAGTATCCTTTTTCACAGATCTTCTTAACATCACCTAGACAGCGGGCAACAAGCTTTATTAAGAAATCTGTTGCTGTGATAATTTAGACTGACTGCATGTAGTGGATATGATTGCTTTGTCTTCCACAGCTTCAAAAGCCTCAAGTGAGGCTACCAAAAATTGTCAAGCACGACTGTATTTCAAGTCATCCTGACGGGTCATTGGGTTAAGTTTTCAACCAGCAATAATCACGTCTCAGGTGGACTTCATAGACTATGATATTGCCTCTGCGAAAGGTTGCATTAGGGAAGTCAGCTGGTCTAACCTGACCGTTGGCTACAGCCAGTTGGCAAACGGTGCAATTTCTGCCAACAACATTGACTGTGAAGATGCTTGCTTTTGCAAGGAATTGAAGATTATTGTATGTCCAACAAAACAAGCCGACCTAAAGGTAGAGTGCTGCCACAGGTCAAACCCATGCCCGTAATATTCCTGTCCCGTAGTCCTCGTGATTTAAAAATGTACCTCTGGAGTGTGCTAGTTAGGCCATCTCATATCTCTAGTGATTCCTGTCTCAGACGATATATTATTATCTATAATGTCCATCTGGGATGTGATTATTACTGGTTAAAAACTAAACCCAAGACCTTGTCAGGACTACTTGAATTAGTCAAGCTTGAAAATGTTTGAGAACCATACTAGACGCATGGGCAGAACACTTATAAATACAAATCCTGCTTAACCACGAAGGGACTCCAACCCTCAATTTTCTGATTCGAAGTCAGATGCCTTATATATCAGGCCAAGTGGTCTGCCAAGCAATCCTTCCAGTACCTCAATCTTAAATTTAGCGGCGAAAGTTTCCAATCTGAGTTTTCTATCCCCAAGTATCCTTTTTCACAGATCTTCTTAACATCACCTAGACAGCGGGCAACAAGCTTTATTAAGAAATCTGTTGCTGTGATAATTTAGACTGACTGCATGTAGTGGATATGATTGCTTTGTCTTCCACAGCTTCAAAAGCCTCAAGTGAGGCTACCAAAAATTGTCAAGCACGACTGTATTTCAAGTCATCCTGACGGGTCATTGGGTTAAGTTTTCAACCAGCAATAATCACGTCTCAGGTGGACTTCATAGACTATGATATTGCCTCTGCGAAAGGTTGCATTAGGGAAGTCAGCTGGTCTAACCTGAGCGTTGGCTAAAGCCAGTTGGCAAACGGTGCAATTTCTGCCAACAACATTGACTGTGAAGATGCTTGCTTTTGCAAGGAATTGAAGATTATTGTATGTCCAACAAAACAAGCCGACCTAAAGGTAGAGTGCTGCCACAGGTCAAACCCATGCCCGGAATATTCCTGTCCCGTAGTCCTCGTGATTTAAAAATGTACCTCTGGAGTGTGCTAGTTAGGCCATCTCATATCTCTAGTGATTCCTGTCTCAGACGATATATTATTATCTATAATGTCCATCTGTGATGTGATTATTGCTGGTTAAAAACTTAGCCCAAGACCTTGTCAGGACTACTTGAATTAGTCAAGCTTGAAAGTGTTTAAGAATCATACTAGACGTATGGGCAGAACACTTTCAAATACAAATCCTGCTTAACCACGAAGGGACTCCTTATCCATTGGTCTACCTCATTCTCTTGCATCCCGATTTGAAGATACAAAGTTGAGTATATGAAATATGAGTGTATGGTTTTCATACAGCTAAATGTTATTTTAACAAAACTAATTTTCTGATTGGAGATGCTATCCTACGCAAGCTTGTGATGAAGAGGAAATGTCAGATGCCTTATATATCAGGCCAAGTGGTCTGCCTTATATAGCCAAGTGGTCTTCCATTCTTCCAGTACCTCAATCTTAAATTTATCGGCGAAAGTTTCCAATCTGAGTTTTCTATCCCTAAGCATCCTTTTTCACAGGTCTTCTCTACATCACCTAGATAGCGGGCAACAAGCTTTATTAAGAAAGCTGTTGCTGTGATAATTTAGACTGACTGCATGTAGTGGATATGATTGCTTTGTCTTCCACAGCTTCAAAAGCCTCAAGTGAGGCTACCAAAAATTGTCAAGCACGACTGTATTTCAAGTCATCCTGACGGGTCATTGGGTTAAGTTTTCAACCAGCAATAATCACGTCTCAGGTGGACTTCATAGACTATGATATTGCCTCTGCGAAAGGTTGCATTAGGGAAGTCAGCTGGTCTAACCTGACCGTTGGCTACAGCCAGTTGGCAAACGGTGCAATTTCTGCCAACAACATTGACTGTGAAGATGCTTGCTTTTGCAAGGAATTGAAGATTATTGTATGTCCAACAAAACAAGCCGACCTAAAGGTAGAGTGCTGCCACAGGTAAAACCCATGCCCGTAATATTCCTGTCCCGTAGTCCTCGTGATTTAAAAATGTACCTCTGGAGTGTGCTAGTTAGACCATCTCATATCTCTAGTGATTCCTTTCTCAGACGATATATTATGATCTATAATGTCCATCTGGGATGTGATTATTGCTGGTTAAAAACTTAGCCCAAGACCTTGTCAGGACTACTTGAATTAGTCAAGCTTGAAAATGTTTGAGAACCATACTAGACGCATGGGCAGAACACTTATAAATACAAATCCTGCTTAACCACGAAGGGACTCCAACCCTCAATTTTCTGATTCGAAATCAGACGCCTTATCCATTAGGCCACGTGGTCTACCTACAGCAATTCTCTTGCATCCCGATTTGAAGATACAAAGTTGAGTATTTGCAATATGAGTGTGTGGTTTTCATATAGCTAAATGTTATTTTAACAAAACTAATCAACATTGGCTGGATAATGGAGAACATGCTATCCTACGCAAGCTTGTGATGAAGAGGAAATGTGCTTTTGAGAAGCCTACCTCAATCTTAAATATAGCGGCGAAAGTGTCGAAATTCCAAGTCAGATGCCTTTTCCATTAGGCCACATGGTCTGCCAAGCAATCCTTCCAGACCTTGTCAGGACTACTTGAATTAGTCAAGCTTGAAAATGTTTGAGAACCATACTAGACGCATGGGCAGAACACTTATAAATACAAATCCTGCTTAACCACGAAGGGACTCCAACCCTCAATTTTCTGATTCGAAGTCAGATGCCTTATATATCAGGCCAAGTGGTCTGCCAAGCAATCCTTCCAGTACCTCAATCTTAAATTTAGCGGCGAAAGTTTCCAATCTGAGTTTTCTATCCCCAAGTATCCTTTTTCACAGATCTTCTTAACATCACCTAGACAGCGGGCAACAAGCTTTATTAAGAAATCTGTTGCTGTGATAATTTAGACTGACTGCATGTAGTGGATATGATTGCTTTGTCTTCCACAGCTTCAAAAGCCTCAAGTGAGGCTACCAAAAATTGTCAAGCACGACTGTATTTCAAGTCATCCTGACGGGTCATTGGGTTAAGTTTTCAACCAGCAATAATCACGTCTCAGGTGGACTTCATAGACTATGATATTGCCTCTGCGAAAGGTTGCATTAGGGAAGTCAGCTGGTCTAACCTGAGCGTTGGCTAAAGCCAGTTGGCAAACGGTGCAATTTCTGCCAACAACATTGACTGTGAAGATGCTTGCTTTTGCAAGGAATTGAAGATTATTGTATGTCCAACAAAACAAGCCGACCTAAAGGTAGAGTGCTGCCACAGGTCAAACCCATGCCCGGAATATTCCTGTCCCGTGGTCCTCGTGATTTAAAAATGTACCTCTGGAGTGTGCTAGTTAGGCCATCTCATATCTCTAGTGATTCCTGTCTCAGACGATATATTATTATCTATAATGTCCATCTGTGATGTGATTATTGCTGGTTAAAAACTTAGCCCAAGACCTTGTCAGGACTACTTGAATTAGTCAAGCTTGAAAGTGTTTAAGAATCATACTAGACGTATGGGCAGAACACTTTCAAATACAAATCCTGCTTAACCACGAAGGGACTCCAACCCTCAATTTTCTGATTCGAAATCAGACGCCTTATATATCAGGCCAAGTGGTCTGCCAAGCAATTCTTCCAGTACCTCAATCTTAAATTTATCGGCGAAAGTTTCCAATCTGAGTTTTCTATCCCCAAGTATCCTTTTTCACAGATTTTCTTAACATCACCTAGACAGCGGGCAACAAGCTTTATTAAGAAATCTGTTGCTGTGATAATTTAGACTGACTGCATGTAGTGGATATGATTGCTTTGTCTTCCACAGCTTCAAAAGCCTCAAGTGAGGCTACCAAAAATTGTCAAGCACGACTGTATTTCAAGTCATCCTGACGGGTCATTGGGTTAAGTTTTCAACCAGCAATAATCACGTCTCAGGTGGACTTCATAGACTATGATATTGCCTCTGCGAAAGGTTGCATTAGGGAAGTCAGCTGGTCTAACCTGACCGTTGGCTACAGCCAGTTGGCAAACGGTGCAATTTCTGCCAACAACATTGACTGTGAAGATGCTTGCTTTTGCAAGGAATTGAAGATTATTGTATGTCCAACAAAACAAGCCGACCTAAAGGTAGAGTGCTGCCACAGGTCAAACCCATGCCCGGAATATTCCTGTCCCGTGGTCCTCGTGATTTAAAAATGTACCTCTGGAGTGTGCTAGATAGGCCATCTCATATCTCTAGTGATTCCTGTCTCAGACGATATATTATTATCTATAATGTCCATCTGGGATGTGATTATTGCTGGTTAAAAACTTAGCCCAAGACCTTGTCAGGACTACTTGAATTAGTCAAGCTTGAAAATGTTTGAGAACCATACTAGACGCATGGGCAGAACACTTATAAATACAAATCCTGCTTAACCACGAAGGGACTCCAACCCTCAATTTTCTGATTCGAAGTCAGATGCCTTATATATCAGGCCAAGTGGTCTGCCAAGCAATCCTTCCAGTACCTCAATCTTAAATTTAGCGGCGAAAGTTTCCAATCTGAGTTTTCTATCCCCAAGTATCCTTTTTCACAGATCTTCTTAACATCACCTAGACAGCGGGCAACAAGCTTTATTAAGAAATCTGTTGCTGTGATAATTTAGACTGACTGCATGTAGTGGATATGATTGCTTTGTCTTCCACAGCTTCAAAAGCCTCAAGTGAGGCTACCAAAAATTGTCAAGCACGACTGTATTTCAAGTCATCCTGACGGGTCATTGGGTTAAGTTTTCAACCAGCAATAATCACGTCTCAGGTGGACTTCATAGACTATGATATTGCCTCTGCGAAAGGTTGCATTAGGGAAGTCAGCTGGTCTAACCTGACCGTTGGCTAAAGCCAGTTGGCAAACGGTGCAATTTCTGCCAACAACATTGACTGTGAAGATGCTTGCTTTTGCAAGGAATTGAAGATTATTGTATGTCCAACAAAACAAGCCGACCTAAAGGTAGAGTGCTGCCACAGGTCAAACCCATGCCCGTAATATTCCTGTCCCGTAGTCCTCGTGATTTAAAAATGTACCTCTGGAGTGTGCTAGTTAGGCCATCTCATATCTCTAGTGATTCCTGTCTCAGACGATATATTATTATCTATAATGTCCATCTGTGATGTGATTATTGCTGGTTAAAAACTTAGCCCAAGACCTTGTCAGGACTACTTGAATTAGTCAAGCTTGAAAGTGTTTAAGAATCATACTAGACGTATGGGCAGAACACTTTCAAATACAAATCCTGCTTAACCACGAAGGGACTCGAACCCTCAATTTTCTGATTCGAAGTCAGACGCCTTATCCATTAGGCCACGTGGTCTACCTACAGCAATTCTCTTGCATCCCGATTTGAAGATACAAAGTTGAGTATTTGCAATATGAGTGTATGGTTTTCATATAGCTAAATGTTATTTTAACAAAACTAATCAACATTGGCTGGATAATGGAGAACATGCTATCCTACGCAAGCTTGTGATGAAGAGGAAATGTGCTTTTGAGAAGCCTACCTCAATCTTAAATATAGCGGCGAAAGTGTCGAAATTCCAAGTCAGATGCCAGCACGTGAACAGCTCTGCGTTGCTTCGAAGAGCAGAGGTTTCTGGGAAAGCGCAGAGTAGAAAGCAAGTAGATATTAGGTACTATTTTGGCTGTATCCAAACAAATGAAAACGCAGATGACACAATGAACTGGAGCAGATTGGCTGATTTTCAATAGCCTTTGAATCATATTAGTGGTTTTCTATGCACTTAAGTCTTAGCTTGTACACATAGGCTGTATATGTTACAACTGTTATCTGTATTGTTTGATACATAGTTTATGTGAATGTACAGCACTTTGGTCAGCTCTGCTTGTTTTTAACGTGCTCTATAAATTAAGTTGATTTGATTTGATATAAGAAAATATGAAAAGCCGGGAGCAACCTTCGTCTTGTCGTTTATACTTTCGCGGTACATGAACGGCAGTTTCCGTGTCTGTGCTTCTTCTTCGGTTTTCTGTACATTCTGGATTACTGAATGCGACACTGCCACCTAGTGAGCCCGTTAAACTTATGTTGAAGTGTGTAGGCAAACTACTGTGCGAACGGAAGCGCCAAATGAACGTTTACATTCGCTAGCGCGCTCACTGAGTATAAACCAGGCTTTAGGCTACTATGAAGCATTTTCAAAGTGGGTTTGAGAAGAGAGCGGTTACGTTGAAGTATGTAGGCAAACTACTGTGCAAACAGAAGTGCCAAATGAACGTTTACGTTCGCTAACGCGTGCACGGAGAAGTATAAACCACGCTTTAGTTAAGTCGGTGTTAACTCCATGGAGTATGTGCGCGTTTGCGTAAAAAGGGCGCGGTTGTCAACATAAGCAGATATTTAGGCCAATGCTTTGCATTTCTGATCTCGGAAGACAGCACGTTGATACTGTCAGGATATGACTAGTTAAATAAATGTTAACGGCTAAATCTAGGCAGCGCATTGCCGAGAGTAAAGTCGTAACAGTATTCTTGTCATATGTGCATGTTTCTGCAACTACGGTTAATTTTACTCTCCCAAATTTTATTATATAACCTCTATCATTTAGAATTGCATTATGGACAGTTGTTTCATTTAATTGAAATAAAAGGATGCATAAAATAATATATCTAAGATGAAAACAATTATTATTAGGCTATTCAATTATAGCCTACACATGAGCTACTCCCTAAAGCCTGGTTTATACTTCTGCGTGATCGCGTCAGCAAATGTAAATGTTAATTTGGCGCTTACGTTCGCACAGTTGTTTGCCTACATACTTCAACGCAAGTTTAATGGGCCCACTAGGTGGCAGTGTCAAATTCAGTAATCCAGAATGTACAGAAAACCGTAGAAGCAGCACAGACACGGAAACTCACGTTCATGTCCTGTGAAAGTAAAAACAAAGAGATCAAAGGTTGCTCACTGTTTTCATATTTTCTTATATCAAATCAAATCAAGTTTATTTACAGAAAACGTTTAAAAAAAGCAGAGCTGACCAAAGTGCTGTACAATATATGCATATACAGTTTATCAAACAATTCAGAAAACAGTTGTAACATAGGACTATAGCCTATATAAATAGGCTATACTACAAGCTAAGTGCATAGAAAACCACTATTATGATTCAAATTTAAAATCAGCCTATCTGCTCCAGTTCACTGTGTCATCTTCGTTTTAATTTGTTTGGAGACAGCCAAAATAATACCGAATATCTACTTGCTTCCTACCCTGCTCAACCAATCAGCGATTGTTTGACGCACTGAGAAGACACTTCGCGCGACGGGCTGTTGGGATTTGGGCGAACTCCCCGTCAACACTTTCGGCTGGCCTCGTGAGCTACGCTTTCCAAGATACCCCTGCTCTTCGAAGCTACGCATAGCTGTTTACGTGCTGCTTCGCAGAAGTATATACCAGGTTTACAGCATTAGGGTGCTTAACATGGAGTTAACCACGAACATAAACTGCTCAGAGCAGTTTAGAAATGCAGCATAAATTACTAACATACCTCGGGTAAAATTAACCCACCATTTATAGTATGGGTTAATCGGGAAGTTAACCTCGACGTTAGTTACTCCCGAATTTACCGTAAACCAGTTACTTCGCTTCGTAGTATAGGCCTCTGTTGTCCTGTTTTACAGAGTGAACTCAGTTTAATCTGTACTACAGTGTGTCATCACCAACACTGCACCACTCATAGCCAAGCATTCCACACAGACCGCTATATTGCCCGTCCATCATTTTATAACAGTTCACTCCTACATTTCAGACACAAGAAAGTTTCTCCTTACGAGATCTATTTTCCTTCAACAGCAGAGTTAATGGTAGAAGGGGGTCTAATGGTAAAAAAAATCAGGTACGGCATGAAATAATGTTTTTGTGACTAAGATTGTCCGATATGTATTTTGAATAATAAAACCTGGCAACTTCAAGGACATGATAGTGAATGAAGAAAGGCCTTTCTTCAGTCGCACATAGGAAAAAATACCGACTTGGAATTATTCCAAGAGCTGATAAGCACTAAGCATTATCAAGAGATAGCAATAAATTCCTTCAACACTGAAATCAAGTAAATAATCCAGTCTGTTCCCCACAGTGTATCGGGACCAGACAAATAACCAGTAAAAAAAACTCAATAACATGTTTAGTTAGACGTTTACAGCATGAATTTGGCCATTTACAATGTTTGCGGACATGTTGGCTTAAAACTCAAAAAGGTGCAGTGTTCTGTAAATCCTTTAACAAGGTTGAGGGTGATTTAATGTATACAATTAGCACACGCTGCCATAACCAATTAATGATTGATTGCTAAAACATTAAGGCCACTATCTTGTTAGCATCACTGTCAATTAAAAAGCTAGAGCTTCAAAAAGAATATTGCAGAGAACACAGAAATATTAGTGAAATACATTATTGGCATAAAGGTCTTGCTTTCTGACTGCAGAAATCTTAGTACATGTGTTGCCAGTAGTTTTAACAATGTCAGGTAAATTACAGCTAACATTTTATAAATCTTCTTAGGCGTTTAGCTTACTGGAGAAAGCAAGTTTTTACATTTGGTACCTATAGCAACCTATTTTAGTTTAATTACACGTATTCAGGCACCTTATTTAAACAACCTATGGCCCAAAGGATAACATCCAAGTGCCTACAAATCCTTAAGTTGTCCAAGACTCCGTTGTTGAGCAGCAAGAAAACGAATAGTCCAACACTAGGCTACTTCTTTATATGTAGGTCATGCCATTACATTAAAGGTCATTTCTGTCATGCAAATTGTCCATTTCATACAATATTTATACTAATTATCCATTCACCAAATAATAAAACTGGGAGGTGCTCTAATAACAGCACTTTGATTAAACTGAATCTAGGTATTATTCTAAATTGAAAGAAGGCACTATCACTGTCAATATTTAGTACATCAGACAGAATTAGTTTAATGTAAAAATGTAAAATAAATTACATCATTGGGGAGTTTGATAAATCCTAATGTTTAATGAAATGGCGACAAAGATCAAGAAAAAGGTATAGTTAAATTACATAAACGTGAGAAAATATTTGTATGTACTTAAAACAAGTATGTTCAACTGTAATACAATCCCAAATATTTGCTTTTACCTATTTGCATTAACTTTGAGCTTTGCCGAGTGAGAAAAAAATCATGATAGAACATGGCAAACAATGAAAGGTGTACTGTTCCTTCAGAAAAAATAAACATTTAAAAAGGGGAAAAACAATTACTTCTATCTTTAACTATATCCCTCTGCTCAATCAAACTGAAGTCCAAAAGTATGTGCCCAACACATGAGAAGCCTAACCCTGTGGTCTAATCAAGGTTTCCATTTGGCCTCCTCGTGAGGGTTGGTGATTTCTTCTCATTATATTTTTTTGTAGTATATTTTTTGTTGGTTTTGAAACCCTCTTCAATAAACTCATACTGCATAAAGTTCGTAGATCTTCTTGGCGCAATAGGCCAGGGCGGCCAGCGCTATTGTGTTGTGGAGTCTTTTTCTATGGATGTCATCCCTGCGCACCAATACCACAGGTGTGGAGGATGTGAGTGTGTGCAGGGGCAGCCGTGAGAGTTTTTGGCTGTCATATTCCACCTGGTACTTACAGCACGGATCAAACTGCCAGGAGATGCCATAGAGGGTAGAGCAGGCAATACTGAGAGCACCAGCAGGTAGCGCTACATAGCGCGAGTATTCTGGTGGCAGTGAAAGTGGTGTCAGAAGACAAGCAACTCCAGACAACACCGCAGTCTTGTGCAGGCAGTTTCCTACAGCAATCCAGCGGGCTGTCTCGTCACCAATGCGCGTAGGTTCGATTACAATATATTTGTATTGGGCTTCCAAAGCCTGTTCTAGCTCATACTCAAACTGGTCCTGTGCATTTTCTCCATTGTAGATCTCATGCACAATGTAGCAGTCTGTCGCCGCCATCACTCCCCTGTGATATAGGGAAGGAGAAACAAGGATTACAACTGAATTCTTATTGAGGTTTTAATAGTCAAACGGTTGGCATTGTAGCTAAATGGGAAACGGTCATTACTCAAAACCCACCAAAATGGATGTTAAAAGTATCTGAACATGTCAGAACAACTCCGGGAGACATGGAAATAAGTGTACTAAAAATACTGAACTATTCATTTAAAATTGCCATTGTATGGCCAGTGAGATTTTCAGAGCATTCAAGATGCTACATGTTTTATAACAAATAAATCAAATGAAGGAATTAAATGTCCAATGTACATTTTGGTGCCTACAACCAATCAAACAAAAAACACTAATATTTCGGAAACTTCATAAATAATTTACAACAGCTTATATAATGTTGCCCCAGTTGAATAGTTTCAATGCAATAAGACATACAATATCCATCATTTGAAATTTCCTGAATAGTGAAAAAAAAAAAGAGAATGTAATGAATCCTAACGTGTCAATGTGAAATAATAGTTTTAGAAATTTGCGTACAATACACTTAGTGTACCCACAAAAGGTATTTGCACCATAAAATGCAGTTGTTCATAATCAGTATTGATACATTTTTTGCAAACTTTTAAGACTGTACTTTCAACAAGGGGGTCTAAGAAAACAACATTGTCTATGGTCTATGTGGAATTGCCTTGGAATGTAGACTTCCAAAACACAAAGTCACAATCACTCCTAATTATACAAAATATTTTAACTGCCCCCTTTTGTAAAGATTTCTGGCAGGCATTAACACATTTCACTATAGGGCAGCAACAAAAAAATCGATGAAATCGATTATAAAATGAGTCTGCAATGAATTTCATTATCAATTCGTTGTGCCTATGTTGCCACACGCTTTGTCGTTGAGCTGGCTACGTCAATTTGAGAAAGTAAAAAGGTTACTCTCGTCTATCTATTAGTAGGTTTTTGCTCGTGACTAACATCTGTAGTAGAGCAGAGGGATAGCTATCTAGCAAGCTAATTAACACTGCCCGATCCAGCTTGAATGGTCTATTACAGTGGTTCACAGCATTGTTTGGGCCAGCGCCCCCCTTTTCCATTATCCAGGTGATAGAGAGTTGTGAATTAGAGGATGGAGAGAGTTCCATCATTTTAGGTGCTGCCCTAGAAAATGCACCCTCCCCAAAATGCGTAAGTTTTGCTAGGGGAATGACCAGTTGCCCATCTGAGGAGGAATGTAATGTCCGGGTAGGATGGTAGAGTTGGATGAGTTCAGTGAGGTAGGGAGGAGCAAAGTTATGTAAAGCTTTGTAGGTGAGGATTTGGGAGGTGATGCGCTGGCTAACAGGAAGCCAGTGAAGGTTAAAGAGTACAGGGGTTATGTGCTCAGAAGATTTGGTTGAGGTGAGGAGACGAGCAGCATAGTTTTGAACCAGTTGGAGTTTATGGAGGGAGGTTGCGCTGATGCCGAAAAGAAGTGAATTGCAGTAATTGTGTGTGTGTGTGTGTGTGTGTGTGTATATATTTGTGGGAAATTTAAATAAAAGGGTGTTTCCCAAGGAAAACTATGGTGTCTGTGCCCAGAACCTCGCACACTTATCCAACCTCAGCTTTATTGTGCACAAGTATTATTAGTCATACAATAGCATTATATATTAGGAATGTTAACGATTAATCAATTAATCTAATATTAAGAATTTAATCGATTAAGAGTCCAGCCAGAGCCCAGACTTGAACCCGATTGAACATCTTTGGAGAGATCTGAAAATGGCTGTGCACCGACGCTCCCCATCCAACCTGATGGAGCTTGAGACGATCTGCAAAGAAGAATTAGAGAAACTGCCCCAAAATAGGTGTGGCAAGCTTGTAGCATCATACTCAAGAAGACTTGAGGCTGTAATTGCTGCCAAAGGTGCTTCAACAATGTACTGAGTAAAGGGTGTGAATACTTATGTACATGTGATATTTCTTTTTTTTTATATATATATTTGCAAAAAATTCAAAAAACCATTTTTCACTTTGTCATTATGCGGTATTGTGTGTAGAATGTTGAGTAATTTTTTTTTATTTAATCCATTTTGGAATTAGGCTGTAACATAATAAAATGTTATTAAAATGAGTCTTTACCCCAAGTGAAGGAGTTCAAGTATCTCGGGGTCTTGTTCTCGAGTGAGGGGAAAATGGAACGAGAGATGGGCCGGAGAATTGGAGCAGCGGGTGCGGTGTTGCAGTCGCTTTATCGCACCGTTGTGACGAAGAGAGAGCTGAGCCAGAAGGCAAAGCTCTCAATCTACCGGTCTATCTTTGTTCCTACTCTCACCTATGGTCATGAAGGGTGGGTCATGACCGAAAGAACGAGATCGCGGATACAAGCGGCGGAAATGAGTTTCCTCCGGAGGGTGGCTGGCATCTCCCTTAGGGATAGGGTGAGAAGTTCAGCCATTCGTGAGGGACTCGGAGTAGAGCCGCTGCTTCTTTGCGTAGAAAGGAGCCAGTTAAGGTGGTTCGGGCATCTAGTAAGGATGCCACCTGGCCGCCTCCCTAGGGAGGTGTTCCAGGCACGTCCAGCTGGGCGGAGGCCGCGGGGCAGACCTAGGACCAGGTGGAGGGATTATATCTCCACACTGGCCTGGGACCGCCTTGGAATCCCCCAGTCAGAGCTGGTTAATGTGGCCCAGGAAAGGGAAGTTTGGGATGCCCTGCTGGAACTGCAACCTCCGCGACCCGACCCCGGACAAAGCGATGATGATGATGATAATAAAATGTGGAAAAAGTGAAGGGGTATGAATACTCTCCGGATGCACTGTATGTGATCTGTGCGTTTAAGAAGCATTTGCTTATGAGTGACGTCATCACATTGCTGCTGGGAGACGCTAGTTTCTTGTTGTAGGACAAAGGCGTTTTCTGTGATCAAACAGGGAATGCTCCGAATTTGTGTCACTTACTAAACTTTTATTAATAAAAACAAATTCATACATTCAGTTTTTCTAAAGAGTTTTAGTGTCGAAAAAAGGTTTTTAATTTTACAGAGTTGATACTTGTGTAGCCAAGTGCCTTCTTCAAAAACCTCAAACCTCCTATGGCCAACTTTGACATTAGTTTACTTCTTTATCGTGGGAAATATAACGGATATGTTGCAACAGATACTTTGAAAAACTCACTGCCTTTATAGTTATATGGGCGTTTACCTAAATTAAGGCTACAATATTAAAAACGTGTACTCTGAAAACCACAAACGTATCAAACGAGTTAGCTTTTTTAGGACGCGGTCCCAGGCTACAAAAATTCTACGGCTCCAAACGACAGAAAGCCTAGGTACTGCTTGCAATTGCGTTTGTACACGCATAATCAGTGCCAGATAATCACTGGGTTGAAAACACATTTCAAAACATGAAAATGTATGTCCCATGCAAGATCATTGCTCAATATTATTTGTAGGCCTACATGTCTGCTTATATAGGCTATAATGCGGTAATGAACAGGCATACTCTCTCGTTGAAATACTATCATTTTCCCTGACTCCCCCCACAGTTCTAGCCCAATCGATCTTGCAAAAGTCAAAGCTCTCTGCCCAAAAAACTCCTAAATTATATTTAATTTATAATGATGATTTGGAATTTTTAGCTGTGTAATTCCACACGACCTTTGGAAGTAGCCGATCTGCTCATTTCTGCAGTCTCAACGCAATCTTTAAAGAAACCAAGACTTCAGTAGACATAACAAAAGATGAAAGGAAAGGTTCAACTTTTCTCACGGCAATTGATAGGATACCTCAAACTCGTATCATGCACATTAAGTTCTTTATTAGCAGAAGTATTTTAAATGAAACTCCGCTAGGTAGGCCTACATTAATATAGCCTTAACAAATTAATTACTTTGATACATTCTTGACTGTTGTCGGGTCATTTTATGTAACAACTAGCTTGGCACAGATAATGTTACCAATGCATCACTTACATTTACAACCAAACGACAGCTAAAGTTTAAATATAATGTGTTATAGGCCTATGTAATTGCAGCCAAACTGACTGACATAACCATACATAAAACACAAAATATATGTCTCGCTTCATGGATTTTAATCAATGCGACTGAATTCTAAACCAAAACAACCTTGCTAGCAAGCTGTGGAGTTTGTGTTGGTTTTGCCACTTTCCTGAAAAAGTGAAGGCACGGAAAACTTTGAGGGAGCAGATCTTCCTCTGCCTAGGATCAATTTTTTTTTCTTCCTGAGAATCTTCCAAAGGCATTGGACTAGTCAGAGTTGAAAGGCCCCGAGCAACAGATTTAATTTAGGTTAGTAGCGACTCAAATAAAGTATATCATCATCATCATCATCTTCATCTTCATCCGCTTTGTCCGGGGTCGGGTCGCGGAGGTAGCAGTTCCAGCAGGGCATCCCAAACTTCCCTTTCCCGGGCCACATTAACCAGCTCTGACTGGGGGATTTCCAAGGCGTTCCCAGGCCAGTGTGGAGATATAATCCCTCCACCTGGTCCTAGGTCTGCCCCGCGGCCTCCGCCCAGCTGGACGTGCCTGGAACACCTCCCTAGGGAGGCGGCCAGGTGGCATCCTTACTAGATGCCCGAACCACCTCAACTGGCTCCTTTCTACGCAAAGAAGCAGCGGCTCTACTCCGAGTCCCTCACGAATGGCTGAACTTCTCACCCTATCCCTAAGGGAGATGCCAGCCACCCTCCGGAGGAAACTCATTTCCGCCGCTTGTATCCGCGATCTCGTTCTTTCGGTCATGACCCACCCTTCATGACCATAGGTGAGAGTAGGAATGAAGATAGACCGGTAGATTGAGAGCTTTGCCTTCTGGCTCAGCTCTCTCTTCGTCACAACGGTGCAATAAAGCGACTGCAACACCGCACCCGCTGCTCCAATTCTCCGGCCCATCTCTCGTTCCATTTTCCCCCTCATTCTAGAACAAGACCCCGAGATACTTGAACTCCTTCACTTGGGGTAAGGACTCATTCCCTACTTGGAGTAGACAATCCATCGGTTTCCTGCTGAGAATGGTTCTCAGCAGGAAATAAAGTATATAGCACGTATTTTAAATAACAAATCGTTGACTGATTGCTTATTCCACTTAAGGTCACATCCGGACAGGGGTTTACTTCAAAATTAATCAAAGTTTGACCATCAAAAATTATGGGAACAGGTAGGCAATTTAACTTGAAGACTAGGAGCACCACAAAATTGATGCCCACCTAAATATAGAATTTTTAAGGATGTCCCGTGGCAACCACCACAAGAGGCGGGTTTTGAAATTACAATGACGATATTAACAGTAGAAATATGGAAAGACTGAATTGTCAGTGTTTTAAGAATATAAGCTTAAACCAGTTCGTCACTAGTTTGATATTAAATAACTTTAAACAGTTCAATAAAAAAATAAGTTAAGGATTATTTAATGCAAGAACAAAACCTACGCTCTTTGGAAGCTAACAGTGAATTAGCAAGAGCTCTATAGATAAACACTTATGTTGTGAAACTAAGTTTTAATTTAGAATGACTTGAGACTCAGACCAACAAAAACGTTACATTTGGGTCGATTCAAACTGTTTCAAAACGCTATGCAGAGCAGTTTTCTTCACTGCTGCGTGATTGTGCATCTGTTATGACTACACTGTAGCTGTTGGGTTTGTCTTGCCTACGTGTCGTTAGAGCCAAAAATAATCTCTGCCTGATTTACATTGTGTTGATGTGTATTGGAATTACACGCTTTTTTTCCAGTTTTAACCAACCCCCAGTGACTCAATAAACGGAGTTGCACATTCCTTGGTCTTCAGTGAGGTTATTGGATGAGGAGTTATCTGTCTGCGAATTTATGCAGGGCGCATAAAGCCTGGTTTATACTTCTGCGTGAGCGAGTTAGCGAATATTAACGTTCATTTGGAGCTTACGTTCGCACAGTAGTTTACCTACATACTTCAACGTAAGTTTAAAGGGCCCACTAGGTGACAGTGTCGCATTCTGCACTCCAGAATATTAAAAAAAAAAACGTAGGAGAAGCACAGACACGGAAACTCCCGTGCATGTCCCGCAAAAGTATAAACAAAGAGACCAAAGGTGAGGGTGCTCACTGCTTTTCATATTTTCTTATATCAAATCAAGTTTATTTATAGAACACGTTTAAAACGAGCAGAGCTGACCAAAGTGCTGTACAATATATTCACATACAGTTTATCAAAGAATGGTTCGGACTAAGAATGGTTCGAAAAACCTCATGAAAAGAACGAAAAGAGAAGATGATACCCGGCCCGGAAGAAGCCCGGGGTCCCCTTCTGGAGCCAGGCCCAGGAGGAGGACCCGCCAGCGAGTGCCTGGTGGCCGGGCTTGCCACGGAGCCCAGCCGGGCATAGCCCGAAAAAGCAACGAGGATGACATCATCTATGCTTCTCCGTCCCGTGGGCTCACCACCCGCGGGAAAAACCAAGGGGGTCGGATGCGCTGCCAGAAAGGTGGCAGTGAAGGCAGAGGTTTGACGGATCGGACCCGGGTGGAAGAGGCTGGCTTTGGGGACGTGGAACGTCACCTCTCTGGGAGGCAAGGAGCCAGAGCTTGTGTGGGAGGTGGAACGCTACCGGTTGGATCTGGTGGGGCTTACCTCTACGCACAGCCTCAGCTCTGGAACCTCACTCCATGATAGGGGTTGGACACTATTCTTCTCCGGAGTTGCCCAGGGTGTGAGGCGCAAGGCGGGCGTGGGGATACTCACAAGTCCCCGGCTAAGTGCCTTTATGTTGGAGTTTACCCAAGTGGACGAGAGGGTCGCCTCCCTACACCTGCGGGTCATGGGGGGGAAAACTCTGACTGTTGTCTGTGCTTATGCACCGAACAGCAGTTTGGAGTATTCGGCCTTTTTGGAGACCCTGGATGGAGCCTTGCATGGGGCTCTTGAGGGGGACTCCGTAGTCTTGCTGGGGGACTTAAACCCACATGTGGGCAATGATGGAGACACTTGGAGGGGCGTGATTGGGAGGAACGGCCTTCCTGATCTGAACCCGATTGGTGGCTTGTTATTGGACTTCTGTGCTAGTCATGGATTGGCCATAACGAACACCATGTTCGAACATAAGGATGCTCATAAGTGTACACACTTATACACTTGGGTGAAGAGGGGGGCAGAGCTGTCAACTGATCACCATCTGGTGGTGAGTTGGGTCAGGTGGCGGGGGAAGCCTCTGGACAGACCTGGTAAGCCCAAACGTGTAGTGTGGGTGAACTGGGAACGTCTGGAGGAGTCCCCGGTCCGGGAGGCCTTCAACTCACACCTCCGGCCGGGCTTCTCTGGCACCCCTGTGGAGGCTGGGGGCATTGAACCGGAGTGGGCGATGTTCAAAGCCTCCATTGCTAAAGCTGCGTCTGAGAGCTGTGGTCTCAAGGTCTTGGGTGCCTCAAGGGGCGGTAACCCTCGAACATACTGGTGGACACCGGTGGTCAGGGGAGCCGTCCGATTGAAGAAGGAGGCCTTCCGAGCTATGCTATCCCGGGAGACTACGGAGGCAGTTGCAAGGTAGTATCATGACAGGCCCGAAGGACTGCAGCCTCGGCCGTGGCAAAGCAGCGGGTGTGGGAGGACTTCGGAGAAGCCATGGAGAAGGACTTTCGGTCGGCACCAAAGCAGTTCTGGAAGACCGTCCGACACCTCAGGAGGGGAAAGCAGGGAACCATCCAAGCTGTATACAGTAAGGATGGGACGCTGTTGACCTCAACTGACAAGGTGATTGGGAGGTGGAAGGAACATTTTGAGGAACTCCTGAACCCGACAAACCCACCTTCTATAGTAGAGGCAGAGCTGGAGGATGATGGGGGATCAACGTCAATCTCCCTGGTGGAGGTCACTGAGGTAGTCAAACAACTCCACAGTGGCAAAGCCAGAGGGGTTGATGAGATCCGCCCAGAAATGCTGAAGGCTCTGGGTGTTGAGGGACTGTCATGGATGACACGTCTTATCAACATTGCGTGGAAGTCGGGGACAGTACCTAAGGAGTGGCAGACCGGGGTGGTGGTTCCCCTGTTCAAAAAGGGGGACCGGAGAGTGTGTGCCAACTACAGAGGCATCACATTACTCAGCCTCCCCGGGAAAGTATACTCTAGGGTGCTGGAAAGGAGGGTTCGACCGATAGTCGAACCTCGGATTGAGGAGGAACAATGCGGTTTCCGGCCTGGTCGTGGTACAATGGACCAGCTTTTTACCCTCGTGAGGATCTTTGAGGGGGGGGGGCCTGGGAGTATGCCTATCTGGTCTACACGTGTTTTGTGGATTTGGAGAAGGCGTATGACCGGGTTCCCGGGGAGATACTGTGGGAGGTGCTCCAAGAGTATGGGGTGAGGGGGTCTCTAATCAGGGCCATCCAATCTCTGTACTCCCAAAGCGAGAGCTGTGTCTGGGTCCTCGGCAGTAAGTCGGACTCGTTTCAGGTGAGGGTTGGCCTCCTCCAAGGCTGCGCTTTGTCACCTATCCTGTTTGTGATATTCATGGACAGGATCTCAAGGCGTAGCCGCGGGGGAGGGGGGCTGCGGGTTGGTGGGCAGAGGATTGCATCACTGCTTTTTGCGGATGATGTGGTTCTGATGGCATCATTGGTCTGCGACCTGCAGCACTCGCTGGATCGGTTCGCAGCAGATTATGAAGCGGCTGGGATGAGGATCAGCACCTCCAAATCTGAGGCCATGGTTCTCAGCAGGAAACCAATGGACTGTCTACTCAAAGCAGAAAATGAGTCTTTTGCCCAAGTGAAGGAGTTCAAGTATCCCGGGGTCTTGTTCTTGAGCGAGGGGAAAATGGAGCGAGAGATGGGCCGGAGAATCGGAGCAGCGGGAGCGGTATTGCAGTCGCTTTATCGGACCGTTGTGACGAAGAGAGAGCTGAGCCAGAAGGCAAAGCTCTCAATCAACCGGTCTACCTCCGTTCCTACTCTCACCTATGGTCATGAAGGGTGGGTCATGACCGAAAGAACGAGATCGCGGATGCAAGCGGCAGACAGGAGTTTCCTCCGGAGGGTGGCGGGCATCTCCCTTAGGGATAGGGTGAGAAGTTC
The DNA here is from genome assembly GCA_026901105.3 of Galaxias olidus. Lineage (NCBI taxonomy): Eukaryota > Metazoa > Chordata > Actinopteri > Galaxiiformes > Galaxiidae > Galaxias > Galaxias olidus. The sequence goes on from JAPMUY010006414.1 coordinate 30,286, forward strand.
AGTCATCCGTGAGGGACTCGGAGTAGAGCTTTAGCTTCTTTGCGTAGAAAGGAGCCAGTTGAGGTGGTTCGGGCATCTAGCAAGGATGCCACTTGGCCGCCTCCCTAGGGAGGTGTTCCAGGCACGTCCAGCTGGGCGGAGGCCACGGGGCAGACCTAGGACCAGGTGGAGGGATTATATCTCCACGCTGGCCGGGGAACGCCTTGAAATCCCCCAGTCAGAGCTGGTTAATGTGGCCCGGGAAAGGGAAGTTTGGGACACCCTGTTGGAACTGCTACCTCCGCGACCCGACCCCGGATAAGCGGATGAAGATGAAGAGTTTATGAAATACAGAAAACAGTTGTAACATAGCCTATATAGGCCATACTATGTACAAGCTAAGTGCATAGAAAACCACTAATATGATTCAAGGCTATTGAAAAATCAGCCAATCTGCTCCAGTTCATGGTGTCATCTGCGTTTTAATACAGCCAAAATATTACCGAATACCTACTTGCTTCCTACCCTGCTCAACCAATCAGCGATTGTTTGACGCACTGAGAAGAGCGGATGACCGTTCATTTGAATTTAGTGGGGCGGACTCCGCAGAGTCGTATAATTGCGACTTTCACAACATTTCATAAAATTCTGAAGCCGTAGCAGCTACAGATTGTACATAGCGGAAACACTCACTAGCTAACGTTATGGTAGATATATTTCACAGTCTAATAAACACTTGCAATATATTCTCTAGTGATGTTTATGGCCAACTAATAATTATTAATATACAGTGCTGTGAAAAAGTATTTGCCCCCTTACAGATACTTATGGTTTTTGCACATTTGTCACACTTAAATGTTTCCGATTATCAAACAAATTTTAATATCAGACAAAGATAACCTGAGTCAATACAAAAAGCTGTTTTTAAATGATGATTTCATTTAAGGGAAAAAAGCTATCCAAACCAACCTGGCCCTATGTGAAAAAGTAATTGCCCCCCCTTGTTAAATCATGAATTAACTGTGATTAACCATATTTTTTGGAAAGCTGAGTTAAATTTCACTTGCCACACCCAGGCCTGATTACTGCCAGAACTGTAGAATCAAGAAATCACTTAAATAGAACCAGTCTGACAACATGAAGTAAGCTAAAAGATCTCAAAAAGCAACACATCATGCCCCGATCTGAAGAAATTCAAGAACAGATGAGAAACAAAGTCATTGACATCTATCAGTCTGGAAAGGGTTACAAAGCCATTTCTAAGGCTTTGGGACTCCAGCGAACCACAGTGAGAGCCATTATCCACAAATGGAGAAAACATGGAACAGTGGTGAACCTTCCCAGGAGTGGCCGGCCTACCAAAATTACTCCAATAGCGCATCGACGACTCATCCAGGAGGTCACAAAAGAACCCAAAACAACATCTAAAGCACCGCAAGCCTCACTTGCCTCAGTTAAGGTCAGTGTTCATGATTCAACAATAAGAAAGAGACTGGGCAAACATGGTATCTATAGGAGAGTTCCAAGGCGAAAACCACTGCTGACCAAAAAGAACTCAAAGGCCCGTCTCACGTTTGCCAAAAAACATCTTGATGATCCCCAAGACTTGGGAAAATATTCTGTGGACTGACGAGACAAAAGTGGAACCTTTTGGAAGGTGTGCGTCCCGTTACATCTGGCGTAAAACTAACACAGCATTTCAGAAAAAGAACATCATACCGACAGTCAAACATGGTGGTGGTAGTGTGATTGTCTGGGGCTGCTTTGCTGCTTCAGAACCTGGGCGACTTGCCGTAATTGATGGAACCATGAATTCTGCTCTCTACCAGAAAATCCTGAAGGAGAATGTCCGGCCATCAGTTCGGGACCTTAAGCTCAAGGGCACTTGGGTTATGCAGCAGGACAATGATACGAAGCGCACCAGCAAGTCCACCTCTGAATGGCTCAAAAAACCCAAAATGAAGGTTTTGGAGTGGCCTAGTCAAAGTCCGGACTTAAATCTGATTGAGATGCTGTGGCATGACCTTAAACAGGCCGTTCATGCTCGAAAACCCTACAATGTGGCTGAATTAAAACAATTCTGCAAAGAAGAGTGGGCCAAAATTCCTCCACAGCGATGTGAAAGACTCATTGCCAGTTATCGCAAACGCTTGATTGCAGTTGTTGCCGCCAAGGGTGGCACAACCAGTTATTAGGTTTAGGGGGCAATTACTTTTTCACATAGGGCCAGGTTGGTTTGGATAGCTTTTTTTCCCTTAATAAACGAAATCATCATTTAAAAACTGCATTTTGTATTCCCTCAGGTTGTCTTTGTCTGATATTAATATTTGTTTGATGATCTGAAAAATGAAAGTGTGACAAAAAAGCAAAAACAGAAGAAATCTGTAAGGGGGAAAATACTTTTTCACAGCACTGTATCTTGAAATAATGTTCAAGCTAACATTAACCAGGTATACATAACGTAAACCGATAACCTAATAGTAATACCAGTAACAGTGAAAAAACTAATAATTTGTCAACAATGTTTATAAGCTTTTTTTAAATCTTATGTAAAATAATTTATTTGTTTGTGAAGTTATTCATTTTGACATGCTCATTCATTAAAGTCTGTTTTGTAAATATATTTTCTAAGTATATTATTTATTTGAATATGTAAAAAGTTATTTATGTTATTGTTCGTTAGCAATATAGTTATTCTTAGAACTTTGTTTTGACTATTACGGAATCCTCCCATCACAACGCCACATGCTGCGCCACCACATGTAAATTCTCAACCTGTGGGAAACACTGGCTTAGCCTACTCCAACTCTATATATTTAAAACATTTTCTGTTGTAGGATTTCCCTGGTCTATCAGGGCCCAGCTGCTTAATTTCTAACTTCTCTTGTAATTTTTGTCGTTTGAATGTTTATTTTCAAATGAACTTCTTTTTCCTGTGTTTTAGACACAGCAGATGATGCAATGCTGATTGCAATTTCTGCAGTAGGCTAAAGTGTAGATTAATTCAAGAAAATGTTAGCGGGCTGCAGAGTAGGGGAGTACGGCCCCAAAGAGCCGCTAGGGGCGCTTATTTCAGATCCATGTTTTTACCACAAGGTGCAATTTTAAGTCTGCTATAGAAAGCGAGGCGCTTAAGTCTCCTGTCCCAATTGAGACCAAATCACTGAAATTAAGATTTTAACTTTCAAAGATCAAAAGTTGTTGACTAGTTTGTTTAATTGATTGCACAGAAACTAGGTAGGCCTAATATTAACAGCAATGTAAATTATGATGTATTAACGTTCAAACATGTTTTTGGGTGGATGATTTTGTATGGGCTGCGCCTGAGTTTGATAGTAAGCCTAATAGAATAAAATAATTGTTTTGTGCTCTTATGAAAATAAGAGGTCTGACTGACCACTCACCTCAAATTAGGTGTCAGGTGATCATTACATTAATTAAACTTCGAATTTCTGTTTTCTGTACACAAACAGGAAAACCTTGGAAAATGTGTTTAATTGTTTTACATATAGGCCTAAGCCTAAAGCAAACAATAAAAGATTGTTCTTGTTGTTTCTCATTAATGATTTGGTTGTTGATCGAGCAACATATTGTCAATTCGAATTTGGTGTATCAAATTCGGGCCACTGACAGCAAATTCCCGGGCTGCTTTTTGTTGCCATCAATATTTATTGGGATTCCGCTGATAAATTAAGAGTTCACAGGGGAATGAGGACGTGGGCGACCATTCTCAAAGTGACTTCTATTTAGTTTTACTTCGTGACAGGTAGCCTATATTCCTTATTTAATTTAAATTCCAACCTTGGTAATAAAGTAACACTTTTCTCCGGTTTGTCCACGTTTATATAGGCTATGAAACAAACGCACGGGGAGAATGAACTAAAATGCACTTCTTCGGGACATTTTATTTTAACCACTGATGACCCACGAAAACCGCCGTTGCATAATTACGTAGCCTAGTAAGCGCAGTCGGACTCCCGTAGAACATATTTTAGATAAATTATATATTTATAAAAAATTATTTATATCCAAAGTATATTGATGACTTGGGTTGCTGAACACGATTATAATGCCAGTCATACTCCGCTTTACAATTGCTTATATAAAGGAAGCTACACAAACTCTACGGTAACTAGATGTCAGAATTTGAAATATAAACAAACAAAAAATTACAATAGACTGACTGGTGGTTCAACAATCTTAACAAGCAAACACACTTAATAACCAACAACCAACGAACGAACGTTGCCATTGTCATTTGACTTCACAACAAGCGCGTTAGCAAATAACAAGCTAATTTAATGTTAACTAACTATAGTGACGATGACGTCAGCTAGCTAATCCAAGTATCAAGTAACAAGTATAATTCAACTTCAGAAATGCTCTATTTACAGTAAACTACCCAAGTGACTTTCGCTGAATAAGTGACTTTCAAGTATGCAGTTCATACACTGGCTAACGTAACCGAAGTATCACTAGTATCACTCAGGCTAGCTAGCTAGCTACTGCGATAGCCCGCTGAATAGCGGTAGCACGTTAGCAATGAAGGAATGAATTTGGAGGAATCACTGTTGCATTCTGCTCCAAAGCACCTAATATCAGTGAGATATGAGTGTACCATGTGGTGTTAGAGGCTAGGCATGTTTATGTTTTCCAGATTTTGTCTTTACAATCTCATAAGTATGACTGACCTCTCCCTGTTTAGTGGGACACCGCGCCTCCTTCCCAACGACGCCATCGCAGTTGACGACGTATTCCAGCGCGGTGCATCTTTGGTAATGTAGGTTGATGGCGTGCAGACGCTCATCTTACCTACAAAAACACTATACTACCCATGATGCAATTTCGATTTATCGTCCCAGTACTATTTACAAGGAATCTGACCATGACATTTTTATGCATACGAAAGTTTAAACTCCAATATTAGCAGGAAGTATTGCCACACAAAAAACTAAATATCAAACAAAAATGTGTTTTGTAGGCTACACTTGCGTGTATAACCAATTTATAGCCTACTGGCAACAATGTACTTTATACCAGTGGCGTCCCTAGTGATGCGAATCACGGCGCTTTGAAGGGAACCGAAAATGGCAATATGGCTCAATTCCTTTCCTTTTTTTTCAGGGATTTGGGCCTGCCTGGAGTGGCTATTCGGGAGAAACGGGAAGATTCCTGGTTGGCCAGGCTGGTTGTCCGGCCGCAAGGGCCGGTCACAGGGTTAGTAAACACAATAATTGTATTTCAATATAAACAGGATAGGATGTTATAATATCCATTACGCCATACTCCAAGATGAGCACTTCAAAAGCCAATATTTTAGAATGGACTTGGGTTGAGAGCAGATTTGTCATTGGGGTTTTCAAGTGGGCACCCTCCATCCCGGATGTTTCGTTAATTTGAGCCCATGACACCTCCAGAAGGCTTAACGGTCAGCAATGACGTCTCAGAGCCACCCCCCTATATATCCGCTCTCGGCAAGGCCAGATATTTAAAAAACAAAAAAAGTTGTTTATTAAGATGAGAGATATCCCTATACCTATCCCTATATCCTATTTCTGCAGGCTTTTAATGCCAACTATGCAGGGATACTTACCACCTGAAAAAGAAGATAATCTTTCCCTACTCTGTTACTGCAAGTTTAATATATGACGCCTTGCAGATATCCCTATACCTATCCCTATTCCCTATTCCTGCCGGCACTTTCTGCCAACTCTGCAGGGATACTTACCACCTGAAAATCAGATAATCTTTCCCTACTGTTCCTGCAAGCTTGGTAAATGACACTTTGAACAAAAGACTTACCTTTTATACCTTTGTCCTGAGATTAAACCTTTTATTGGTTTTTCAAAATGATGTGGTTTACTTTTGTGCCCATATAGGATCCTTCCTTTTCAGCCACAGCCACTGGCTACTTCTTTCTGCTATATCTGATATAGCTTTTATGGTCTGGCGCAATTCTTTGCCGCATATCCCTAACTCCTTAAGTAGTTTGGTTTTTGATATTGCCACAAATCCACGGCATCCAACTTCCACAGGACACACCTTTGTTCTCCACCTTCGCTGTTCTGCTTCAGCTGCTAATTCGCTATAGCGGAGTTTCTTTCTTTCGTAAGCCTCGTCTATTGCTTCTTCCCACGGGACTGTTAGCTCTATAAAATAAACAATTTGCTGCGCGTTGGACCAGAGTAATGAGTCTGGTTTTAAGTTGCTGGTCGCAATCTTTGATGTGACCCTCAGTTGTTGGCCGACATCAGCAAGTATTCGCCTCCGCTGCCCTGAGCTTTGTTTTGCCCTATAACTCTTCTTTCCCGGAACTCCGTCCCTGACAAAGCGAATGTGGTGCATGTCGCCCTCTGCTCTAGTTGGCAGGGCATTAACCGTGGAGCGCCTATGCTCAATCGCTTCCTCCAAGCAGTATAAATAGATCATTGTAGGCTACACTCACAGAAGCTTGGGCTTTCGCGTAGACAATACATGGGCACGCTCGCACACACTTTTCTCCAGCTACACCAGCGTTCTACTCAAGTTTAACAGAAACATCCAAACACTTTGTGGGTGGAGAGGTTGAGAGTGGCCCCTTCCAAATCCAAAATTGGTCGATCCTAGCCCAGGTAATGATTGGCCAATGCCCTGATTGTTATTGACGTAATTACAACTTGGTTAAGACAACATGGAGAATAAAAAGAAAAAGGGGGTGCCAAAAAAGCCACAATAAAAAGGAAGGCTTTACAGGCAAATGTGCTGAACTGAGTAACTTATTTTAAATTTAAACAAGCTTGCAGCTCGCGAGTCAAGGACCAAGCGCCAAGGACAAGCGCCAGAAATTGGTAATGATGAAAAATCAGGTACGCTAGTTAGGCTATAGTGCCAAGATGTCAGCCTTGCAAAACAAAATATAACGCATACATTTGCCTACAAACCACAATTCAAGTTTAGTGTCAATGAATTTTGTGGTGTTGTGGCATATAACATATATGATACTAATAAGTGCTTTGTAATACAAAATGATACGTCACCAAACCACTTAAATGTGAGACACTTTGATGTGTATTGTAGTCTATGCTGCAGCTAGTAGACCAGTTTGCTGCCAGTGGTGAAGAAGAGGTAGCACCAAGCACCAGCCGGATTGCTAAATTATAAAGACGATCAGAACACGCTTGTTTTGTAGGAAGGCGAGTACTTTTGGGATTTTTTTGTACAATGTTGTCATATTTGTGACAATAAACAAGTTGTGATGCTACACTTGTATGCACTGAATTGGAAATTATTTTCTAGAAAAATGCACTGTGAATAACAAGGTTGTAGAGAACAGTGCACTAGCGGACTTACATAGTAAAGTAATTTATCTTCAGTATAATAGGGTGTGAACTGAAGTGGGATGGTCTGAGGCATGAAACTATCGGGCCCTGGGGTGGGGGTTACTAGGTTTAGGCCTATCTGCGAAATAATCACAAGGATAATGATAGGGGTAAGATTTGGAATCAGATTCAAACCTTGACCTTGACCACACCGATATAATTTTATTGTGCATGTGTGGGCTAGGTTTAACAGCACTAAATCACTGGAATTGCCAGACCTGATGTCAATGATTTGCATTGTAAACATTTCACAAGTTGACGTCATATCCCTCTGCTTTGTAGAGAATTTACTACTTAGAATTTACCCTCTGAAGATTTGTTCGTACCAAAGAGCCATTCAAAAGAATCGCATCGTTCAGAAACGTCACATCAGTATCACCAGGTGCGGTTAGGTATTTAATGACACACTCAACTCACGATTCGATTTAATTCACGATATTGGATTTACGATACGATTTTCTCACGATAAAAAAATAAAATGATATTGAAGACAAATTATGACTGAAAAAAATTCCACAAAATACTATTTATTTTTGAGGTTGGAATAAATTATGCAAAACAATTCACAAGTCTATACATATTCAGTAACAATCTGACTGTAGAATTATCCCATTCTGAAATCACACGCAACAATCTGATTCCATTTATGTAAAAAAATAAATAAAGTTTACTATGTTCACGTGCGGTTGGCATCCGTTGCCTGGGCAATAGAGCCGCCTGTGAACGAGACAGCTGTCAGCGACCGCAGAAACACCAATTTATGAAACCGCATTTTACACGTCTGACATAGTTATGGTCATCATGACTATACAACTATGACAGAGCTTTCACAACATGAAGTATATACATAAAATTGTTAGCGGTAGCATCCGCTAGGAAACGTGCCAACGTTTCAACTCCAATACAAGTCAGATTTTTGCAGTGCGACCTCAGTCTGAACAGTCATTGGAATTCATGCAACTAATCCTAGATCTGTTTTTCCTTCATTCTCTGTTTCCACTGCAAACAGCGGTTGTTATACATCACCAAACCACTTAAATGTGAGACACTTTGATGTGTATTGTAGTCTATGCTGCACCAGTGTTGCCAACTCCTCAGTAAGGAAAGTAGCTATTGGCTGTCCTAAAAGTTGCTAAATGATGTCATCGCCTAATGTGCATAATTGACCATTTGCATGTAATTGTAATGGACACTGTTGGAGAGAGGAACAACGTCGGGGGAGAGACGAAAAGTGAGTAAAAAACACCCTAAATACGTACGTACATTTCTATGATGTTAAGCCCCCAATTGTATTATTTAAGAGCAATAAACATCAGACTCACCGGATCCCCATTGCCTTCTCTAGTAGTTTGTTTAGATTCAGCGGTTTCTTCTTCTTCTTCTTCTTTTTCGGGTTCTTTTTCTGATTGACGCGCCTTGATTTGCCAGAAGTTGGTTTGATTACATTCTTTCTCCTTTGCTTATTCCTATCCTCCGTATCCCGGATGTTGCTATCTGAATATTTTTTGCTTGAATATTTGGATCTGAATTTCACTGTTCTAATTTTTTTAGACCGAATTTTTGGGATCCGAATATCAGTGATCGAATTTGAGCAACCTGAATATAGCTTATTTTAATTTATAAAGCTTGAATTTTCGGATCCAAATTTTATTTACATTGAAAAAAAACATTTTGTAATTTCAAAGTGGTCATTTCACAACCAATGAATTTAGATGCATGGTTTTCGAAACAAAATATTACAATGCTCTGAATTCGGTGTTGTTTAAATTACGATATAACGTGTTCAATGCCTTTTAAAGTTCAAAACATTATGGCACTTATTTGCTTCCATAAAAATGGCTCTGAAAGGGTCAAAACAAATAAGAAGTAGAAGTAGCCCAGTTCTGTGATGAGAATTGCATTTGATATTGTTCTTAATTTTTTTTTTACTTGATTTTGTTATGAAAATTTGAAATAGGCCTGAAGAAAATTGGCCTTTGAGTTGTCAACTTTATTTTTAAATGAAACATTCAAGAAGTCAATTTGGTATTGCATTTGTCTTGCTTTGATATCCTCTCCGGGAACCATCACCTTCTCGTGATGGAGAGGTTTGTGTGTCCCTATGAACCTGGGGGCTGTGTTGTCTGGAACCTTGTGTTCCTGGTAGGGCCTCCCATGGCAAATTGGTCTCAGGCGAGGGGCCGGACTAAGAATGGTTAAAAAAAAACTCATGGAAAGAGCAAAAAAAGGAAAGGATACCCGGCCCGGAGGAAGCCCGACCCAGAGGAAGGCTCACCACCCGCCGGAAAAACCAAGGGGGTCAGGTGCGTTGCCAGAAAGGTGGCAGTGAAGACAGAGGTTTTCGACGGATCGGACCCGGGTGGCAGAGGCTGGCTTTGGGGACGTGGAATGTCACCTCTCTGGGAGGGAAGGAGCCGGAGCTTGTGCGGGAGGTGGAGCGCTACCGGTTGGATCTGGTGGGGCTTACCTCTACGTACAGCCTCGGCTCTGGAACCTCACTCCTTGATAGGGGTTGGACTCTTCTCTTCTCCGGAGTTGCCCAGGGTGTGAGGTGCAAGGCGGGCGTGGGGATACTCACAAGTCCCCGGCTAAGTGCCTTTATGTTGGAGTTTACCCCAGTGGACGAGAGGGTCGCCTCCCTATGCCTGCGGGTCATGGGGGGAGAACTCTGACTGTTGTCTGTGCTTATGCACCGAACAGCAGTTTGGAGTATTCGGCCTTTTTGGAGACCCTGGATGGAGCCTTGCATTGGGCTCCTGAGGGGGACTCCGTTGTCTTGCTGGGGGACTTCAACGCACATGTGGGCAATGATGGAGACACTTGGAGGGGCGTGATTGGGAGGAACGACCTTCCTGATCTGAACCCGAGTGGTGGCTTGTTATTGGACTTCTGTGCTAGTCATGGATTGGCCATAGCGAACACCATGTTCGAACATAAGGATGCTCATAAGTGTACATGGCATCAGAGCACCCTAGGCAGAAGGTCGATGATCGATTTTGTTATCGTATCATCGGACCTGAGGCCATATGTTTTGGACACTCGGGTGAAGAGGGGAGCAGAGCTGTCAACTGATCACCATCTGGTGGTGAGTTGGGTCAGGTGGAGGGTGAGGCTGAGGTGAGGGTTGGCCTCCTCCAAGGCTGCGCTTTGTCACCTATCCTGTTTGTGATATTCATGGACAGGATCTCAAGGCATAGTCGCGGGGGAGGGGGGTTGGGGTTGGTGGGCTGAGGATTGCATCACTGCTTTTTGCGGATGATGTGGTTCTGATGGCATCATCGGTCCACGACCTGCAGCACTCATTGGATCGGTTCGCAGCCGAGTGTGAAGCGGCTGGGATGAGGATCAGCACCTCCAAATCTGAGGCCATGGTTCTCAGCAGGAAACCGATGGACTGTTTACTCCAGGTAGGGAATGAGTCTTTACCCCAAGTGAAGGAGTTCAAGTATCTCGGGGTCTTGTTCTCGAGTGAGGGAAAAATGGAGCGAGAGATGGGCCGGAGAATTGGAGCAGCGGGAGCGGTATTGCAGTCGCTTTATCGCACCTTAGTGACGAAGAGAGAGCTGAGCCAGAAGGCAAAGCTCTCAATCAACCGGTCTATCTTCGTTCATACTCTCACCTATGGTCATGAAGGGTGGGTCATGACCGAAAGAACGAGATTGCGGATGCAAGCGGCGGAAATGAGTTTCCTCCGGAGGGTGGCTGGCATCTCCCTTAGGGATAGGGTGAGTAGCTCAGTTATCCGTGAGGGACTCGGAGTAGAGCCGCTGCTTCTTCGCGTAGAAAGGAGCCAGTGGAGGTGATTCGGGCATCTAGCAAGGATGCCACCTGGCCGCCTCCCTATAGAGGTGTTCCAGGCACGTCAAGCTGGGCGGAGGCCGAGGGGCAGACCTAGGACCAGGTGGAGGGATTGTATCTCCACGCTGGCCTGGGAACGCCTTGGAATCCCCCAGTCAGAGCTGGTTAATGTGGCCCGGGAAAGGGAAGTTTGGGACGCCCTGTTGGAACTGCTACCTCCGCGACCCGACCCCGGATAAGCGGATAAAGATGATGATGATGATGATTGCTTTGATATAGCATTAGGCCTATGTGAGGTGAAAATGTTCAGTTTTAATTCAACATAATCAATGGCACAATTTATCCCCATGTGGCTCAACATATCCTCTACCTAAACTCAATTTACCCCTCATCGGGGGCAAGTTGAGCCAAGAAACCACTAATTTTGGAAAGTTTTATTTTGAAAACTGTTTATTTTAGATCCAAAGTTATTATTACCAAGGATGCACCACACCCTGAAATATTTGTACGTCATTTAGTTGGAGACTTTAATGTCATGCCCTCACTTTAAAGATGCCTCTAGTAACAGCTGGCTTAATTTACCCCGGTCTCCCTATTCCTGTACATTTTGTAACGGTTAGTGTAAGGATTAAAAGTTATGAAACTGTGAAAATGGCTGTAAAAAGTCGTGTTTTTTAAAGTTTCTTGTAGTACCCTACAAAGACGAATAAATGTCTGCTCGCGCTCACAACTGTAGGCTACAGCTCACACAAATGTTTTTAGAGAAGTTGGCAGCCCTGTACCATGAGAAAATTGTGAATCTTAATTGAATGTATTCAGGGTCATACTTCCTCATCACACACCACGGAGCTTTTACTGGTGCAGGGCTGTTAACCACATCACTTTTTCTGTTCAAAACCTGATCCATTTTGTATCACTGCAGCCAAGCGAATGCTAGCTAACACAGTGGCGATACATTTGGGTCCATAGATAGCCTATAGAGTACATACAAACATGTATGTAGATCTATGTTTGGGTCTACCTGTGTGGTGATTGCTGTGGTGATATATATTCAACGTAGTTAAGTCATTGAAATTATATACATTTTAATCTAACGTTTTGAACTCTTGAACACATTTAGGACTAAAAATAATTGGCGTCAGAAATGACAAAAAAACATACTTTTTTTTTCTTCTTAATTCTCTTACTATTAGTAGGACTATCGCTGCCTCTGCGGGCCACTGGCCCACCGATTGAGAATGGCTGGATTAAACCATGGACATGGGGGACCTATAGCAGTACATTTTTTAACTGGAGGGAGCTATAGCTACCATTATTAGGTTGTTAGCTGTAAAACGTGTTGCAAGGAGAGCTAGTATTATTATTCTATTGATTTATTTATACAGGGTTGACTGACAGAGACAAGGACTCATTTGCAATATTGCCCTGTTTCAATCTGACACTGTTTGAACAAAGCTACGCTGACGTTAGCTAGGGGCTAGCAGTGAAGTGCCGACTTCACGCTTAAACATGATTTGATGTCGGATTCCACAGGCGACCGAACTCATCCTATTGCTGAATGGTTTGCAGCCACCGCGTTCTGCTAATCGGTTCTGTTTTTTCGTAATATGTACAACTTTAACTTGGTTGTTAAGTTAATTTGACGTGCAGAAAGCCCCCACAGGCGCTAGGGATGGGCACGGTTATTCGAATATTCGAATATTCAAAATGATGTGGGTATTCGAATATAGCTAAAGTTATTTATTTATATTTTTGCCTAAAGTTAATTTAAATATTATTCCTTATCGATTTTGATTACATACTGTTTATAACGTGTACACCAATGCCATTGAAATATGTAAAAAGTTGAAAGAAAAAGCACAATTTCAATGCATTAGATACATTTTCCCTGCTTTCCACATCAAGTAGTTTAAACTTGCAGGCAGCGCCAACTGAAGGCACGAGAGCGCTCTATGCTAGTGCGCTGGATTACCGATACAAACAAATGCGCTTCATAGCGCCGACTGTCCGCACAGAGATCAAAGAAAATCTGTCCAAATGTGTCAGAGTAAGAAATGTTCAGAAATTGGAAAAGGAAAATGTTTAGTTAGTGAAGGCCCTAACAGCCGCTCTTTTGCATGGTGGCATTGTTTTCAACCTCGACAAAAACGGATGTGACGTTTTGTGGGCGTTCCCATAACTACCGACTGTATCTATGACCTTTTTTTCTCCTAGATAAGCTTGACAAATGCCACCCAAGTCTTTATTCAACTCTATGCCACCCAAGTCTTTATTCTATTATTATTATTACAATTTTTTTTTCTCCCAAAAAAAGAATAACACTTTATTTGTTAAATGTGATCTGGCAGAGATTAATTGCAAACATTAATCATATTTATGTTAAAGAATGTTTTATGTAGGTATATGCTTATTTCTATACTGCTTTTTAAACCCCAATAATGTCCCAGTAGGCTAATATTTGGGTTAATCCTTATTAATTATCCTTCATCTTTTTTTGACCCCATGACGTTTTCCATAGAGGCTAAGTAAAGGTATTTAGTTAAGGACATGGGACGAAATTGCTGAGTGCCCAATGGCAATGCTAATTTATGAATTTATGGGTCAGCCTACAAAAATACGTCATCCCAACAGCACTATTTGATTGGGTTAGAAAATGTTAAACGTCATCAGAATGCGCCACTGTCAATGGAGTGTGGCAGATGTGTCTTCGAAAATAAGAGTTTATTGTCATTCCGCCGGTACATCCGTTTAATGTTCTATTTTCACCATCTTGAATATTGAATTTGAATTTAGGTAATCATATTTTAATAATCATTGTTTTATTGTTTCTTAAAACGATCAGTGTAAAGAATGACACTAGCTGTCTGTCTTAAAGCTTTTGTTAATATTTCTGCTAACGTCAGTCAACGTTAATAATTGCTAATAACGTTAGCAACGTTAATTAAATAACGTTAATAAAACTAACGTTAGCCACAAACTTTTTATTTGTGAGATTGGTGAGTTTAATTTTTAATTTCTCTTATTTAAAATCCTAATCACAGAGAGTTTTAGGGTGCCATGCCCAAAAAGTTCCAAGGCGAGAACTCCAAAGCGGCCACAGCCAAAGCCCGAAAGGCAGAGGCTAAGGCTGTAGCAGATGCCCGCAAAAAGCAGGAGATGGAAGATGCACAATGGCAAGAAAACGATAAGCTTGTGTTGAAAAAAGAGCAGAGGAAGGTAGGCTGTCTGATTTGTTTCCCTTTTGTCCTTAAAGAAAATATTAATACAGGGCTCCAGACTGCCACCAATGTGGTGGGAAATGCCACGAAAAATCTGTCCACTATCACTAAAAAAATTATTGGTGGCAGTGCTGCCACTTGATTTTCGTTTTTTTATTATTATTATTTTTCATTATTAGGGGTCTAAGCAGTAACCCTATTGTGCTTGCTGACGTTCACTTATTATTATTCTCTTGTAAATATGTGCTATTGCTATCATCAAAAAACATGCCGCATCCTCCTACCAGTGCCCTGACCAGTCACTGCCAATTCAACTGGAGTCGGTCTATGTGTCCTGTGTGTGAGCAAGTCTGTCGTAATATGTTGGGTGAGCAAGTCTGGCGCAAATTGGCTGCCGTGGTATCACTCAGACTGAGTGTTGTGTTTGATAGCTGTCGGTCCATTTGTTCTTCGTTCTGTGGTACTAATCGGCGACCAATTTGTGTAAAGCTAGACACAAAGCTAAACTAGATAAAATGAATTATTATTATTATTATTATTATTATTATTATTATTGTGTAAATTCCTGTGAGATGGATAGTCAAAGATAGATATAACTTTGTAGAGCAGAGGAAAATTACCTGGAAGGACTTGTGGGGAATGGAATTAGCTTCATTGTTAGGGCAACCTACGACATACTGCACACCTACAAATCTAAGCCAATGGGTGGGTGAGGATCCAACATGCCCCCTATGTGGGGGGACGGCTAATCTGAAACACATAACGTCTGACCAATAATATAATTGAACAGCATCAGTGACTTGGGTAAGTTCAACAGAGACAGTATTTATTTACTGTCATACCAGCAAACAGGACGCATACGGAAGAGACGAGACATGCTCTGACCTTATTCACAGACACACCATACACAGTCACAGTGTCACATCTAACAAAAGTACAAACCGATATCTGCGTTTACAGCACTTCATAACTCTATTCATAGACATGATAAAAACATAACAAGGAAGCATAAACATAACAAAGAAACATTAAGAGCGCTGTCCACAACAATTAAAAGTTACTCGCCAGGCATTCTGGGAGTTACACCCGACTCTACATTACGTCATGTTTCTTGAAGTACAAAGATGTCTGCCTTGCGCGGTTGTGACCCTCAGCTCCAAAATAAATTTTGTAATCCAGCTAAGAACAAATCCAAGAATGTATAAACCTCTCTTTGTCTGAGATGACATATCTGCTATGCAATGTCGATTTGACACCTCGTCCCATAATTATTAAAGGCTGCAGATTTACACACTAACATCGCTACTGCTCGAATCTCACACAACACAAGTCTCATTGTAACAGCTTGCCACGTTGCTATGCGTCTTTTGGTAATAGCAATGATAGAGTGTGACAATGTTTGAACGAGGTTACTCAACAAGACGCTCTGTCACAGTTGCAAGAAGATTCCCGCCCACTGCCACATGAGGGCGAATCCAACACTGCTATGTGGGGAAAAAGAAACTACTAGTGGCGTTGAAACTATTTGCGTAAACGCGTTAAAAGAAATATGCGTTAACGTGCTAATACTTGCTACTACTGCTTAATAACTTAGAGAAATAAATTTTGGTGCAGTGTGAGCTCAATTATGACTGTATCGCCAAGCTTGGTTTTGTGTGTAAAGTAGACCATCTGAGGATGATATACAGCGATTTTGAATTAATTTGGTTTTATGGTTTCAGAGGAGTAAGTTAAAATCCAACCAATAAACGACT
>JAPMUY010006418.1:0-46850 GCA_026901105.3 Galaxias olidus
TGTCTATGTGTATTTGTTCAAGTGTGAGTGTGAAGTTTTTGCATGATTATGCATCAGGGCACAGAAGGTTTGTTATGTATTGGCAGCTTTTGGTCATCTTCAGGACATCTTTTTTATTAACTATAATTTAAATGTAAAATCAAACATTACATTTTCTCATCATATTTTCAGTCTCAGCCACAACAAGATAACTGATGCCCTAACAGACCGAATGGTACAACTGGCTGCCACCGACGAGTCAGTCAGGACTGTGAGGTGAGTGTGTAGGAGTGTGTGATGTGAGGAACAAGAGACCATGTTAAGAAGTGGGACAGGGGTAGTGAGACTGTTTAGTGCAATAAAAAGGAATGAAGAAAGAATGGGAAAAAATTAGGTGAGATTAGAAACAAAAGAATATGACAAAGCCGTAATTTTGTTTATTCATATTTGATAACATACAATACTGTGTTTCTCTGCAGGCTCTTTGGTAACAGCATCCAGGACAGCCCCCTTTGTAAAGGAGAAGGGATTTGAGATCTGGTGAAATGGACAGCATCAGGTTAACAGAAATGTGTCATGTAAACACTTCGATCACAATATTTTAGCTGTATGTTAAATATAATTGTAAAGAGGAATTGATCCGTAACTTAATCATACTATGGTTTTTGTAAGTCATTAAATGTTTTTTTTTATTAATTCAGGTGCAATTCATTTACATTACAGGCACTTATTATATGTAATACAATACATTACTATATTATTACTGAATATTCCTTTCCTGAATAATGAACATCATAATATGTTTATGATTTATTTTTGTACACTGTAAAACATTATGCAAATTTAACTGTATTTTATGAGTTTTGTTTCAAGTTTTGTTTCTAGGCAATTCAATGACATTGTGCATTTAAAGGTGCCAAATGATTTTAACACTGTAAATTGTAACTATGGCTACGTATTACTGTTTTTTGCTACATACAACAATGTAATTACATCCCAAAGGGTCCTACCTATTACTGCTCCTGTGTGTAGACCTACTGCATAATTTAAATGCTTATTAAATTAAATATATTCTATTAAATATCATGAAAGTGAATGATTGAAGTGACCCACCCCAAAGCATAAAACCAAAGTTCTCGATTGTCCCTTTAATTTAATTATAGTTGGCGTTTAAGATTTTTATGTTGCAGGATGGGACGTCTTTTTTTGCCTCAATCTGGTTTTAATCCGTTCCCTGAATGTACCAGTTAAAACATTGGGTTACTAAATCAGGGCCACGGGATTATGTTTACGCAATCGGCATCACTTCGGGACCTTGAGTAAATCCGTGCAGTTGCGGCCCAGCATTCCCCAATTCAACACTGTACATTTGTCCTTTATCAGCCCGTTCTAATATTTGGTTGGTGTGCATTGGACACATCGAAATTGTCACGATTCCGTTGTCGTCGCACAATCTGAGTCTAACAGGCTTGTTCTCTCAGTACTTGGGAGACGGGATGCCCTGCCTGTACTCCGAAGGGATGGAGTCAGGGTCAGCGGATGAAAGTGCTCCCGGCTCCTCACCTCGCTGCAATAGAGAACAGCCGTCCAGTAATCCAGTTGACGACGAGCTCATCGTGGTGACAAGCGCGGGTTGGTTTTTCTCGCCATTGTGGAGCCCGCGCGCAAACACGCGTTGCTTGGGATTCGGGAACGGTGTGGAGCATATCGAAGTGGAGGCTTGGTTGGACGACCACTCCGACTTGACACGGTCCTACAATTCTCGCAGAGCCTCGATGTAAGATTTGTTAGTTTACATTACTTCAAGCCCATTTATTTGTAATGTAGCTTGTTTATTTACACTATACATGTCTCTAGCTTTTTTGAGTGAACAATTGAAGGCTAACCAAAACTACTGGTTATATAATATCGGTTATTTTTTGTGTTGATTTCTGATTCACTTTAAATACTTTGATTATCAACTAGATAAATTGTTTTTAAAAACGTGATCGTTTTATAGGCCAACTAGTTTAACAGCAAGACTGATGTTCTTATTTTCAGCACATAGGGCCTACTGGTCAGCCATTCAGCCAAAAAACATCATCAAATAAGAAGATAGCTACCATTGTGGTTAGTCATGCTTTATAAATCTCTTTGTCTCACTTCAGGGAGAGTGGCTATTCTGTGAAGAGGGACTCCAAAGGCCGACTTAACAGTTCATCCGAGTCCAGCTCCAGCATGCTGTCCCCTGGCCTTCGCAGGGAGTCCTTCCCCCCGCAGTGCCCTTACCTGTGCATACCATCAGCAGACAGACCTCAGTCACTAACCCCCACAGTCTGTGACCATGACTGGTCAAAAAACACTTTCACCCAAGAGAGGGTCGGCAGGTGTCATCGGTCTCCACAGCGTTCCCCCGCTGTCTCCCCTCAACCTTGTCCCCACTCTCATAACCGTTCCGCAGGCGTCTCCCCTAATCGTTGTTCCCGTTCTTCTCTACGTTCTCCAGCTGTCTCTCCTAATCGTTGTTCCCACTGTTCTCTACGTTCTCCAGCAGTCTCTCCTAATCGTTGTTCCCACTGTTCTCCATGTTCTCCAGCAGTCTCCCCTAATCGTTGTTCCCACTGTTCTCTACGTTCTCCAGCTGTCTCTCCTAATCGTTGTTCCCACTGTTCTCTACGTTCTCCAGCTGTCTCTCCTAATCGTTGTTCCCACTGTTCTCTACGTTCTCCAGCAGTCTCTCCTAATCGTTGTTCCCACTGTTCTCCATGTTCTCCAGCAGTCTCCCCTAATCGTTGTTCCCACTCTTCTAACTGTTCCGTAGCCGTCTCCCCTAACCGTTGCCCTCACCCTCCTCGCCGTTCTCCCGCCGTCTCCCCCCGCCGTTGTTCCCCGCCAGCCGTGTCCCCTAATCCGTCTCCCTGCTGCGGCCGCTCCCCTCGCTCCCCAAGGAGGTCCGGGTTGTGTGGGCGAGGCGAGGGCTGCGAGTGGATGATGGGATACCTGAGCGGTGGCCCCAGGAGGATGGGCTCTGTGGCGGAGCTCTGCCAGGGAGCCCTGACGCACGCCGCCGGGGCCGTGTCGGCCCAACGCTGTGCGCTGTCGCTGGTGCAGAAAGAAGCGGATGACGGGGGAAGCCTGGAGGTGGTGGTTGCCCTGACAACCGTCGGCGAGGACTCTTCCCCCGGCAGCCACGCCCACATGGAGCTGGTGAAGGACATTATGGGATATGTAGTGGCTACTGGTGCTCCACTCAACATCAGTGATGTCTACAAGGTCAGTGACCCTTTACTAAAAACAGAGCTAACATACTATAGCATAGAAGTCTGAGAACACTTCAAATACCGTAAATTATAAATATCGTAAATTATACATTAAAGGTAATTTAACTTGTGGGGGCACATCCAGTTTGGACTTAACAAGATAAGAGGAGGTTTAGTTACAGTATTTACTAGTCTGTGTAATAATATCACTATTAGTGTAACCGCTTCTTGTGGCTTCAACCTTAAACGGCAATTATAGGGAAACGAAGAGGTTTTCAGCCTAGCAGGCCCATCAGAAACCTGAAGAATCAGCAGAATAGCTTTACCGCCATTCCGATTCTCTCTCTTTTCTTCGGAGCTCCTCCTTGCCGGGTGTAATTTCCCAGCTTAAGAAATGTTTTTATTTGCCAACATTGTGATCTTATTGTTTGGAATATAGTACTGATCTTTCACTTTAGGTTCCCAACGGGTTAGAAAGACACATTTTAAAACTTCGAGCAGACTATTGAGCCTATGGTCATAAGTCCTCTTAAAGTTTTATACTATTCATACAAGAAAGTCATATCGTTTTTATTTATTAAATGGAGATGGTCATTTTGTTGGAAAGGAAAGAGGAGAAGGGATTCCCTTTTGACGTACACTGTCCCTTTAATCCTTTAAGTGATTCCTGACATCAGCCACTTGATCACTGGAATAGGTCAGACACACACACACACCCACACACAGTCACTGTACTGACCTAGCTTACAGCAGGTGCCTGTTTCTCCCGTCACTCCCTC
This sequence comes from Galaxias olidus, assembly GCA_026901105.3. Lineage (NCBI taxonomy): Eukaryota > Metazoa > Chordata > Actinopteri > Galaxiiformes > Galaxiidae > Galaxias > Galaxias olidus. The sequence goes on from JAPMUY010006418.1 coordinate 3,998, forward strand.
CCTCCCTCCTCACAACCTGTGATTAGAGACCTGGAAAACGATAGGCCTAGGCTTAATCCTTGTGACTGTGTGTGTGTGTGTGTGTGTGTGTGTGTGTGTGTGTGTGTGTGTGTGTGTGTATCTGCAGAGCTTCGATACTTACATTTAAACCTACAATAAAGAAGGTTTTATAAGACAAAAATGTCAGGTTTTGTTAGGACACTAGTTTGTATAATGTATGCAAGGTATGACAATCACTTGGAGGGAGGGGGAGGGAGGGAGAGAAGAGGAGAGGAGAGGAAGAAATGGAAAGGTCTTATGTTTGTCTGTTTGACTCAATATAAGTTTGTGTGTGTTTCCCCAGGATCCCAGGTTCCCTATTAATGAGGATCAGAAATCTGGTGATATACTCACAAGCGTGTTGAGTGTGCCAATCAAAAACGACCAAGAGGAGGTACAGTAACCGTATGGCATAATTAAGTACTTCAGATGATAAATGCATAAAGCATGAAGATAGGTTTAATTGACAAGGACTTCCCCTTTACAGTTTTAACAAATCTTTGGACGCGTTTTCAGATTCAAGGAGACAGTTTACTTAAATCTATAAACAAAACCTATTGTATTACAAGATAGAATATAAATAGAGTTCTGAGATATGTTACCATGCCAACACAAGACTCTTAACTCCACGGACTGCAAAGCGCTTGGCCATTCCCTGCCACTAGCAATGTATTCCATGTGCTACAAGACCCTATACATGTTAGGGTATTTGGTATTTGAATAATTTTCAGAATGGAACTATTTGGAGACTGTGTGGATTTTAAAAATAAGTCTTATTCTGCTTTTAAATTCAAACTGGCAAAGCTTAATTTGTTCATTTATTCCGCTCGGTTCTCTGCAGGTGGTAGGAGCAGCGGTGGTGATCACCAAGAGCATTAATGGAGCCCTAGGCTCTTCCTTCACTCCCCTAGATGAGAAGGTATGATAACAATGGAATCCATAGACTCCAAACTGGCTTTTCTCATTTTAAATACACATTGAGGATCTATGTCTTTTCCTTTGGATATAGCCAACAGTAATATCTACTGCTAAAAGCGATCATGCAATTGCACAATGCTAATTAAATCTTAACAGCAACTTATGGTTGTATATATTTGCTGATATTTTGTCTGAGGGATCAACGTACCCGAATGTGATCAAACCCGTGTTTTTATGGTTGTTGTTGTTGTCGGCCAGGTGTTCTCTTCTCACATGGGCATGCTGGGGATGGTGCTGGACAACGCTCAGCTTTACGAAAGCTCCAGACAGGAGGCCAAACGCAGCCAGGTAAAACATGGCGTCACATTTAGTGCTCTTATACGGTTATACTCATGGATTCACATGACACCCTAAAAGCCACCACTTTTAAATAATCTCATTGTCCTTTTTACATTTATTTTTTTTTTACAATTCTGTCAGTTAATGTCGGTCTAAATGGCACATTTGATTAAATGGTGGCCATAATAAAAGGGTTAAAAATCAGTTGGGGGTAATAAACGTCTATGTTGATTTTAGGTTCTGTTGGACCTGGCTCAGCTAGTGTCAGAGGAGCAGTGGACTCTGGAGGAACAGCTGGGCAAAATGGCCGCCACCATCCTGCCCTTCACACATGCTCAGTACTGCACCGTCTTCATCACAGACGAGCTGATCACGGTAATTATGAAAATCGATATACATTTTTTCCCTTTTTTTAAATTGTAGAGCATGTTTACACAAAAATAATTGATGACGGATGTGTAAGATTGTCCGACTCCAATGTAATATAACTTACATTACCTTGATTATTTATAATACGTAAGCTCTTTGATTATTTTACAGGATTCTTTCTCACAAGTGGTTCATATGGAGCTAGAAGATTCTGATCCCAGTTTCAAGATTATGAAAAGGTCAAAAAAAAATCTTTTAACTTATTGAAAATGTTTTCATGTTGCAACTAATTCATTTAAATCGTTGAGAAGTCTACTCTACGTAGAGTATTCATTCAATTGAATTGACATGATTTGATAACTGCGGATATGAGGAGCAGATAACATAATTATATTATTTCCATAGACATTGTTTAACCTCACTCTGAATCTACTTATTTTGTTTGGGATTTTGGTTTCTAAAGGGAATGTGACATCAGTGAGGTAGACCTGACATACGCCCTCCGAACCCTGAGCACCATGGAAATGCTTAACGTGTCTGAACACTCTCAGGACCCCACCAGGAGTCTGATCTGCTGCCCGGTCAGAAAGAGCAACAATGTCATTGGTATGTGACGTTAGAATAAACCTTAGGTTTTGCTTTGGGGCGAAACTGTACACTGCTATGCGCATTTCTTTTCCTCAAATGTTTTATGATATTTTAAATGATTATTATGCATTTGACTAAGATTTAAATGAATAAATGAATGAACAAATTTGATGTTTTATCAAGCATAGGACAAGTCAAACCCCAGCTCTTGAACATCATATCTTGATAATTAAGGATTAGGTATGTGTTCAGAATTGCAATAGTCTAGAATATCGCACCACCTTCTTTTCAGTTTAGTAATTTACCTTTATTATCTTACAGGCTTTTGGCTTTCTCTTTTATTTGAGTAAGTCATTAATTTCGGGCACGGTTCTTAAGAAAAGGATTACTAGAAAAGGGACGTTTTCAATTTAATGATAGAGTGGATTAGAAGATTACGGAAGGGTTTAAACCTCCACTACGTACCAGGTATTTAGCGTGTATGTTGACTTCATAAGACCGCTAATACTGATTTGGTACCCAGATCCACGCTTCATCAGATATTTATCCCAGTGTGTCAGAGCCAGCAAAGACTTGTTTAACACCCCCCAGCTGATGGGGAACCCTTATAATCAAAATAATATTTTCAAAATAAACTATGACAGGAGACAAGACAGACCTTTTCTCAGTCTGTCAACCCTGTTTAAATAGTAATAATAATAATAATCTAGACATTTTAAAATCTCTGCAATATTATGAATGTCCATCGATGTAGTGGTAGTTGTGAGGTTGCTATGGAGATAGGCTGTCTATGTGAGGCCAGCCCAAAGGCCATGCAGTCGTTTGAGTCACTCAACTATACAAACGTTTATTATGAAGTACATTACTACTGCTGCCAACCCGCCCACATTTGACTCTGTTTCTGTTTTTAATAGCGGTGTGCCAGCTGAGGAACAAACACTCCAAAGAGATGGAGGCATTCAATCGATATGATGAGCGCCTCCTAGAGGACCTGGCGCTGTATTGCAGTCTGGCCCTCCAGAACGCTCAGACTTTCCACATCACAGAGAAGCGAAAGGCTAGCCTGGTGGTCACTGAGGAGGTAAGGAGCGCATATTATGGAAATTAAAAGATTTTGGATCATTTTTTGTTGTATTTTTTTGTTTAGTTATTGCTTTACAATAATGCACATGCAACCAAACACATGCTAACTGATTATGATAAATATAAAGGAGCTATATTACTCGCCTGATTGATCCTGTCTCTCACCCACCATGCAACTAAACAGAATAGCATTGAATTGCCTCCTTCACTTTCATCTCACTCTGTTTTTCATCCTCCCTTTTCCCCTGCAAGGTGCTGTCTTATCACATCACTGCAGCGGAAGAGGAAATCCGAGCGTTGCAGGTGATTCCTTAATCTTTCCAATGAAAACCCAAAGCATCTTATCTGTTCCCTCACCTGCTACTCCCCCGATCTCTTTACTGTCTATCCCCCTCGCACGCCACAGAGTGGAACCAGCTCAGTCTCTTTTAGCCAGCTTAGCTTGGCTCTAACGGGTGAACACTGCTTTCATCTTCTGCCCTCTAATCTTTAAATTGGCCAACATCAATGTCAAAGGGCAAGCGATTCAGTCTTCACCTCTGTTTAAGCCAGTCTGACCTATGAGTGTGTGTGTGTGTGTGTGTGTGTGTGTTTATAAGTGTGCATGTGTAAAGTAGAGTGCGTTTGTGTTTATGTGATTGTGTGTGTTTCTACTATAATGTGTTCCTTAACTGAGCTTTCCTTTCCATTTTTCAGGAAGCCCCCATTCCCTCTGCTGAGTCGCTACAAATTATGGATTTTAAATTCAATGATTTTGGCCTATCAGAGGAGGCGACCACGCAGGCCGCAGTTCGCATGTTCCTGGACCTCAACCTAGTTCAGGAGTTCAACATCGACTACAATGTACAGTCTGATTTTGCATGAATATGTGTTTGTTTGTGTGAATATGTGTTTGTTCAAATATTTGTATTCGTTCTAAGAGTGCTTTGTTGTGTCAACAAAGACTACTTGAATAGAATGTGAGTAGGCGAGATCATCTGGCTTTGACCTTCAGGAAGTAAAAAAAAAAATATATATAATAATAATTAATAAATGACTGTAACAACAATCTTACACCGTTTCTTCCCCGGCTGTTTCTTAGGTAACAGATTGTGACTTTAAAACGAGATGAAATTAGAGATAATTTGAACATCAAACTGGTGACTAGTGAAACAAGCCAACCCGTACCTCTACATCTTTCTTACATGTTCCCTCTCTTCTTTCACTCCTTTTCTATCTTTTCTCTCTCCCCGCTTTCTACCTTTCTCCCTCTGCCAGAGTCTGTGCCAATGGGTGTTGAGCGTGAGGCGGGGCTACAGGAACGTGCCCTATCACAACTGGAACCACGGCTTAAGCACCGCCCAGTGCATGTTCGCCATGTTAATGACCACGGGTCAGCTGCAGGTCAGTGTCTCCTCGTCTCTGTGGAACCCTACGGAAAAAGGTCAAAGGTCATTAGAGCTAAAGGTTTGAAATGAGGTTGCGCAGTGTTAAGAATAGCTTTTGTGTGTTTTTTTGGTTGGATCTAGGGATTTCATCGAGCTGCTTGCTGCTTTTCTTTAAGACAGTGTGTGTGACAGCGAGTTCTATGTTTTCTCATTCTCTAAACCCCTTCTCCTTCAGTCTCTCTCTCTCTCTGACTCTGACTCTGACTCTGACTCTGACTCTGACTCTGACTCTGACTCTCGCTCTCCACCCCACTCTGACTGGCTTGCTACTGTCTCTGACATCATTGCTTCTTCTTAACCCTGCTTCTTCTTAACCATCCTGATGGTTTTCTACATGTTTGGTCTCTCAGGAGAAATTCTCCCGTCTGGAAGTTCTGGCGCTGATGATAGCTACTCTGAACCATGACCTGGATCACAGAGGAGTCAGCAACTCTTACATTGAGAGGTACACTAACCTAACGCAGCTCTTACATTGAGAGGTACACTAACCTAACGCAGCACTTACATTAAGAGGTACACTATCCTAACGCAGCTCTTACATTGAGAGGTACACTAACCTAACGCAGCTCTTACATTGAGAGGTACACTAACCTAACGCAGCTCTTACATTGAGAGGTACACTAACCTAACGCAGCTCTTACATTGAGAGGTACACTAACCTAACGCAGCTTACGGCACTTATATTCTTTCTCATATACGTTTTTTCCTTTCATTCTTATAATTGTGCATTAACCCTCGACATAAGCTTTAAATAAATCACTCGATCATTCCAATTTTATCTTTATTTTGATTTAGTTTTAATTCTTATTTCTTTTTCCACCCCTTTATGATTTCTCGTTCCTCCAAATTTCGCTCTCTCTCTCCCCCCTCTCTCTCCCTTTCTCTCTCATCTCTCTCTCACTCTCTGTCTCTGTCTTGCTCTCTCCATCTCTCTCTCGCTCTCTCTCTCTCTCTCTATCTATCCCCCCCTCTCTCCCTTTCTCTCTCACTCTCCCTCCATCTCTTTCTCTCTGTCTTGCTCTCTCCATCTCTCTCTCGCTATCTATCCCCCCCTCTCTCCCTTTCTCTCTCACTCTCCCTCCATCTCTTTCTCTCTGTCTTGCTCTCTCCATCTCTCTTTCTCTCTCGCTCTCGCTCTCGCCCTCTCCCTATCTCTCTCTCTTAGGAGCCAGCATCCTATAGCTCATCTATATGGCCACTCCTCCCTGGAGCACCATCACTATGCTCTGTGCCTCTTCATCCTCAACAACCCGGTGAGATACCTCAGCCATTCACATTACCCATTCACTCATTCATCTAACCCATTCATTCGTTAATTCATTAATTCATTCATTCATTCATCCATTCATCCAGCCATTCGCTCACCCATTCATTCACCTCACCCATTCATTCACCTCATCCATTCATCCATTAATTTAGCCTATCAATCCATTCATTCATCTATCCATCCACCCATCTAGCCCATTTACTCATTCACCTCACCCATCCACCTTTTCATCCAATCATCCATCTAACAGGCCTTTCCTGTCTCTCGACCACTTACTCAATCCCTTTTAACCCCTTGTTTCATTACTACAGTTTGGTGTCCTGATGCTTTTCTTTTTAAATCATGGTCAAAGTACTCAACTTTCTAATAACTCATGACTCTCTTTGTTTTTTGTGTCTCCAGGGTAGCCAAATTCTCAGCGGTCTCTCTGAAGAGGACCACAGAATTGTGCTGCCAATGATAGAGAGAGCCATCCTGGCTACTGACCTGGCTGTCTACATCGAGTATGTAGCCAGAATCAGACCAATTAGTCTGATTAGTGTTACACAATGTAATCATGCTATCTTTAGACACAGTGGATAGTGTGTGTGTGTGTGTGTGTGTGTGTGTGTGTGTGTGTGTGTGTGTGTGTGTGTGTGTGTGTGTGTGTGTGTTTGTTAGAGAGCATGCATACGTACAGTATACTGATATGTATAATAAGAGCGAGCGAGGGTCAAAGAGGATAAGTGAACCATTTATTCCTTGTTGGTTTTTTGAGGAGGAGATCGGAATTTTTTGATGTTGCCAAGAGAGGTGAAGTGAGTTGGTCCAACGAGAGACACAGAGACCTGCTGAGGTAAACAGGCTTGTATCTCTTCTATAGGCGTGTGTTTATTCACTTTGTGTGTGTGTGTGTGTGTGTGTGTGTGTGTGTGTGCGTGTGAGTGTGCTTGTAGAATGTTCTTGTCGGGGATTAAGGTGGAGGTTTAAACAACTATGGATTTGCTAGCAGCAGCAACTGTGGATATAGCCATGACCAGTACATCCTGTCTTTCTCTGTCAAGTCTGCATGCACACTCAATAAGTGCACGTGGATCTTGACAGGAGGATTGCTTAAGTTTGGGTGTTTGCCCCGCAGGTCAATGCTGATGACAGCCAGTGACATCAGTGCCATTACAAAGCCATGGTCTGTGCAGAGGAGGGTAAGCTTCTTACCTAGACTTTAACACACAATCTCTCTCTCTCTCTCTCTCTTTCTCTCTCTCTCTCTCTCTCTCTCTCTCTCTCTCTCTTGCTCTCTCTCTGTCTGACTCCTCCTGTCATACACAGTCAAACACACACACACACACACACACACACACACACACACACACACACACACACTAACATATCTTACCCTGTTTTACATCTTTCTGAGTAGACGGCCAAACTTGTTGCCACAGAGTTCTTCGCACAAGGGGACAGAGAAAGGCAAGAGTTCAACATCAAACCTATTGTAAGTCCTTTTAGCAGTCTCACATCACATGGCTCATCCAATAAACGTTGTTGTTATTACTGATCATATCTTCAGAGCACATTCTTTCAATTGTTTTATAATTCTACTCTGTACAAAACTTACGAATAACAAATATACAAAAGGTGTCACTATTAGTAACGACGTAAAGGTGATACCTCAGGTCACATTTTTGTTGGTGGCATCATAAGATTGCCTTGGGTGAGGATTATTTACTTCCTGTTGTGTTCCTTATATCCTCTCATGTGCCCTATTCTCCAGCTATAAATTGTTGTCTCACGCTGTCTTTCAGGATGTGATGAACAGGGACAACATCACACGCCTCCCACACATGCAGGTGGAGTACATCGATGGGATTTGTGACCCTCTGTATGATGTGAGTTACAATTTATATTATATATAGTGTGGGGTGGTTTGTAGTTATTTTTCCTTTATATGCTTGTTTGTTTGGGAGGAAGCAATTGTGTGTGTGTGTGTGTGTGTGTGTGTGTGTGTGTGTGTGCGTGTGTGTGAGCACAAATGTGACTGTGTTGTGCGTTTGTTTGCTTCGTGGTCTTGCAATATTTTGCTGTAGTTGGAAACCATTACTTCCGTTACCTCATTTCCGTCAAGCTGTTAAATCTTTCTTTTTCCTTTTCACTTTGTTAACACTCTCATCATTTTCCTCTTTCCCCTGTGCATCTCTTCCCTCAAGGCGCTGTCAGGGTTGTTTGACTCCTGTTCTCCATTGAGGGAAGGCTGCAGGAAGAACAGGGACAACTGGCAGCACCTCGCTGAAGGAGAGAACGAACCGGAAGATGATGAATAGAAGAGAGAGAGGGGGTGGGGGGATGAAACAATAGAGAGATGAGGCTGACGGAGAGAAAGAAAAGGATGAATGGATGGCATTGACGAGCTGAGGCAAAGACCTTAACGTCTATCTCCCTCGCAATACTTTTTGTCCCATGTGATCTATATACCAGCCGAGGTAAAAGCAAGGGAAAGTCCACTGCCAAATGTCCCTACCCGCTACTTCCTACACATCATATAAAAACACTGATGGTGCTTTTAGTTCTAGTACCTCAACATATAACCTCAGTATATATTTTTTTCTGAGTTCATGTAGTGTGTGTTGTGTGTGCGTATGCGTGCGTGTGCTTGTGCGTGTGCGCGTGTACATTTAGTCTTGAAAGCTTTTGATTTCTACAATTGTTATATTTTTTAAATAGGAAATTGCTTTCCAGATGGTTTTGTATAATTGCATTTACTTGGTAGTAATATTAGAACATATCTATATTGTCTTTATTTTTCTAGAAATATTACTTACCCATTCAATTTCTTCTCTAAATGTTAAGCATAATGTTATTTAAAGATAACACTACAACTACACAGAAAAGTACTTTTCAAAGAAAGTATTCGCAAAGTAGAAAATTCTAACATGAGTCGCTTACTTAGAATTTTTTTTACATGGTAAATACACAATGAAAGCTATAATGTTTCAGAAATATGAGTAAAAAATAACTACTATGTTTTAGCCATTTATCTGTCCAGGAAAATTAGATTTTTGGAAATTCCACTTAATTGTACTATAAGATTTCAGGTTTTCTCTTCATCAAAGAAAAACTCTTATCGGAAGCAAAAATAAAAGGACCAGTAAAGAACTTGTTTAGAACGGCCTACCTTATCTACACGGATGAAGTTGGCAAAGGGACTGCATTGTTTTTGCACCAGTTACATCAACCTCAGTGTGTGGTTCATAAACATTGTGTCAGTACCTCATACCACTGTGGGAGGAAAAAAAACGATGACACTGAAGACCTAAATATCTATATTCTTAGGTCGTTTAATTGTATTTTACTTATTGCATCATGCTGATCTTCAGAAAAAAGCATTTATGTGAAGGGAACTGAAGGGCATTAGTACCTGTCATAATACAATTATATACATTTGAAATATAATAAATATTGTATTTATTTAAACTACAATAAAAAATTCAAAAAGGTATGGAATTAATTATATGAAAATTAGATCTGTGATCAATGGGAACTATGGGTTAAGCAAGCTGCAAATGATCACAGCAGGCAGGCGTGGCCAACCTTTTTCTTAGAAAGGACCGAAGGGAAAAAATATTAAGAAAGTCCAATTACACTATTATTGTAAGAATAAACATTGTAATACAAAATATACTGAATATAAACTGTACATCTACAGTACTTCAACCGATAAAATAGAGTTTGGGTTGAACTTTGGCTGTCTGAGTGAAGTGCTGAGTCATATTTTACATAAGTAACATTTTAAATGTAACATACATACTGCATTTCTTTTCTGGAATATATATTTTTAAGCATGAGGAATCATCAAATAACTTCTGTTTGTTTCCTTAGTAAAGCTCATACAGTTTGTCTAAAACGCTAGTGATTCACAAAGCCTTAGAGTCGCAATGTTTATGCTGATGTTCAGGTACATTTTAATAGTCCTGTAAAAAAAAAATGTTTTGCTGTGTTTTTTAAATATATTTATACACTCCACAGTCCTCATCACACAAAACAGGCAGTCTTCATTGTCTTATTTCTCACCATAAAAAAGGTAAGTTCCATCATGTGTCCTGGGACAGTTTAACACTTGCAATTTATCCACGGGATAAAATAGCCTACATGTACAGTCTGACTTCATCTCACTTTATTTGTTAAACATTACACGTAAAAAATATTTTATCGTTTGACTCCAGCAGTTACCGTAAGTCAAACGTATCGTTATGATTTTATCAGTTCAATAAAACGAATAGGTAATTTATTACATGCCGGTTTCGCTTAAGCACTTTACTATTAGTACAAAGTAAAACTCCTTATTTCTAACCATTATTCCAAAGATTCAAACTGAAAGCAGACCAAGTTGACTTAACCATCAGTTTAGAATAGTTGCTAAAGACCGCCCCCGATCGGCATGAATCGAGACTGCAAACACAACCAGCTATCGCTGCCTAAAAAAGTAAAAAAGCGGTTTTGCGAAAAGCTCCCCGCACTTCCTAATACTGCAATATATGGCTTTGCAATGTACGGAGCGGACGGTATTTATACATAGACATTAAAGGAACAGTTCAAGATTTTAAGAAATTCAATGTGTGCCTACTTAAATATTTAAGAACCCGTAATATGTTCAAAAGGTGTAACCATTGTTATATGGATGTGTTCATAACGTTGAAGGGAAACAATAAATATACATTTTACAGCCATATTTGAAACGCCATTTTTATACAAAGCCTCTGAAATACGGATACTGTTTTACGAATCGCCACTATAAGCGTTTTGAGAGACGACCTGTAGGTATATAGGCTACAAGACAGATGAAATTAGGCTACAGCTGGTTAACAACAGTTGGTGTAACTATGAAACGATTTACAATGTTTATTGGGGCCCTATTCTGCTTTTTGGGTTTTTCCCTTACCTTAGTATGTTATATAGCTTTTTGTGCATGTAAAAGGTCTGAAAAGTTCCAAAGCCCATAGTCCACGCCAAAGGGAGCTACTTGCTCTCACAGAAAACACTGCTCCTGAACTGCCTGAAACGCCTCCTTTGTAATCCAGCATTTTCTTCCATAATTTATCTACGTCACTAAATCACACATTTGAATAATGTTTGGCATGCCATCAACCAGAGCCAGTCTGAGTGGATGCCGGTGGTTTCGACATGTCACACATTAAAACGTAAACCTATTCTAGTAGAACTCCCAAATAAGGGTATTATCCTGAAAACCAGCATAATAGGGCCCCTTTAAATAGTATTTATGTCTACTTTAATTTATGTCCTAGTAATTTGATGATGTAAAGGCAATGCAAGTCATTTTGTTGCTGCTAACTGCGTTTAGAATTCTCCATTAGTGACATTATGGTCTGAATGTTTGGCCAATCTACCTTGTGTCTGACCATGTATTTCTGCTTTTCAGAATGGCCTACCGGATATTTCACATTACAGTAAGAGAACAAGCTTTCCATTGGCTAAAGTTGTGGATGGTACGGAAAATGACCGTTCCGAACCAGTTTTTCGTTACTTTCCGTGTTGCGGTGGCGCTACAAACTCTTAAAACTGTTGACTGGTCAAACAAATTGTCACAAATTCTTACGCGACAAACGACTCTATGCACGCTTGCAGTTGCAGGTATCGGCTTGATTGCGACGGAGACTACGGGTATTTGCACTTTATAACGAAGGTAAACTCTTTCTAGTTCATTTTTAAAACATGTCGGCGCGCTACTCTATTCCTTGGGGGGTCAGCGAGGTGCAGACTTTTCTCTGCATTTTAGGTGACGAGGAAATACAGCGGGAACTGGATGGAGCTGTGAGAAATGAAAATGTTTTTAAACTTGTTGCTCAGCGAATGGCTGACCACGGCTTCCGTCGCACGTCCAAGCAATGTAGGTCGAAAAGCAAAAAGCTCAGGGTTGACTACAGGAAGATTAGGGACCACAACAGTCGGAATGGTGTGAAAAAGAAAAGTTGGAAATGGTTCGACATGATGGACGCCATCTACGGTCACAGGCCGACAAGCATTACTATTAGAGGGGGTGGCATTGACTCGGCCACGGCATTTCTGGAGTCCATGGTGGAGGCGGACGGTAAGTTTGGTTGAATCTAAGATTTACCTCTGTACTCTGCTTGCAAGCTTAGTTTACTTTTCCTTAGCTGCTTTCGTACTTAATATGGACGGGCGGATCTATTCTTTGATATCGGTGCTATCGATCTAGACGTTTATTTGAGAATCGATCCTCACGTAAAACTATTGATACCAAGTGGTTTCTTTAACTACTCATTTCTATATTCATATTCATACTTGATGCTAAAAGTGGACACATAATTGCAGTAGTAATTGTGTATGATAGGAACTACGTCTCCTTTCGCCCTGTTTCTCAACTTTATTGATACATTTACAGGGATGCGTTGCAGTCACACTTACACACAAACGAGCCGCAGTGACTGTGGTTAGAATGGCATAACAAGTGTTTCAGTTAACTTAAGGGTAGCGTATTTGATTAGCCCAGATGTTAGTTGACAGATTAGAAGATCGAAAAATATAATATAATTGAACAGTGTTACATTTTCTTGCGTATATTAAACATAAAACAAAGAGAGAAGCCTTATTTTTGGCAGTGTATTTAAAACGAATGTAGGTTAATTGCTTTCAAATTGCTTTCTATATGTTATGCCCGGTTTTACAAATGTTAATGGTAGTAATCACAAAGATATTCTAAATTGTATGTAGCCTACACAAGAAGTCTTTAAAAAGTATCGGTATTTATTAGGATACATAGTATCCAATCGAAAAGATAATCTGTGCCGGGTATCACCCATCCCTAGCCATTTTCTGTTTTCGTTATTTTGTATAGTGTTGTAGTAACTAGCTGGTGTAATAAACAAGCGTTTTGTGTGACATTTCTCTTGAAGACTCCCCTTCCACAAGCAAGAACAGCGCAGGCGACCGTAGCGAGGATTCAACCACCTCCTACTCCAGTCATGTCTGTATGGCAATACCGAATTCCCCAGCACCGACACTGACTTCGGCACCGGCAGCGTCGTCGACTGCAACAACCTCCAGCACCAGCGCCAGGACATGGCGTGTTGAACTTGTCACAGGTAAATTAATGTGTTGCCATGGCAGAACGCTTGCTTTTGCTAAAGCAATCAGCCTACATTAGTTTTAAATAGCCTACACTGCCAAAAATAAGGCTTCTCTGTTTAATAGAGCATGAACCAGGTTGAATTTAGTCATAAGCAGTTTTTTGACAGCACATAATTCATCCAAATTTGATGGTATGTACATACAAGAAAAAGCTAGTTGCAATTGAATTGTGGCTTTGTGGGCTTTACTGTAGGCCAATTGATAAGCTAATGTTGTCAATAAGATGCAGCCCTTGTAAATGCATGCGGTCTAAATGTGTAGCCTACCCGTGACGGCCTTGTCTGGATGAGTGTACACCCTCTGGATTCACATGAACAGCGGGAAGAATGTCCTTTTTATTTTTTATTGAGCACCCGTCCCCAAGAGTGTCTGTGCATAGTAGCGCTGTTTGCATAGCAATGCACTGATTGAAAAGCTATGGTCTCAAGTTCTGGAGTTGAAAGTTTTTTTATTGTCATATGTATTTACCAAATAATATGGCTAAAAATGCTTTGCTTAACAGTTTCTGTTCCGGTCTGGTTTGTATTGTTGTCTAGGCAAGAGGAAGGAGGACCAGCAGGATCATGTGGCTGTCCTTTTGAGGGAAATGCAGGCGTCAGGCGAGAAGCCGCAGCATCAGGAGTGGAGCCACGAACATTGTGATAAGCAGCTCAAAATCATCATGGCTGAGTCTCAGGAAGAAAGGTGCCAGGAAGCCAACTTGAGGAGGGAGGACACTCAACAAGCAGCTTTCAATCAATCCATTCTGGCTACCATGAGCCAGCTTGTACAGGCGTTGAGTGGCCTACCTAACCCCAGCAGTAGCAGTTCAATCTCAACTCATCAAGACTATTTTGTCGGATCAGCAACCACCGCAATGGACAAATGGACTGATTCCGAAGTTCGAGAGCTTCTGTCTATTCGAGGGGAGGGAGAAATTAAGAAACAATTTACAGGCAAGGCACAAGATACCATGGTATACGGCAATATTACACGCTTGCTTGCTGAACGAGGCATACATCGCTCTCTAATGCAAGTTATCAAAAAACTTAAGGATCTGAATAAGGAGTACAACAAAGTTCACGACCACAACAAAAACAAAAGTGGCACGGGTGGTAGAGATTGGATATTTTATGACTTGTGCAACGTAATATTTGGTCATTCTTCACATGCCACACCTGTTCAACTTTCTGCAAGCGTTGGGAGGACTCCAATTGAAGAAAGCACGTTGCCCTTATCTTCATCGTTGACCAAAATCAAAGAGCAGGAGGACATCAGCAATAAGGAAGACGAGTCTGAAGACTCGAGCAACATGGAAACAGCCGACCTGACCAGACTAGCACCATCTTTGCGATCAAATGGTAAGTTAAAAGCTTTTTCGTTTTGCACATTTGCTAGTCAGCCATTTTCTGTATTAGCTAGCTAGCTAATTTTAACCAGTCATAAGTCAGCTAGCTTTCTTTGTTTGGTTCTGAACTTTTTTGCTGCTGTTCTTCATGTTGGTTTTTCTTTATTTACAGTTTACAGAATTACGCCACAAAAAATTAAGAGGACAAATATGGAGAAGGCTACTTCAGCCAGATCCATCGTGTATGTAGACCAGCTGAGGGGGGAGATGAACTCTGCTATGCAGGTTCAAGAGGATAGCTGTCTGCAGAGGTTCATGGAGCATGACCTACAAACCACTCTCCTTACACAACTTATAGCCATGCAGGAGCGCGTCAGCCGGAATAACAAAGAGAGTCAGATAGATGTTTTAGACCGTTTGCTCTCTGGAGTTTCAGGATCCACACCCTACAGTGTTCCACCACGAAAAACGAAAAGGATCAAGATGGAGAAAGCTACTTCAGCCAGATCCACTGTGCATATAGACCAACTGAAGGAAATGAACTCTGCTATGCAGGCTCAAGAGGACGCCCGTCTGCAGAAGCTCACGGAGCATGAGCATGACCTACAAAGCACCCTCCTTACACAACTGATAGCTATGCAAGAGCGCATCAGCCGGGATAACAGAGACAGTCAGATGGCTGTTCTAGACCGTTTGCTCTCTGGAGTTCCAGGACCCACTTCGCAACAAGCTCCACAACCACACACACACGTAGTTAGAGCAACATCTGACAGTCCAGTGATTGGAGTCGTCTGGTCGCAACCTAATCGCCTACCTAATAATGATAGGCAAAATAGCCACGTTAGTTGTATAAAGCATGGCGGAAAGAACTCCCTTATTGGGCATCCCCATCCTCCGTCCTGCCAAGTCGCTGAACGGAGGATAAAGTGTGAGCCAACAGGATTGCAGATTCCAAAACTGGATCCAGATCAGCGCTCTGATACCCCGTACGTAACTCCCACGTATACTTACCTCAAACCAGTGAAGCAAGAGGGACCTGATCAACTTGAACAACAAAGCTCCAAGCCTTGTTCCAGGGATCAGACTCTCGATGCACAGGGCATCAAAAGTTTGGGAGATACAAGCAAAATGAAACCCATCATCAACATAAGATTTGGAGGCAGTAACTGCACGGTCACTAGAAAGTGGAAGGACCCCTGATTAGCAGACTGCTTTTTTAAGTAATCAAATCAAATGTATTTCATACACAAAGGCAATTCAATGTGCTTTACACAAGGTAAGCAGAGAACAAAAAAAAAAGACCATCATAATAAATATTTTAATATAGAGAAACAAAATTGCTAATAAAGAGCAAATGCAATAGAAAACAACTACGTTTTTAGTTTGGATTTAAAAGTAGTCAGGCTAGGAGCAAGTCTCAGGTCTTCCAGAAGTTGGTTCCAGCTTATTGTTGCATAGTAATTTAACACTGATTCACCCTTTTTTGTTTTACTCTGATGGTTTGTAGACCTGTTCCAGATGACCTGGGGGGTCTAGCAGGTTCATATTGTATTAGCATGTCGTAATGTACCTGCTTAAGATTGTGAGAGAAGTTGTTCTGTGGTACTCATTTACTTCTATTATATCTAAATGCACCAATGCTCTTGGTAAACAAGACATTCAAGCTATTTTAAGACAGGGATGCTTGGAATTTAAAGCATATATTCAACACTCTTTTTGTAACTCAATTGTGAATGTACAGTATTGCATACATTTAATTGTTTGACATGAGAAAAAAAAAGTATTGTTTAACGTAAGTGTTTTAGCAAACATTATGTGCCCTTTACGTTCTTTACGACATTTTACTTTTGAAACATGAATAAAGTGTCTAATATCCCAATTGTACTTACAATTTACGTCTGATGTCTTACTATTTAAAGTAAATATAATCTACATATTATCCTAATTCAAGTGGGAAGTAGTCAATTATTTTACTTCATTAGCTTGCCAACACTTTTTACATATAGATTTATTCAGGTGATAATCAATTGGGTTGATCTTAGATAATCATAATTAAGTACGCCTAACCATTGGTTGGCGCTGTTAAATTATTTGTTCAGGTTGCGGATCTGCATCGTCTGCATCCGCAAGGTCAGGAAGAAAAACGCTGTCGGACCGACAGGAGAAAAAAAGATGACAGGACGCGGGAAAAGAAAAACAAAATCCACTTTGCAGGTAACTAGTTAACTGTTGTGATAGTACTGACGCTAAGGTACACTAAAATTGAAATGGGTTACAACATGTCTTACTACAGTGCAGTTGTAATGCTTTATCTCGTGTTTTTAGAATACTAGCATTGGCAAGGTGTACAGTCAAAACATGGCAGTGGTCACTCTTTGTTGGAACTAACGTTAGATTGCAAGTGGCGGTGTCATGTAAGCGTTTGCTTGCTTTTGCGGTTTGCCATAATATAGTGAAACGAAGTAATTAGCGCTGGCGTTGAGTAGTGGGGCTGGCAATAGATGCCGCAGCTGAGCTACGTGTGCGGACGGTACTTCTTTTGAACTGGATGCGGTTGTTTGGTACGTCAGTATCCGATCGCGTGCGTGCGCTCACGTTATGCAACGTGGGGTGTACATCATCAGTAGATCAAGTCTTACACATTTTACAAAAAAACCACAAAAACACGTTGGGGGCTTTTCCTATTTACATTCTGATCGGTGCTGGTCTACCACATTGGCTGTTTCTCATATAACTTACTTTGTACGTCTTCCTTTCTGAAATCGTAAACTTGTCTAACGTTAATCAGTTCACTAAATTCATATGGGGGAAACAGTCAATTAAATTTTTGTTTGATGTTTTGCTTGTCCCGCATAGGACACAGAGTCGACCAATGGGGGATTGAAGAAAACCCGTCCTAGCGACCCCACAACTACACACGCATCTGATGTGGGGTCGGACCAACGGGAGGAGGTGGAGCGGCTCTATAAGTTTGGAATGCCAGAAGATTTTTACCACTTCTGGGACTTTTGCAAGCGCCTGTGCCCAGACAATCCTAGGGGTATACAAATGTGGAATATACGCTCGTTATGAATGTGGTGTTCATGGAATCTATAGGCCTCATGTTTGTATTTTTAGAGAAGTATCAATTACTCGCCACAATGTCAAAGCAAATTATTCATCTTTTATTTTTAGATGATTTACTATCCTATTAATTCGATTTGGTTACTGAATGAGATTAATAATCACGTTCAGTTGCAAAATCTAATGTGTGGTATAATCTCCTCTAGATGCCTTGGTGGATACAGTGGGTTTGCGGTTGGTTGGTCCCTATGATGTTCTGGCAGGGGCCCACAGAAGTTCAAAGACACCGCAGCCCAACTACCACCTACACTGGAGGTACTTCTACGACCCGCCGGAGTTCCAGACCATACTCAGGGGAGATGGAGACAACCAGCATCACATGGGGTACTACAGGTAAAAGGATACCTCAAGTAATATAATACCATAAGTAATAGGATACTACAGGTAAAAGGATACCTCAAGTAATATAATACTATAGGTAACAGGATACTACAGGTAAAAGGATACCATAAATAATAGAATACTATAGGTAATAGGATGCTACATGTAAAAGGATACCATAAGTAATATAGTACTGTAGGTAATAGAATACTATATGTAATAGGATACTACAGGTAAAGCCAAGGATACCATAAGTGATAGAATACTATAGGTAATAGGATACTATATGTAATAGAATACTATAGGTAATATGATGCTACAGGTAATAGAATACTATAGGTAATATGATGCTACAGGTAATAGGATCAACGGACATAATGGTGTTGGTTTGTGTTTGTTTGAGGTAAATATAGACTAGGGAATAAGATTTGTTGACTTTTTTTTTCTCCGCTGAATGTAGTCAGTAGACACTATAAATAAATAATAAAAATAATCTCGTTATACAGAGACATTCCAGACTCTTTGCCTGCGTTCGTTGGTGAAAATGAAGCCAAAAAAGGATTTACAATCACCCAGATGGGTGACAACATGTTTGCAGCTGTTCAGTGAGTTTTTTTTCCTTGCACGTTTAATGCTTTGGTTTTCTCTTTACCAACCCATGAAACATGATCAGTGCTGTTTATGTTTTCAAAATAACTCACCGTTTTTCAATGGACCATTCCGTCTACGTCTCCTCACGCAGCCTGTTCGCGACGAGGAAGAGGAAAGACAGAGGAGGTCGTAAAGACGCCGGGAAGGCTCTCGAGAGTCTGAAGGCGGAGCTGAGGGAGAGGGCTGAGGCTCTGGGACTCTCTCTAGAGCAGAAAACCAAAGGCATGAAACAGAGGGACAAGAAGGTAGCAAGCAAAGTTGATCGTTTATTGAATTATGATGTCAGATCAATTTAGTGTTATTCTGCATTGTAAAATTTCCAGTTGTCAAGAATCTTGCCAATGGATTTTGAAGTTATGTGGTTAAATTGTGTATTTGTTTTATAGATAGCATTGAAAAGGATACTGCTCATGCTTTACTTTCCCATTATATGCTACCAGGTGGTTACCAAGACATTTCACGGAGCTGGTATTGTAGTCCCCGTTGACAAGAATGATGTCGGATACAGGGAACTACCCGAGACAGATTGTAAGATGATCTCAAACTTGATCTGGTCTTTCACAATAACCTTACTGTATCCCCTTTCCCCAATTTAGTTGTGTTGCTCTATAGTCACACAACGAAGTAAGTATCTGCTGTAAGTATCTGTATAATCAAGCCGATAGGGCAACTTTATGGTGACTAAATTGTAATATCCGTGCAAAACCTTTTTTAAATTTTATTTGCAGTTGGCTATATCGTAATTTATAGTTTTCCTTTATGATTATCTCATATTGCATTGCTACCAAAACCGAACTTATTTTAAAATACAATACAAAAAATGATGAATAATTATATCTTTTTTTTTTTTTTTTTGTGGTGAACTGTAGCTGGTCTAAAGAGGATCTGTAAGGCCATTGCTGAGGCTCGGAGTGATGAGGAGAGAGTGAAAGCTTTCGGACCACTCCAGGAGATGATCACCTTTGTTCAGTTTGCTAACGACGAGTGTGACTATGGCATGGGCTATGAGCTGGGAATGGACCTCTTCTGCTATGGCTCACACGTGAGTTTGTTACTCTTCTCTTGGCATGTCACAGTTTGGTTCGGTCACATGCAAAATGTTTATGGGATTGTATTCACTGCAGTTTCTCAGTGTAACTTTTGGACGATACTCTTCTAGTTCACAATAGCCATTACTCATCTGCATAATTTCTTGTCCCCCTACCCAGTATTTCTACAAGGTGATCCGGCAGCTGCTTCCCATGGCTTACAGTTTATTGAAAAGAGGTCTGTTTGGTGAGATCCTGGAAGCTCACCTTTCCAATCGTTGTCACGACAACCTGGACCAGCTCTCTGCCTCATAAACGAAGATTCAAATAAGAAGGAAGTGGTATCTTGTTTTCATGAGCTTTCCCCATCATGTATTCTGTTGTTTGTTGTTCCCTGGTTAATGTTCTCATGGTGGTTTTGGTGCTGCTGCAGCCATTGATTGGTACAAACTGAATTATGTCGTTGCTTGTAAGAGGTAGATGTCTAATAAAGTATTATATTTTTAAACTCGTCTCATTTTATATCAATCTCATGTTTCCTCGATTTAACTGAATATATTTGTGTTAGACTATTATTTATTTATAAACAGAAGTAATAGCAAGGTCACTTCGGTGCCATAATGTGGACTTCCAGGTATGACTCATTACTTTGCAAGCTGTAAAATAAATAATTTGTGTCAATAGTATAATTATTACAAAGTGCCATCATAACACAAAACAAGGATATCTGCTTTATTACATAATGTTTTGATCAACTGTGGTTTTATCTCTGTTTTCAAGCTATTTAAAGGAAGGGTTTTTCAGTCTTTCTAGTCTGGCACCATACGTCTCCTCTTGAAGGCGAAGCTTCTCACTAAATTCAGCCTGCAAGTAAACACGTTTGTGAATTAATACGGTAATGTCAGAGGAGTTGCCATGACAATCGTGCAGGTAAGTTTAAACTTTTACTGTAATATTGCAATAATTTCACTATAAGGATAACTACTGAGATTACGATAAATTATACATCTATTACATGCAGTTACTAACAACACATCACACCTGGAAATTGCCCAGCAACTCTTTACTCATATTGCCAAGGATCTCTTTGACATCCTGGACGGAGTATATTTCAGCCTCCTTTCTCTCCCCTTCTTCCTCCTCCTCTTCCTTCTCTCCATGTTTCTCCTGCTGGCGTGACTCCTTTAGCTTCCTTCCCTGTTCCTGGATCGGTAAAAACGTCACTGGTCGCATGGAGCTAATCAACACAACCTAATGCATTACAAATAGTACATCACCCATCACAGCTGAAGTCATTTAAAAAGGTCGTACCTTCGCTCACATTACTTCAATCAGACTGTTATGGTTTTGGAATCATGACAATGTGTATCGACGTGTGTAGTTGAGGTTTAAATACATGACTATAATCTATGAACCCTCTGTTATTGGACCTGACTGTACTGTAATGTAATATTTTGCCTTGCTCTGAGTTGGTGCAGCAGGCGGGGGGGCTAAGTAGCAGTAGTAGACATCAGCTGGCATGCCCTCCTCCAATGGGTAGATGGAGTCAACACTCCTAATTACCTCAATCCTTCGCTGAAAACAAAACAGAGGAATATTGTTATATTTTACAATATCAGTTTCTGCTTTTACAGAGATCACTAATGCAATCCACTGAATTATGTTTTGTAAATTCATTGTAATACCAAGTATTGCTACAGTTATAGGCATATGGCCTTGTTTATATTACTGAATCATGAGTAAGAACTAAGTTACAAAGACACACAAACACTGCCTCACCTCCATTCCAAGCAGTAGCTCATCTCTGGGTCTGGTGAAGAGGAACTCATATAGCCTATAGTCCTGGAACAGACTGCTCTAACCATGATGGTAACAAAGTCAAACAGCGAAGGCCAGATGTCTTCCTATTAGTAACCAATAACGTACACACACACACACACACACACCTTGTTTTGAGATAATCTGTGATAGCCATGGCTTGTTCTGTGTCTAGCAGGGGGGTTATATCCCCGTCTGACGCTGGGAACTGACGAGAGGCTGCTATGGCCTTGGCAAACTCACAGTAGTTCTCAACAAGTGGCATCTGTTTGTCTGGCAGAGAGAAAAGAGCATGGAGAAAGAAATAGTTTGATGAGCTTGTAGTGACCCCAATTTAAATACCTTGCCATACAGCCTTTGTCGACTATTGATACAAAGTGCACGCACACATTTCTTTATTTTTAGCCCTTGGTCTCAAGCCACCTTTGATGTTGTCCAATAGTTGCTGAAGTACAGCCATAGTGAAGGAGATCTGTGGACATGAGAAGCTAGCTCCTTTGGCCCACCAGAAACCAGACACATAGTAGTCTAACAGTGCTGCGTCTTTAAGACAAGTCTGGTGGTTCCTGTATCCCAAAACCTCCTCCAATTGCCTGTTGGTTAGATCAGAGATAGTAATGATAACAAATAGATCAATGCAATTTAATCGGGGGAAATATAAAAATGATTAGGAATGCACAAATAATAGCCCTCCATCAAGAAGATTTGACAATATTAAAAATATCAATTCCGCATTAGCCTGGTTCTTTAGAACGTTGAATGTTAGACTACAGTTTACACATGACAAAAACGTGTTAAGTTAACTTGGCTAGCGACTTTTGATAACTTGTGGTTAGCTAACGTTAGCTAGCTAATGTAATATTCTAGACTGGTACTCACTGTTGAACTTCATCCACTGTCAACTCCAAAAGCGAATTAATTTGTTTATGTGATATGAGTTTCCATTGGGGAAAGCGTTTCTCGTCATTTTCCTGAATGGAGAAAATTACAGCAAGGTTCGTACGTAAGTTAGCCCAGCTAGCTATCGTTAACTTAAGTAAACAACCAAGTTGTTACTATACTTGGCTATCATTGACTTTATAATTTCAATTAGGTATGATTTTCTAACTTTAACACAAAATGTTTGCCATTGAAATATCTAGGATATGCTGGTCACCTTCAATACATCTTTTTTGTCGTTGACATTTTTGTCCACAGATGGTTTTTGTTTACCTTTTCCAGACATTTTGACATCCGTTACCTTGGTAACAGTCGTAACATCCTCGCGAGGGTATCATAATATAAAACAGTGTTGGCCACGAGATGGCAGCGTAAACTTAAATTGTGAAAGCCCTTTCTCGCTGCAGATGTCAAAGATAGAGTATTTAATTGCGTGTGTATTAGTGGTACTTTTCTTAACATTGGACACTTTTTATAGGACAAGAAATAGCCTATCCTATCAGTCAGTCAACCAACTTCGAGAGATAAAATCAATAAATTTAGGGGGGATTAGTTCAAAATACATCTAGAGAACATTTTGTTACGGGATCTCGGCTGGTAGCTGTGTGGGTTGGGGGTCAAGGAATGTATATATAGGCATTAACCAAAGAAAAGACAACAACAGGGGAGTGTAAGAAAGGAGAGGGGAGGAGGCGAGAGAATATTGTTATGTTTTCTGCATAGTGGCTGAGCTCCAATATATTGATTTTTGCCTTGTCATCCTCTATTGGATACTGCTATGTGAGAACACACAGACCATGATGTAGGGTTAAAAAAAATAAGAGAGCAAGAGAGAAAGAGATATCGAGAGAGCTACTGCAAGAGTCTACAGTGGACCATTAGTTGTTGCCCAACCTTAAATGGGACGGTGATTTAGCACAAAGACCGTATTAAAGCATTAGGCTTTTCAATATTCTCGAGTTTTGGTTTCACCCGTGTGGGCTAGGCTACTACTACTTAGCTATACACTCACTGCAACCTATCTCTTAACCCACTAGGAAATAACAGCCTACTGCAGCAGATCAGCGAGGAGGGAGGGGAGCGCAACACCAAAACAGGGGCGCACTTTATCCTGCGGAGGTTCGTGGAACCGCACTGAGGCACGCTTACACGCATCACACAGAAAGAGAGTCTCCAATGAGATCTCAGAATAGAGAGAGCGACAGTCTTTCTTGACTGATATAATACATTGCTCTACTAGAATCAGACAAAGATTTGGACAGTTTTGGTTGTTACTACAGAATGAACCGGAACACCGAGCCTTCTGGATTCTGAGGCCCGGACGGAAGCCAACCTCCCCCGGCATAGGGGGATCACAGACCCGCGCTAGACCCCCACCTTGTCCGAAACAGAATGTCAAGGAGCTCTGAAGAAAGTCACGGAAGGGGCGTCGGCTCTGACCGTGAAGCAAAAATGGCTTCTTCAAACAACACATCGCCCGAATGTGGACCAGCTGTGCCACACCAACGAATACGGCAGGTGGGTGTCTGTCTCTCCGTTATAACGTTACACGTCGCTAGTCTCGTTGTCTGGTTCCCTCACTGTGTATTCTGTAGCTTATTGACTGAACAGGTCAACCGAATAGCTACAACTCGATAAGCAGCCGCAAGACCTCATCTATTTGGTCCAGCTCGTCATGAATGCCGAGAGGGAGGATAGTAAGGCGTTGTCCTGGTTACCACATTTCAGACCGCGCTCACGTTTGGTAGCGAAAGACGTTGCCTCGGTTTATTATTGGCTAATTTAGCGAAAGGCGTTCATTGGAGCCTAACCTATGACAAGATATGCTTTGGGCATTAGGATAATGCTAATTAAGCCAGCTAGTTACTCGTCATCTGCTTATTGAGAGGGGTTTCAGGACGGCAATAGCAAGCAGTTAACATCGCAGGCACATCTCTTTCCATTTACACTTTGCAGCCTTGGTCATCATGTACTATCCGACTCAAAATCCCGCATCCGGCCGTACCATTCACTGCAGCGCGGTCAACGGGTGTGCGTCGTATACTGGAAGGGGACACTGAGTGCATCCCTGGCCCGCTGCCCAAGCGTTTTGTCTGGCCTCCTCCAAATAATGAGATGCCCTCAAGCTTGTTCCTGTGTGGGCCAGCATGTTAATTTTTCATTCAGGAGGTTAGAGAAGACTGGTTTAAATTGCACTGATGTGGTCTACTTATTGCCACTTTGTCTGTGATCACCTCTGGCAACTTTCTGGTAAACGTAATGCATGCTCGTTGACGCACATATACACAAACACACATAAACAACTCTCTCTGTCTCTCTGTCTCTCGCTTGCTCACTCTCTCTCGCTCACTCGCTCGCCCTCTTTTTCTCTCTCTCTCTCTCTCTCTCTCTCTCTGTTCCTGTGTTATGAGCAGCCCATGGTGGAGTGTTCCGGTCCACCTTAAACTGCTCTTTGCCTTGTGGTGATGCTGCACCGGGCTGAGGTGTACACGTCCTTTAGGTGCTCTCAGGCTACTCACAGGGTCTGGCTTGACTGAGTTAGACCACAGGCTTTGTCTGGCTTCATTGTGCCAATGTAGCCAACTCCTGGACCACATGTCCTCATTTGGCTTCATATCACAGCTCACCCTTACACTGATTGATGACACTCCGGAATGGGTTAAGGAATAGCACTGGTTTCACTTGTCAATGTGTTTCAGGTGACTGATTGTTAAAGGAGCATTTACACCAAAGGTTATTATGGTGAGTTTGTGTTACAGCATAAGGCTCACAGAAAGCAGCGATATCAACAGTATTAATATTAATATATAATATAATATATTAATAATAATTGATATTAACAACTTATTCTACGGTGGTCACGAGAGGACAGAACGGATTGACAGACACATGACTAATAAGGCTAAAGTTGTGATGTTGAATGTGTTGACGGTTCACAGCACAGTAGGCTGTGACATACTCTGTAAGTGTGTGTGTGTGTGTGTGTGTGTGTGTGTGTGTGTGTGTGTGTGTGTGTGTGTGTGTGTGTGTGTGTGTGTGTGTGTGTGTGTGTGTGTGTGTGTGTGTGTGTGTGCAACCATGGACGAAGACAAAGTTGCTAGATGGTGAGTGTTGTTTCCTGTCAATGCCCTCTCAAGTGGCTCTCTCGGTCAAATTAGATTCCAGTAATGGACTGCAGGGCTGAAAACACAAACACACACACACACAGACACACACACACACTCACACAAACATAAATAAGAGCCATATGGCATTAGATTCTTTGAACTAAGATAAGGATTTGTTACTGTAATTTGTTTTGTATCACCGCATGTTTCTCTGTGCTCATGGCTTAATTGTTCCTGCGGAGTCTAATTATGTCTTTGTGTGGGTGTGCGGTGGTTGCACACTCCACTGAATTAGAAAGATTGTTCTTGGTAGTGTAATCTGCACTAAATTGATTCGTTTGTGTGTGTGTTTGTGTGCATGTTCGTGTGTATGTGTGTGTGTGTGTGTGTGTGTGTGTATCCCTTTATGTGCACCTATTGTGCAAGCCTTTCATGTATAATGAAAGCACCACATTATGTGCCACTGTACCAAGGGACATAGGCTCTGTCAAAGCCCAGCCCGAGGAAGGCCACTCTTCACTGGCCCAGATCATACTGTGTCTTTGTTAGTCGTCAGGTCCATGAACAGATCGCCTGCTTGTGTAAAAGATTTTGAGTGAAAAAAAACATGATTATAGAAATACTTTTGCAAAATAGTGACGCGAGGAAAAATTAAATTTTTTTGCTTTTTGTAATATCTTGTGTATGAAATAAATAATAGAAACAAATACAAACTGAAAGAGATTGTCACTGTGTGAGTGATAAAGATTTTGTGGTGACAGAGAGAAAGAGAGAGAGAGAGAGAGAGAGAGAGAGAGAGAGAGAGAGAGAGAGAGAGAGAGAGAGAAGGAAAGAGTAAGAGAGAGAGAGATGGGGTGGGGGGGGGGGGGGTTGATCTAGAGAGAGGAAGAGAGAGATTGAGGGTGTGTCTTTCAGGCATTGTGATGTTAGAGCTTACGGTATCTAAAAATACCGTCTCACTCCCTTGTTTGTCTTGTAGAGATATAATACTTTCCCATGCGGCTCCTGTTGTGATTCTGTCCGCCCCTCTGTACTCACTCAGTTCAAACACTGATGGTGGCAGTTAGAGAATTACATTACCTATCAAGTGTTTAGAACATCAGCACTTTAGCACCAGATCAATTGAAACGGCTACAGCACGCGTAGCCCATTAGCTGTGGATTTAAAACACATTGGGTTTAATCACCTCCTCTCTGAACTGGGACTCAAATTGTGTTGCCCATGTGGGAACAGCCTTAGTAAGATAGGCCCATACAATTTTTTTTCATATACGTAAATAAACTTTTGACTGATATTGTATATATTTTTCCCCTCAATATTCACTATATAAAGACTGAATCCTACTGCGACAGGCTGATTTTAACTTCTTTTCAATTTTTTGCCGGCTAAAGACTTAGTACAGGTTTCATGATGTGAAGAAATAAAATACAACACAAAGCGGTTTGACTGTCTTAACTCAGAGCATTGATATAGTTTATAAGACCCACCATTCAGAGGCAGGGTTTTCACCCAACTAGACCAACGATGGAGTTCAATGAAGTGTGAAAGTAGACACAATTGAACACAATGTGCCTCTAACCATCTGATCTAAATTGGATTTGTCTTCTCACAGTAATGCCTAAGTTTGTGGAAAATAGTCTCCTATTCATGTAGTGGGTGTGGTTATGTGTTGCCATGTGTGTGTGTGTGTGGGGGGGGGGGGGCAATGGTGGTGGCGTCCTCTTACCATTGCCATGTGTATATGTAGTAAAATATATGTTTTTAAGGAACTATGCCTACTGCCAACATAGTATCCCATATTTGGACTGGCAGAGGACTGCATGATGACCCTGGAGATCTTTAGCTTAGTTAGTTCATTCACAGTCAGTCAGTGGGTTGACGTTTGACAGTGTTGGGTTGACCTTTGACAGCTCAACATACAGTACAACCCCTTCCTTATGACCTTTTCACATATTATGTCGTATTTGGAAGTACGAATCCACTTCAACTACATTAAATTTGACCTTTTTCTTGTACATCGTCTAGGCAACAATGTCACAATAACACACATAGTATTTTCCTTTTTTAATTTTTTTTATTGATTTAACGTTTTTCTAATTAATATTGGTCCAAATCAATAACGCCCTGCAAATTTAAATTTTATCTCTTCGTATCCTTCCGTTCTTCCCCCTTTTCAATCATCTCTCTCTCTCTCTCTCTCTCTCTCTCTCTCTCTCTCTCTCTCTCTCTCTCTCTCTCTCTCTCTCTCTCTCTCTCTCTCGCTCCCCCCCATTTATTGCCCCCTCTTCTCCCCTTTCTCCCCCGTCTGATCCTGATATGGTGGAAGGTCTGGTTACAGTGCAGCCTTTGACCTTTACTACCACCTCCTCTCGCTCCCTCCGTTCCCTCCATCCCTTCGTTTATCTCTCTTAACCCTCCTCTTCTCTCTGTCTCACATCCTAGAAGACAATGCTGTTGTAAACAACAATTATCTGTTCTGTAAGATTTCTTTTTTAGGACTGAAGCTGTTTTAGGGTGTTTGTCTTGTCCTTGTCGCCACCAGCTTCTATGATTTGGTAAAAAAACAAAACACTACATTGAAAAAGGAAAGATTGGAACCTTACGTTGTTTGGTTTCTTCATCTCTCTTCTTTAATTTCCACCTCTTTTTATTGCTCATCTTTCTTCAGTTTACCAACACCGCTCCCTGACTCCCTGTTGCCTTCCCCTGTCCATTCCTCTCTCGTTGTTCTCTCCTCTGGGAGTGGATTGATGGGATCCTTCCTACAGGAAGTTTGTTCTAATGGAAGCCTGGCCTTTATTACATTATCTACAAGCAGCCGCATTTTGCTCTGGAAATACGCCCACACCCACACACACACGAAAACTCACACACACACAAAAACCCACACACAGCCACGCAAACACACACAAACACACATATACACACATAAAAACACATCACACACAAATTAGTTGATTTTCAGGTCTGCTACATGACCGGTCAGAGTTTCTTGGCCGAAGGCCTCTGTGAAGTCGTATCCATAACAACAATTAAAACAACAACTGAAACACACTTTGCAAACACGCACACGCACACATACACACACACACACACACACACACACACACACACACACACACACACGGAAACTGAAACATGACTCATCTTTGAGTGTGACTGCGTTCCCGACATCCAGTACCAGTTATGAAGTTTAGACACACTTTCCCATTCGCTTCAGTGGCAAAGTGTGTCCAAACTATTGACTGGTACTGTAGATCCCACACAGACTCACCAACCACAACCTTAGGCCACAATTGTGTGCTAGTAACCCTCAGCCGTTCTGTGACCAGACCCATCTCCAGAGGTGACCACCACTATTCTGTGGCCTGAGATTCTCTTTAAGAGAACCCTGTTGTTCTTACAGACAGACAGTACTGCTGTAAATGAGCTGTAGAAGCTACCTCTTCACTCACTGTCAGAGAGCTGTTAGCTGCCTGCTCATTTGGAGGCCGCTGTTGAAGTAGCTGCATCATGCTGCTCTGCACTGCAGCCAGAGGTGTTACGCAGTAACATGCTCCCCCCACTAGCATCTGTGGACAGGAGAGAAACGCACGTCATGGTTGTCAATAGAAGACTGCAGCAGAAAGCTGTATTTTAGTTAGTAAGTCAGTTTGGCTGTTTAACTCTTGTTTTAGATTTTTCATTGACTAGGGCGAGTTTTTTTTTTACTTGTGTTCTGTAATAATTTATTATTTTGTTACTGTCTTGATTTTTAAGCAACGTATTTTTGGATAGATCTTTCAAAGCTAATGGGGAGGGCAGCAATGTTGGTCAAATCTGAATCTAAACAGAGTTAATAGCTAATTTCTCCAGGTGTACATATCAACGTAGCCGACAGCTTGGCCTAGCCCTATTGTGTTTTGTTAAAAGTTGCCTCAGATAAGCAAGATCATCCCTGGCTGTGGTCGCAATGGCAGTAGTCTGCTAGTTAAACTAACAGTAGGTGCTATGGGGCTACCTACTCATCAAACTGATGCAACACAGAGGCAATTCTTCACATGATATTGGTTTCAGTATGAATGCGACAGTGATATGGTTGTGAGAATGTTAGCAATGCTATATTTGGGCGTTGATGGAATCTTGACATTTAGGATCTCCTACTGTCATTCACTGTTGCTATGGCGCTTCCAAATGGTCCAAGTGTAGCAGTTAAATATGCCCCAGCACAACCTGACACCCCCTCCTGTGTGCCAGCATGGGCCAGTAAAAACTAGCAGTGACCAGAGGGGTTAAGACACCAACATCATAGTTTTTGAATGGAAGCAAACTACTTGTTGCTATGGCGACGTAGGATGTAAACATGTGAACATTTGCGTTTTTGCGAACACTTGGGTAATTAGGTGACACGCGAGCTTTCAAAGGGTATAATGCTAGAAAATAGGAATACTGTGAGTCACAGTAGTCCAACCAACTGCACATGATAGCTTTGCTCTTTAGACATCTCTCAGAAATGCTACTCCAAGTCAAATCATTTATATTTACTCATGAACAGTTTACTCCCTGAACGTTAACATGCGCTAACCACCATCTTCCCAGAGACAGAACCCAGCCGCCTCTATATTGCATTAGCAGTCTACAGGTGAACAACAGACGAGGAGAGGAGTTCAGACTGGATGACTGGCATTTCAATGTTATTAAATAGGAGAAGGGTATGGGGAAGACAGTTGAGGTGTCCTCAACTATAGGTAGGCCATGAAGACTTGACCTCTCCATGTTAGGAGATGGATGGTTTAAGTACAGACAGCTGGACTATTGAGATGGCCCCTGCCGGCCACTTTGCTAGCCATTGTAAGAGACATTTGACCTGGCCTTTTACTCTGACCCTTCCCTCACAGTGGAACAACAGCTTAGGCTTGAACATCCGTGAAGATGCCAACATTTCCCTGACAGTATCCTGTTAAAAATGTGCCACCAGCACAAAGAGTGCCACATGACGAAGAGAATGAAGACTATTGACGCAGGCCCCTGTCCTCTGCCTGCGTGCCAGCCAGTCTGCCAGTCAAGCTCCACGGAGCAGGTGTTTTTCACATTGGATGTTATCAAAGGGATTTAGATGTTAATTATTCATTTCGGCTTCACCATCCTTTTCCCATTAGTGAGAGGAAGACGGCAGAATGCTGAAGGCAGAAGCGGGTTGGAAGATCAATGGGCTTCCTAGCAACTTAAACATCTTTACTTAGTATAAATAGGCAGGAATATTCTCCCTCTCTCCTCCCCTCTCCCTCTCCTTTCTCTGTCGTTCTTTCTATATGTTCTATGTATTATTTTCTCTTCCTTTCTTTCTGTTTCTCTCTTTCATGTCTAAGCTGGGCCAGTGCTGTGCTTTCTCAGAGGAAAACATCAAAGCTCTCAGTGGGGGTGTAGAGAGAGAGATGAAGAACAGCTCAGGCATGCACATGCACACGCACACACACATACACATACACACACGCACACATACATGTACACGCACACACACACACACACATATACACATATACACACACATACACATGCAAATGCACATAAACACACGCACACATACACATACACACGCACAAACACACACACACACACACACACACACACACAAACACGTGCACGCATGCCCACATTGACTACTAGACCGTCTGTTGCTCTGCTTTGTTTCTGTGACCCCCCCCCCCCCCCCCGGCAGTCCTAACAGGAAGCTCATCGTGATGCCACGCCCTCCGTCTCGTTCTCTTTCCCTATAGCTCTGTGAGGAACCGTATAAACCCCATGGGCTGGCTGGCGCTGGCTGCGGACACGGTGTTTGAAGGCCACTCTGAGGTCACTGGTCTGTTCTGTTACTCCTCACACACAGTGCACTGAGGTCTGTGAGGAGCTGGTCTGTTCGGTTACTCCTCACACACAGTGCACTGAGGTCTGTGAGGAGCTGGTCTGTTCTGTTACTCCTCACACACAGTGCACTGAGGTCTGTGAGGAGCTGGTCTGTTCTGTTACTCCTCACACACAGTGCACTGAGGTCTGTGAGGAGCTGGTCTGTTCTGTTACTCCTCACACACAGTGCACTGAGGTCTGTGAGGAGCTGGTCTGTTCTGTTACTCCTCACACACAGTGCACTGAGGTCTGTGAGGAGCTGGTCTGTTCTGTTACTCCTCACACACAGTGCACTGAGGTCTGTGAGGAGGGATGGATTATGGCTGGTCTGTTCGGTTACTCCTCACACACAGTGCACTGAGGTCTGTGAGGAGCTGGTCTGTTCTGTTACTCCTCATACACGGTGGCTCTCTCTGCTGCACTGCTCAGGCATTTAGATGGACGGGTCATTTAGATGGACGGGTCATTTAGATGGACGGGTCAAAGGGGAGAAATGCAGGAATCGCAGAAGTGGGTGTTTCCCCGTTCCTCATTTTTTATGTTAGCGTGCAATATACCACACTCTTCCTCACTCTCTCTCTCTCTCTCTCTGCCTCTCGTTGACATAATCACCCAGAGTTATGCCCGTGCTGCAGAGAGTTCTAGGTCAGGCCCTTCATAATTCATAACGCGTTCGTCTTGGAGGTGAGATCAGCTCGCGCCTCCATGGGTCTGTCGGCTGCAGCCACCAGATGAGATCACCCACAGGATGACGTTCTGCCAGTGTTTGAGCCACCGCCATGGAACGCCACTGGGGCCAGCTCACACTGGCCTGCTAAACGTGTTTGTACTGTGGCCAACACTCCGCTGAACTACAGAGTGACCACACAACAATGTGTAAAAAGTAAAAAAAATAATAATAATAAAAAATACGTTTTTTTTAATTAAGAGTAATTTGAACAAGGTGTTGATAGGTATGACAGTGTGGCTCCTGTGTTAAACACGTTTGTGTTTTCAACCTGTAGTGACCATAATTACATTACCTTAGCAGATGAAAGTATTTAAAAAGTATAAAAGTATAAAATGCTGCTTGCCTCCCCTCGAAACCCATTACAGTATTAATGACACCAACCTTTAGGAACAATAGAAACAAAAGTCCTGATCCTCCGGAATATTCCATTTCTGATTTTGAAAGTTCTGGGAATCGTACTACCGTAGTCCTTGCTACATTATTGATCATCTAAATCTAGTCTTATTCCCCAGGGTGTGGTGTTTATGGTGGGGGATGTAGTGTTTCGTCTGAGATGAGAGGAGGAGGAGGAGGAGGAGGAGGAAGGGTCCATCTCATCTCCTTGAGTGGAGTGGTAGGCTGACCGTCATGTTGTCCCCTGAGGAGGAGGAGGAAGAGGAGGAGGAGGAAGGGGGTTTCTAGGCACGACTTAAGCAGGGGAAAGGGGGAGAGGAGGAGGAGGAGGGGGAGGAAGGGGGTTTCTAGGCACCACAAGCAGGGGAAAGGGGGAAGCCGTAACTTAGTGCGACAGCTCTGTCTGAGGCGACCAGGAGTATTATTCTAACGTTCTCACGACTGTTCTCTTTGGTGATAAATGCTGGCAGGGAGGGAATTCCAGTTTAGGACATTGTTTTGTATCTGTAGGTCCCTGCTTCCTCTGTGTGTAATTTTTCTATGTATTTTGTGTCTGTCACTCTACATCTTTCTCTTTCTCTCCCTCTCTCTCTCTCTCTCTCTCTCTCTCTCTCTCTCTCTCTCTCTCTCTCTCGCTCTCTGTGTTTCTGAATTCAATTCAAATTAATTTCTAATGCTTTACTGCAGTTGTCAACCAAAACAAGTCAATATAACTTATAAAAGGCACAAAAACAAATAATCCAAAAATGTTTTAGATTAAAATAATTTACAAGGAATAACATAAAATACAAATTTAAATTATGTTTTTATTGAAATAGATACCTAAATTCCTTACCCTCTCTTGTGTGGTTTTTTATGGCCAATGCAGAGGTAACGGTTCGGCAGGTCACTTTCCCATGATGGACATAACACGTAGTTTGGTGTGTGTGTGGTGTGTGTGTGTGTGTGTGTGCGTGTGCGTGCGTGCGTGCGTGCGTGCGTGTGTGTGTGTGTGTGTAATCTCTTTCTCTGTTACCAGTGTCAGGCGAGGTCCTGGTGTTTCACTGGGAGCGATGTCCACAGCACTTTAACAGTCAGATAGAACTTCAGCTTTGAGGAAGTGCGCTTCATAATGTTTTGCTTACTGTGTATTTTAGTCCGCCAGGCCTACTTTAGCCTTCCCACTAAGCTCTTGAGTGGGATGACGGTGAATGTGTCTTAATGCACCACCGAAGAAGATAAAGTGGAAAGCAATCCGTTAATGTTGCCGGGCCACCCGCAGGCCTGTCCAGGAAAGTGCTAGCCAGGGCTGTTTTTATGGCGCTGTAGTGCCGAAGGACGTCTGGAGCAAATCATGTAACTAGTACCCTAGCCTTCCCACAAATCAGACGCGTGTGTGTGTGTGTGTGTGTGTGTTCGTGTGTGTGTGTGTGTGTGTGTGTGTGTGTGTGTGTGTGTGTGTGTGTGTGTGTGTGTGTGTGTGTGTGTGTGTGTGTGTGTGTGTGTGTGTGTGTGTGTGTGTTTGTCATTGGCGTGTGTGTGTGGTATGTGTACAAGTGAGCGTCTTATGACATTACTGCCAGGGTGTGGTCGTGCTCTATAACTCTTCTACTCTTCTCTCTCTCTCTCTCTCTCTCTCTCTCTCTCTCTCTCTCTCTCTCTCTCTCTCTCCTCTCGCTCTCTCTCTCTCTCGCTCTCTCTCTCTCTCTCTCTCTCTCTCTCGGGACATATCCTCAGTGTCAAGGTTGCATTCACTCTGCTTCTCTTCACTCTCTCTCTGTCATCCCTTTCTTTCTTGCCCTCTTTCCCTCCCTTTGCCCCCCCCCCCTCCCTCCCTCCCCCCTCCCTATCTGTTCCCTCTCTCTCTCTGTCTGTTATTGCGCAATACATCTGGGTGTGGTCCTGTCCTAACCAGCCAATATGATTTGGCAGTCTCTCTCAGTGTAATATTATACTTGTACTGAAGTGTGTGTTTGTGTATTAGGCGTGTGTGTGTGTGTGTGTGTGTGTGTGTGTGTGTGTGTGTGTGTGTGTGTGTGTGTGTGTGTGTGTGTGTGTCTAAATGCAGTTCTGACCTTTTCTTGGGCAATAAAGAAAGCTATTAGAAAGAAATGACATTCAGTCTTAACTGTGGGCTACTGTTTGACTGAGGCATACTACACACTGTAGTATACTTTGACTGGCCTTAACACTTTACAGAATACGAAATGATTTATTTGTAGCTAAAGCACTGTGGACTGTTTAAATCCTTAAAGTATATTTTCTATACTTTCTTGTTTTGCAACAGCACTACTGTTTATGTGTTGCAGTTTTACAACCAATCAATGGTCTTGTGTGTTTTGAGTTTTCATCATTTCTTAGCATTCCAGGTGGACCCGTGCCAGGTCTGTTTGGATTGAATAGGAATTGCTTTATTGTACGCTGTTTAACGAAAATATTCAGTACACTAAGAAATAATATGGATACAGCAAAACTATTGGACTGTTTCTTGGATTGACAAATAAATTACGTGTAAAAACGTTTTTTCCAACTCTAACCTAAAAGTTGAATCACCTAAATTACCTCACTATTACCGTTAATGTGCTGTACAAAATGCAATCAATAACCTGTGTTTGTGTGTGTGTGTGTGTGTGTGTGTGTGTGTGTGTGTGTGTGTGTGTGTGTGTGTGTGTGTGTGTGTGTGTGTGTGTGTGTGTGTGTGTGTTGGACAGGATGGGATGACTCTAATCCAGTGTGAATTGACTCATGTTATAATCAGCAGAGTGTTCAACTGCAGTCAGGTCAATACTGCGGGGAGAATCTTGTGTATTTACATGAGAGAATACACAGAGACAGTGTGTGTGTGTGTGTGTGTATGTGTGTGTGTGTGTGTGTGTGTGTGTGTGTGTGTGTCTGTGTGTGTGTGTGTGTGTGTGTGTGTGTGTGTGTGTGTGTGTGTGTGTGTGTGTGTGTGTGTGTGTGTGTGTGTGTATCAATACCTGGGTGCCTTTCTAACATGCGTGATGACACCTTTCTGTTTCTGGACTCGTCAAGGAACTGAATGCTTCCTGCTGTTCAAACAGTCTGAACAGCACCCACTAGTGGCCACATTGTGAGAATACTCTGAAACAATAGCTTTGTGTAGACTTAACTGTGAGATATCCGTGACAATATTGAGTCTTGAGTCAATTTTCTCCTTTAGGTGTTAGATTCTTTATTTGATCTTAAGTTTAGATATTCAGTCTGCTCTCCGTTCTGCCACAGAGGTTTGGCTTAATATCTCTGTAGGATATCATAACATGGTTTAAAATCAGCAAAGACAGCAACACCACAGACCTTTACAACAATGGCAAGATCATTTTATTTGTCGGTCAGCCTGTCAGCCTGTCAGTCAATCGTCAGAAAGTTGTGCCAGCCCATCTGGTTTCCCTCTTATACCCTTCATTGATTGACACATTCACTCTCTCTCTCTCTCTTGCTCTCTCTCTTTCTCTCTCTCTCTGTCTCTCCCCCTCTCTTTGTCTGTTTGTTGTTGGACACTAACATGCTTTGTTGAAGTGTTGCATTACACAAACCCTTAGACCATAAAGAATGAAAAAGAGAGAGTGTGAGAGAGAGAGAGAGAGAGAGAGAGAGAGAGAGAGAGAGAGAGAGAGAGAGAGAGAGAGAGAGAGTGAATGATGTGTCAATCAATGAAGGGTATAAGAGGAAACCAGATGGGCTGGCTGGCTTTCTGACAGATTGACTGACAGGCTGACAGGCTGACCGACAAATAAAATGATCTTGCCATTGTTGTAAGGTCTGTGGTGTTATGACATCCTACAGAGATTTTAAACCATGTTATGATATCCTACAGAGATATTAAACCAAACCTCTGTGGCAGAACGGAGAGCAGACTGAATATCTAAACTCTAAGATCAAATAAAGAATCTAACACCTAAAGGAGAGAAATTGACTCAAGACTCAATATTGTCACGGATATCTCACAGTTAAGTCTACACAAAGCTATTGTTTCAGAGTATTCTCACAATGTGGCCACTCAGTGGGTGCTGTTCAGACTGCTTGAACAGCAGGAAGCATTCAGTTCCTTGACGAGTCCAGAAACAGAAAGGTGTCATCACGCATGTTAGAAAGGCACCCAGGTATTGATACACACACACACACACACACACACACACACACACACACACACACACACACACACACACACACACACACACACACACAGACACACACACACACACACACACACACAACACACACACACACACACACACACACACACTGTCTCTGTGTATTCTCTCATGTAAATACACAAGATTCTCCGCCCAGTATTGACCTGACTGCAGTTGAACACTCTGCTGATTATAACATGAGTCAATTCACACTGGATTAGAGTCATCCCATCCTGTCCAACACACACACACACACACACACACACACACACACACACACACACACACACACACACACACACACACACACACACACACACACACACACACACAAACACAGGTTATTGATTGCATTTTGTACAGCACATTAACGGTAATAGTGAGGTAATTTAGGTGATTCAACTTTTAGGTTAGAGTTGGAAAAAAAACGTTTTTACACGTATTTATTTGTCAATCCAAGAAACAGTCCAATAGTTTTGCTGTATCCATATTATTTCTTAGTGTACTGAATATTTTCGTTAAACAGCGTACAATAAAGCAATTCCTATTCAATCCAAACAGACCTGGCACGGGTCCACCTGGAATGTGCTAAGAAATGATGAAAACTCAAAACACACAAGACCATTGATTGGTTGTAAAACTGCAACACATAAACAGTAGTGCTGTTGCAAAACAAGAAAGTATAGAAAATATACTTTAAGGATTTAAACAGTCCACAGTGCTTTAGCTACAAATAAATCATTTCGTATTCTGTAAAGTGTTAAGGCCAGTCAAAGTATACTACAGTGTGTAGTATGCCTCAGTCAAACAGTAGCCCACAGTTAAGACTGAATGTCATTTCTTTCTAATAGCTTTCTTTATTGCCCAAGAAAAGGTCAGAACTGCATTTAGACACACACACACACACACACACACACACACACACACACACACACACACACACACACACACACACACACACACACGCCTAATACACAAACACACACTTCAGTACAAGTATAATATTACACTGAGAGAGACTGCCAAATCATATTGGCTGGTTAGGACAGGACCACACCCAGATGTATTGCGCAATAACAGACAGAGAGAGAGGGGGGGAACAGATAGGGAGGGGGGAGGGAGGGAGGGGGGGGGGCAAAGGGAGGGAAAGAGGGCAAGAAAGAAAGGGATGACAGAAGAGAGAGTAGAAGAGAAGCAGAGTGAATGCAACCTTGACACTGAGGATATGTCCCGAGAGAGAGAGAGAGAGAGAGAGAGAGAGAGAGAGAGAGAGCGAGAGAGAGAGAGAGCGAGAAGGAGAGAGAGAGAGATAGAGAGAGAGAGAGAGAGAGAGAGAGAGAGGGAGAGAGAAGGTAGAAGAGTTATAGAGCACGACCACACCCTGGCAGTAATGTCATAAGACGCTCACTTGTACACATACCACACACACACGCCAATGACAAACACACACACACACACAAACACACACACACATACACACACACACACACACACACACACACACACACACACACACACACACACACACACACACACACACACGAACACGCACACACACACACACACACACGCGTCTGATTTGTGGGAAGGCTAGGGTACTAGTTACATGATTTGCTCCAGACGTCCTTCGGCACTACAGCGCCATAAAAACAGCCCTGGCTAGCACTTCTGACAGGCCTGCTGCGGGTGGCCCGGGCAACATTAACGGATTGCTTTCCACTTTATCTTCTTCGGTGGTGCACAAGACACATTCACCGTCATCCCACTCAAGAGCTTAGTGGGAAGGCTAAAGTAGGCCTGGCGGACTAAAATACACAGTAAGCAAAACATTATGAAGCGCACTTCCTCAAAGCTGAAGTTCTATCTGACTGTTAAAGTGCTGTGGACATCGCTCCCAGTGAAACACCAGGACCTCGCCTGACACTGGTAACAGAGAGAAGAGATTACACACACACACGCACGCACGCACGCACGCACGCACGCACACGCACACACACACACACACACACCACACACACACCAAACTACGTGTTATGTCCATCATGGGAAAGTGACCTGCCGAACCGTTACCTCTGCATTGGCCATAAAAAACCACACAGAGAGGGTAAGGGGAATTTAGGTATCTATTTCAATAAAAACATAATTTAAATTTGTATTTTATGTTATTCCTTGTAAATTATTTTAATCTAAAACATTTTTGGATTATTTGTTTTTGTGCCTTTTATAAGTTATATTGACTTGTTTTTGGTTGACAACTGCCAGTAAAGCATTGAAATTAATTTGAATTTGAATTCAGAAACACAGAGAGAGCGAGGGAGAGAGAGAGAGAGAGAGAGAGAGAGAGAGAGAGAGAGGGGGGGGGGGGGGAGAGAAAGAGAAAGATGTAGAGTGACAGACACAAAATACATAGAAAAATTACACACAGAGGAAGCAGGGACCTACAGATACAAAACAATGTCCTAAACTGGAATTCCCTCCCTGCCAGCATTTATCACCAAAGAGAACAGTCGTGAGAACGTTAGAATAATACTCCTGGTCGCCTCAGACAGAGCTGTTCGCACTCAAGTTACGGCTTCCCCCTTTCCCCTGCTTGTGGTGCCTAGAAACCCCCTTCCTCCCCCTCCTCCTCCTCCTCTCCCCCTTTCCCCTGCTTAAGTCGTGCCTAGAAACCCCCTTCCTCCTCCTCCTCTTCCTCCTCCTCCTCAGGGGACAACATGACGTCAGCCTACCACTCCACTCAAGGAGATGAGATGGACCTTCCTCCTCCTCCTCCTCCTCCTCCTCTCATCTCAGACGAAACACTACATCCCCCCACCATAAACACCACACCCTGGGGAATAAGACTAGATTTAGATGATCAATAATGTAGCAAGGACTACGGTAGTACGATTCCCAGAACTTTCAAAATCAGAAATGGAATATTCCGGAGGATCAGGACTTTTGTTTCTATTGTTCCTAAAGGTTGGTGTCATTAATACTGTAATGGGTTTCGAGGGGAGGCAAGCACATTTTATACTTTTATACTTTTTAAATACTTTCATCTGCTGAGGTAATGTAATTATGGTCACTACAGGTTGAAAACACAAACGTGTTTAACACAGGAGCCACACTGTCATACCTATCAACACCTTGTTCAAATTACTCTTAATTAAAAAAAACGTATTTTTTATTATTATTATTTTTTTTACTTTTTACACATTGTTGTGTGGTCACTCTGTAGTTCAGCGGAGTGTTGGCCACAGTACAAACACGTTTAGCAGGCCAGTGTGAGCTGGCCCCAGTGGCGTTCCATGGCGGTGGCTCAAACACTGGCAGAACGTCATCCTGTGGGTGATCTCATCTGGTGGCTGCAGCTGACAGACCCATGGAGGCGCGAGCTGATCTCACCTCCAAGACGAACGCGTTATGAATTATGAAGGGCCTGACCTAGAACTCTCTGCAGCACGGGCATAACTCTGGGTGATTATGTCAACGAGAGGCAGCAGAGAGAGAGAGAGAGAGTGAGGAAGAGTGTGGTATATTGCACGCTAACATAAAAATGAGGAACGGGAAACACCCACTTCTGCGATTCCTGCATTTCTCCCCTTTGACCCGTCCATCTAAATGACCCGTCCATCTAAATGACCCGTCCATCTAAATGCCTGAGCAGTGCAGCAGAGAGCCACCGTGTGAGGAGTAACAGAACAGACCCAGCTCCTCACAGACCTCAGTCACTGTGTGTGAGGAAGTAACCGAACAGACCAGCCATAATCCATCCCTCCTCACAGA
This sequence comes from Galaxias olidus, assembly GCA_026901105.3. NCBI lineage: Eukaryota > Metazoa > Chordata > Actinopteri > Galaxiiformes > Galaxiidae > Galaxias > Galaxias olidus. The sequence goes on from JAPMUY010006418.1 coordinate 44,392, forward strand.
CCTCAGTGCACTGTGTGTGAGGAGTAACAGAACACAGACCTCAGTGCACTGTGTGTGAGGAGTAACAGAACAGACCAGCTCCTCACAGACCTCAGTGCACTGTGTGTGAGGAGTAACAGAACAGACCAGCTCCTCACAGACCTCAGTGCACTGTGGTGACGGAGTAACAAGGCTGAACCAGCTCCTCACAGACCTCAGTGCACTGTGTGTGAGGAGTAACAGAACAGACCAGCTCCTCACAGACCTCAGTGCACTGTGTGTGAGGAGTAACCCGGGCTAGACCAGCTCCTCACAGACCTCAGTGCACTGTGTGTGAGGAGTAACAGAGACAGACCAGTGACCTCAGAGTGGCCTTCAAACACCGTGTCCGCAGCCAGCGCCAGCCAGCCCATGGGGTTTATACGGTTCCTCACAGAGCTATAGGGAAAGAGAACGAGACGGAGGGCGTGGCATCACGATGAGCTTCCTGTTAGGACTGCCGGGGGGGGGGGGTCACAGAAGCAAAGCAGAGCAACGGACGGTCTAGTAGTCAATGTGGGCATGCGTGCACGTGTTTGTGTGTGTGTGTGTGTGTGTGTGTGTGTTTGTGCGTGTGTATGTGTATGTGTGCGTGTGTTTATGTGCATTTGCATGTGTATGTGTGTGTATATGTGTATATGTGTGTGTTTGTGTGTGCGTGTACATGTATGTGTGCGTGTGTGTATGTGTATGTGTGTGTGCGTGTGCATGTGCATGCCTGAGCTGTTCTTCATCTCTCTCTCTACACCCCCACTGAGAGCTTTGATGTTTTCCTCTGAGAAGGCACAGCACTGGCCCAGCTTAGACATGAAGAGAGAAACAGAAAGAAAGGAAGAGAAAATAATACATAGAACATATAGAAAGAACGACAGAGAAAGGAGAGGGAGAGGGGAGGAGAGAGGGAGAATATTCCTGCCTATTTATACTAAGTAAAGATGTTTAAGTTGCTAGGAAGCCCATTGATCTTTCAACCCGCTTCTGCCTTCAGCATTCTGCCATCTTCCTCTCACTAATGGGAAAAGGATGGTGAAGCCGAAATGAATAATTAACATCTAAATCCCTTTGATAACATCCAATGTGAAAAACACCTGCTCCGTGGAGCTTGACTGGCAGACTGGCTGGCACGCAGGCAGAGGACAGGGGCCTGCGTCAATAGTCTTCATTCTCTTCGTCATGTGGCACTCTTTGTGCTGGTGGCACATTTTAACAGGATACTGTCAGGGAAATGTTGGCATCTTCACGGATGTTCAAGCCTAAACTGTTGTTCCACTGTGAGGGAAGGGTCAGAGTAAAAGGCCAGGTCAAATGTCTCTTACAATGGCTAGCAAAGTGGCCGGCAGGGGCCATCTCAATAGTCCAGCTGTCTGTACTTAAACCATCCATCTCCTAACATGGAGAGGTCAAGTCTTCATGGCCTACCTATAGTTGAGGACACCTCAACTGTCTTCCCCATACCCTTCTCCTATTTAATAACATTGAAATGCCAGTCATCCAGTCTGAACTCCTCTCCTCGTCTGTTGTTCACCTGTAGACTGCTAATGCAATATGAGGCGGCTGGGTTCTGTCTCTGGGAAGATGGTGGTTAGCGCATGTTAACGTTCAGGGAGTAAACTGTTCATGAGTAAATATAAATGATTTGACTTGGAGTAGCATTTCTGAGAGATGTCTAAAGAGCAAAGCTATCATGTGCAGTTGGTTGGACTACTGTGACTCACAGTATTCCTATTCCTAGCATTATACCCTTTGAAAGCTCGCGTGTCACCTAATTACCCAAGTGTTCGCAAAAACGCAAATGTTCACATGTTTACATCCTACGTCGCCATAGCAACAAGTAGTTTGCTTCCATTCAAAAACTATGATGTTGGTGTCTTAACCCCTCTGGTCACTGCTAGTTTTTACTGGCCCATGCTGGCACACAGGAGGGGGTGTCAGGTTGTGCTGGGGCATATTTAACTGCTACACTTGGACCATTTGGAAGCGCCATAGCAACAGTGAATGACAGTAGGAGATCCTAAATGTCAAGATTCCATCAACGCCCAAATATAGCATTGCTAACATTCTCACAACCATATCACTGTCGCATTCATACTGAAACCAATATCATGTGAAGAATTGCCTCTGTGTTGCATCAGTTTGATGAGTAGGTAGCCCCATAGCACCTACTGTTAGTTTAACTAGCAGACTACTGCCATTGCGACCACAGCCAGGGATGATCTTGCTTATCTGAGGCAACTTTTAACACAAAACACAATAGGGCTAGGCCAAGCTGTCGGCTACGTTGATATGTACACCTGGAGAAATTAGCTATTAACTCTGTTTAGATTCAGATTTGACCAACATTGCTGCCCTCCCCATTAGCTTTGAAAGATCTATCCAAAAATACGTTGCTTAAAAATCAAGACAGTAACAAAATAATAAATTATTACAGAACACAAAGTAAA